>CM077034.1:158194314-158538048 GCA_039090855.1 Macrothele yani | reverse complement strand
GATGTGGACATGATGTATGGCAAGTTTGATGCTCTCCTCATAAAGTGCATTTTTTGGAAAAAAATGATGCGTTATCAGTCAGCTACAAATTTTTAATAGCATCTTATTTCATTAATTAAATTTCTCAATTATATAAAACACAGTAGAAAGATAAAATAATATAAATCAGCACATTAAGGGCAGGCCTTAAACTTGATGCCGGCCGCGCTTGGCAAATAAGGACTGTGTACACCTCTACTTTATCTTCTTATTCTCATTACTGGTTCCATTTAGGCGATTAAATAATCGCTGAAAACAAATATTGCACTGGAGGACAAGGCCGAACAATGTATTTAAAATTAACGTAAACAAAGGAAATGTTTTGAATAATTTAGTGAACAGGATGTGAAAAATAAGATTTCTATTAGTAAACACTTTTTATGAGCAACCAAAATAGCATCTGTGAGGAAAATATATTAAGCCATAAGACCATTTTAGAACACTTAACTTCATTTTTATTTTAAAATGCAATGTAGAACATAATTCCGCTTTTCAAATTTATCAATTCAAACACTAAACAAAACTACAAATGAATTGATGTTCTATCATTTTTTAAAACAAAATACCGTTTCTTTCTTCTTTATGTTATACATATATAAGAAGGCGCCACTACAATTCTCGAACTTTGACTTCTACTGATAAGAGAAAATTTAACAACGTATATTACATAGTTCCGTATGTAATATAAACCGGTTCTGGAAGATTTTCTGCCATCGGGTGATTTTTTTTAAATTGTATAACTATTGTATCACACGTGATACACGAGAATCGAGGAGGCCAAAATCGACGGAGAAAGCAGGAAGTCTTAAGACAGTTTCTAAATTTCAAGGAGCCGCAGATTCCTGTTATTTTCGCATCGGATGATGAATCATTTATTAATTTGTACTTTGCATTATATACTACTTAAGCACAGTAATCAGCTGAAAAGAAATTGAAAATAGCAAATTCTGATACTTTGACGTTTTTTGGTATATTCCAGTAATTCCGCGGATCGCCAAGTGGTCGACGTTTGTCACTGTCTCGGAAAAGGCCCAGATCGATCACAGGCAGGTACGAAAGTATGAACAGCTTAATAACCGCTGTAAGTTTGAAGGGTATGTTAAGCCTTCGGCCAGGGTGCCGCCCGCACACCCTATTATAAATAAGGGCGTCTTCCTCCCTTTCCTACCTCGTTTGCGTGTGGCTTTCCTGCGGTATATACTAGTCCCAAACTCTTAGCTTCGAACTTCTATGAGTTGTTTAAGACTTGGAGTCAGACCCTCTCTCTCTCTGAAATCCTGTTCATAAATCTAAGAGACTCCAATAACGGTCATCATAATCTAAGAAAATTTTCGTTCTTCTCTAGTAAAGTAATTGCAGCATATTTATGCTAATGTGCATTCTCAATTGTTATGTTTAACAAAGAAATGTGTGATGAGTTAAAATGATAAAACATTCAACTTTCCATTTCAGGAAGTCACAAGTTTTTTGAATAAGAAGAAAGCAGTATGAATTTTGCTGACATCTGATAAACGGCATCTCAAAAATTGTTGTATAAAATATGTCTTCATATATCCAGGAAGACACATATTTTCCTGGTAATGTGAGTTCACATATTGAAGTTCGTAAACCTCAGTAATTTCAGGATATCAATATTTCAGCAGGTACCTTGTAATTTTCAGTTGCCGCCCCATTGGCGCATTGGCTAAGTGATGACTTCTGGCCGTTAGTTTAATATGGGTCAGGGTTTTAATCCCGTAAGTTATGGATGTTTTCTTTGTTTTACGGAATTGGCTCTCCCTTTTCTATGGAACCAGTGGCGCTAAATTAGGGAAAGGCGACTGCTTATAACTCATTGAGTTGCTCCCGGTGTTCGCGAAATCCGCAATAAAAAATCAATTATTGTTTCCAATCATTACTCAGACTGCAGGAGCTAACATATTCAAAAAATTGTGCTGGAAAATAAAATAAATATTTACGTCGTTTACTCTAAGAAATTTACGCTAATGTATCGTCCTATGCAAATAAGTTTATTTTAAAAATGAAGTAACAAAATTTTAGAGTATTAAAGAAAAGATATTAGATTACTTGGCAGAATTATGTGCTTTGTCATTGTGCACTGCAACTGAGCATGTACGTTTTTTTTAAATACTTGAAATTCAGTAATCTTATCTCCCCTTGCAAAATGACACCGGTAAAAAATAATTACTCATCTTTAAAAAATCATCGGCAATTAGAGAGCTTTGGGAGGAAATGAATATCTGTTTATTTCAAAGGAATCATTCAGTTTAATTCTATGAAATCCCTTTTCATGTTCTTGTAGAATAACATCATTATCACCTCGAGGGAAACATGCTGCCTGATGTAACCTGCGGTAGGCTCTTAAAAACGCTTTAAAGAAATATTAAAATTTGGCCCATTGATTTGCTAAAGTTACTTGAGTTGAAGAATATTTTATATAATTCGAGAATACGAATTATACAAAATCACAAGTGTTTACAAGAAATTAAGTTTGATTTAAAATGTGGCTTAGCAAACATTCGTTACCTGCATATGGATCAAGTAAAGGTACTGATTTAAACTTTCTATCCCATTCTTCAAACTGAAGGTTTTACAGTTTGTTAAGGCTTATATTTGAAACCATAAATGGAATTTCAAAACAACATTTTCTACCAGTTTTTCTCAGCTTATTTTATATGCATTTGATGACAAGCTAAGTGCATGTAATTTTTGATGCAGTATAATTTTTATAAATATGTTTCTGTATCTTCGAAAACAATTTCATCCGAAAGTTTATCTGAGATACCATTTTAAGCCAACACTGCATAAGTGATTCGCTTTAGAAACAAAGTTTTACCGCATCAACCATGGGAATAATTCCTTTATATTTCTTTTGCCATTCAACTATATTGTCCCGCTGAAGTATGTTCGTTGCAGCGTGGCTCAGACCTTGAAGAGTTTCACAGCACCAGTCTTTAATATCGTCAGCCCACAAACGGTGAGGGCTACCCCTTGCATTTTTTACGTTCATTAAGCCAAACACCAGTGTCTTTATTGTTCTGTCATTTTTCATTCGGGAGATGTGTCAAAAGAGTCTTAGTTATCTCTGTATGATTTTTTGGAACAAGGTATCTTTAGTTCTGTTCCTCTGTACACTTCTTCATTTCTTATTCTCTGGGTCCACTCGATTCGTAATACCTTACGATTTTTCATGAAGTGTACAGAAGATTTTTTCAAAAGGAAGTATCCTTCTCTCTGATTCCTTTGTCTAGGTCCAAGTCTGTCATTCCTATATTATGGTGCTAAAGATGCATGCCTCCATAAAGCGTAACTTAGTTTTGAGGCTAATAGCTCTGCTTTTCTAAATTTTATCCATGCCTTTTAACAGTGTTATAACTTTTGCAATTCTAATTGAAATTTCTTTTTTGCTGTTAAAGTCATATATTATACGGCTTCCGATATAAATGAATTTTGTCACATTTTCAAATTCTTTACTTCCAGAATTATCTTTTTCTTGATCTCTTTTTCGCCAAATACCACTGTTTTTGTCTTTTCAATGTTCATCTTTAGTCCATATCTTTTACCGTCTCTATTCAGTCCCTGTACCATTTGATCTAGTTTCATTTCATTTTCTTCGATCAGTAAAATATTATCTGCTAAACTCAGATACTTAAATCTTTGTTCTCTAGAAGAGGTTTCCGCGCCCTCATACCCGATTTTGTCCAACGTTCTCTCCAGATGTGAGATGAAGATGCTTGGCGATATTAGATCTCCTTGGCTTGTACCTCAGCTGGCGGCAAACAAAGCTCGACATATGTCTCCTATGCTGACAGCTTCCTGTGCATTCATGTTTATTTTTTTCAGAAGCCGAATTGTCTTGGAATACACGCCATATGATTCCAGCACAGTCCAGGTGATGTTTTGTTCAATACTGTGAACAGCTTTATGAAAGTCCACAAATCATGTGAAAACATTTTATTTACTTCTTCGTGCCTTTTCGGCAATGAGACTTAAGCTTAAGGCTAATATCTGCTGTCTGGCACACCTGTCTTTCCGAAAGCCTGCTTGTTCACATGCCAGGTATTCTTCAATCTGTCGTTTTAATCTAAGTTTATATAAACACTAAAATTTTACCCAGTGACAAATGAGCGCAGGAGATCTCTACCCTGATGAGCCATTGCATTATGGGCAATCCTAATCTAGAGAAATGAGACAAAGCCGCGGATAGCGTTGTGAGTAGCAAACCGAACCGCTAATGGAGGGTTTCCGGGTTCAAGCCTGGGCTGATCTTCTGGAGGTGGTGTGATTTGCCAACATCCCTGAATATTTGCCGTGCATTGGACGAGCACGCTAAATAACGGGTTCGGGGAAGGGCAGGGTTACATATAAAGTGTTCAATTCCTAACCACCTTCTAAATTATCCCACACCTTTGTGTTCTGTCGAAAAAGTCAATAGACTTACTATCAATCCTTCCGTTTCTGTGCGCTACCCAAGATTCTGATCTGCTGTAGGTGGTTTGGGGCCTAAACCTTCTCTGTGGACGGAAGTCCTACATGATATTGCGAGGTGTCAGTTCAGTTAGAGGAATGAGCGCAAATGCAGACCGACCGATGGCGCAGGTGAAGTTGTCAGAGTAGTATATATATTATACAACACGAGGATCGGCTTTCCGTTAGTAAAATATTCGGAGTCAGAATGGTAAAAGCTGTCGATTTGTCGGAGTTTGATACACGGACAAATTGTAATGGCCCTGCGCCTCGGACCTACGATCTCGGAAACAACGCTGCTTGTAGGATGTTCACGTGCCGCTGTAGTTAGTTTATATCAAAAGGAGTGCACAGACGGCCAAACGATGAACCATCTTCCGCAGCTCATTGAAACCAGAGGGGAGCGGAAACTGTCGCGCTTTGTTCACAGCGACGCAGGGCCACAATGCGATATATCACCCGCAGCTACAACAGCGGTGATCACGAAAATATGTCACAGCACAGAGTTCATCGTAGCCGTCTGCGTAGTCAAAGACTCAGGTGGGTCCCCATGCTCCCTGCACGTCATCGCCAACAATGCATAAAATGGGCACAAGAACATCGACATTGGACCGTGGATGATTGGAAGAAAGTGTTCTGGGTGAACACGTACACGGCAGAGTGCGGATACACCGATTACTAACGGAGGCTATGGAACCTGGATGCACTGTTGGACGGAAACAGGCCGGCGGCAGAGGTATTATGTTGTGGGCGATGTTTTCGTGGCACACTATAGGCCCCATTATCACAATAGCAAAATACGTGACAGCTGTCAGGTATCTGAGCATCTTTTCTGAGCAAATTCCCCATTCATGGCAACAATATTCCCCGCTGGTGATGGCCATTACCAACAGGATAATTCGCCATGCCACACTGCCAGGATTGTCAAAGAGTGGATGGAGAAACATATTGGTGACTTTCTTTTAATGCGCTGACTTCGAAATTTACCTGACATGAACTCAATTGAACTTTTGTTGTTCGACTTGGAAAAGCGGGTTCGCGCTAAATCGCCACCACGAAATGTACCGGAACTGGGGACCTATTGCTGACTTTATGGTACCAGGTACCTCTGAATACCTATCGCTACCTCATCAAATCGATGTCTCGCCGTGTGGGCATTGTTTTGGGGAATATAAAGGGTCCTACAGCTTATTACGTAGGTGGTCATAATGTCATATTTCTTTGGTGTAAGGAATTGTGATTTAAGTTTCAGTTGGTACTGTACTGTAGTTTTTAACTTCGTAAAGACACAGTACATAAAATCACTGAAAATCTATCATTTTGACTGAATTTTTGAAAATTCCAAGCACAGAACACTGAGTAATGTATCTATTTATTGCAAAGAACACATGGTAAATTATATTATTCCATGCAAAAGATATGCACTTCCTAGTTTACAGTAAAATTGGCAAAAAGGGATAACTGAAATTAAAAGTAATTGCTATCCTCAGGTTTGCACGTAGACATTCCAGTGTCTCACAAAGATGGACAGGAAAACAACCAAAATTTACCTTTAATAAAAAAAATGCCCTATTTATATTAAACGGTTTCCCTTCTCTTATGTGTTCTTCTGCGTTCCAAGTTCCAGTGCAAATCAAAATATTAAGTGTAGAACCATTTAGCCTTGCAGCAGAAGTTAAATCCCGAATGCACAAAACGCAATGATTAATCGACATCAATAAAAGGAGGGGATAACGACAACATTTCCAACATGTTTCGTCCGTAATATATTAATTCCTCGCTGCTCTTTATCAAAGGAATCCTGGCAATCACCTAAGCCATATAAAAATAACTCATTAAGAACTTTACGTATAACCGTACAATTAAAGGTTCCTTAAACTAGTACTTCAATGGTTTTAAGGGGATCCTTCACTTAAACGATACTGGTAAAATATCTTGGAATGCTTGATTTGTGCATACTTTTTAATATCGTACTCTCTAACAATGTTTCGTAGATTTAAATGCAAAATGTTAACAATAATACTTGGGTTTAGATATTTCAAGAAGTTCACGACAAGGTTGATTTCACTACTAGTTATACTGAATTTCGATTTAAAAAAATTCGCCCAAAATGTCGTTTAAAAATTACAAAAATTACTCAAATTATATGAATTTACACAAACATAATTTATTTCATGATAACTTCTTTTCCATCAACATGAATTCATAGAAAGTATTCACTTTATTTCCCTTATATATATATCATCATCATCATCAACAACAATTATCAATCCACTGCTGGATGAAGGTCTCCCCAAATTTCTTCCACAAGTCTCTGTCTTGGGCCTGTTTCAACCATGTCACTCCAGTGTACTTTCGAATTTCATACATCCATCTCCCATGGGATCTTCTTCTGGGTCTTTTCCTGTCCCTCGGAATCCAGTACAAAATTTCGGTTGTCTATCGGTGGTCCGTTCTTCGAGCAAAGTGTCCAGCCCATTGCCATTTCAGTAACTCCACACTGGTCATGATGTCGTCCACTCTTGCCATTTTCCTTATCCACAAGTTCCTCTTCTTATCTTTCACGGTTACACCAAGCATGCATCTCTCCATGCTACTCTGAGTTGTCTGCAACTTTGTATATCTTTTTTAGATAAAGTCCATGTCCCTGCTCCAAACGTAAGCTATGGCAAGATGCATTGTTTATGCACTCTCCTTTTAGTACATAATTGAATATTGCTCCTAAAAATTGTACCATTTTTCTAAAAGCTCACGATCCAAGTTTTATACTGCGATTAATTTCTTCATTAATGAGACCCTCATTTGTTATCTACTTCCCAAGATAAATGTAGGAATCCTGCATCAATCAACCAATCTTCTTTTCTTGTAAAAGCATTGTACATCACTATTGTCTTCTGAAAGTTCATTTTTAATCCCAATACTTTACTCTTGTCAGCAAGTTCTTGGATCATATTCTGCAGCTCCGAAGGGGTAATTGCAAAAATGACGTTTTGTTCCAGTGATTTTGGCCATGTTAATGCAGCCAGAAAAGCATGTTTATCTTCAGCAACACCTAATAATTCACTTACAGTTTGACGATTAATGTTAGCATATTACTTATCCTATGTGTACACGTTTCTTCGCATGTGTAATAGCGCTTCATAGTATTATTATTATTTGTGGAATCCTTTTAGCGCGTTACCAAGCTTCCACTATTTCTATTGCAAACCTCGTTGTTGGTAACACATGTTCGCATAATTTGAAAATGCTTCTTTACTTTATCCGTTGTTTTGTTAATGCCTATTGAAATACCTGGCGATGGAGCACCCAGTGCTTTGAAAGACCTTGTAAGTTGTTGTATCTTAGAAATGTCTATTTTAAGTACAGGCAGTATTAATAAATACTTTATCGTGCTGAGAAGGCTTTTCTGATTAAAATAATGTTTAGCGCACGAGTAATTTTTTAATAAAATCTCAGACAAATCTCATACTATTCATTACATAGCTTGGAGAATAAAAAGCTATTATCGGCCGAAATCAATAATATCTTCAATATTTTTACTTTACAGAAAATTATAGTCCCCTGCTAGGTAGAAGTGATTCCTTTATATTTTTTTGTTCAGATCCATGGATTTAATGATCAATGTCATCAGCTCCATAGGATGTCGCCTGTTCCATATTTAGGCAAAAGGAGATAGATAGTATTTCCAGCAAAAATGGATAGATACTATTTCCGGCAAAATAAGAGAGAAAATGTCGTAAGACCAGCACAGCATTCTTGCCTCAGCGTGATTCGAACCCAGACTCATCTCGGTAGAATGTTCAAAAGCTAGATTATAAGCAACTGAACGACCGAGGCAGCTATCCTTATTGGTTTCGTGATTATTCTGATTATATAAAACACACAGCTCTTGCGTTTCAGTATGGAATTGTCTAATGATATAGTTTTAAGTCTGTTCAACCCATGATTAAAGGTGAAGAGACCACCAATTACCGAAACATTCATAGGAAGATAAATATATTTTAGCAAACAGGAAAGTGTCACCTATTTCGACGAAAAAAAAATACTTCCATGTATTCGCGTTCGCAAATACAACGCTCCCAATTGCATATATATTTGTTGATAATTACACAGTCGAGTCAGATATTTGTGACAACGTCCTACTTTTGACACCAACAACGCGTAGCCAACGAAAGAAGGTACGTGTCGTAAGCTGGCTTGGATGGAATATAAGCTGTGCTGAAGGCAAACTGAAAACATATTACTCGTTGCTGTCATGGATAAAAGCAGTGATTTTTCAGATTTGCAAAAAGGGATGATTATCGGCTTTCGGACTAAGGCCCGCAGAATTTCTGAAACAACACAGTTTGTGAAAAAGCCAAGTGGAAACTGCGGAGCACCACGTGCAATTGATGTGAGAGACGAACGTCGGCTTCAATGGTGCATGACGGTGGATCTACACGCTACAGTGGAGCAACTCATTGGCGGAATAAACCTGGGGAGCTACCGTAAGTGTATCAAAAACGACAGTTCGGCGAAACCTGCTGTGTTTGGGGCCCCGATGCAGACGGATGGCCACTCCACCTATGCTAACGAAGTTTCATCGGTAGAAAAGCTTACATAGAGACGAACGTCGGTTTCGGAAGGTGCGTGACAGTGGATTGACACGCTACAGTGGAGCAACTGATTGGCCGAATAAACCAGGGGGACACCGAAAGTGTATCAAAAGGACAGTTCGGCGAACCCTGCTGCGTATGGGCTCCGATGGAGACGGATGGCCACTGCACCTATGCTAACGAAGGTGAATCAGTAGAAAAGCTTACATTTCCAGGGAAGTATCGGAATTGGAACTCCGCTGATTGGCAAAGGATTGCCTTCTCCGATGAGTCACGTTTTCTGCTTCATCGAACGGATGGACGTTAGCGTATAGAAAAAGATACATCAGAGAACAAACAATCTTTAACCATTGCTGGAAGAACACAAGCTGGTGGGGGCAGCTTTATGGTCTGAGGAATATTTTCGTGCCTTTCCTTGGGTCCACTCATACCTGTGGAAGGCACTATATTCCGAATTCGTTATGAATCCATCCTTGCAGACGACGTACATGCTGATTGTCTTCCCTGGAGGAGGATGGAATCTTCTGGCCCTACAATGCGACGTGTCACACATTTAGAAATGTCCGAGATTAGTTTGAAGAGCACTATGAGGACTTTAAAGCACTTCCTTGGTCCACTAAGTTCCTGGACTTATACCCAATTTAGCATCTGTGAAACCACCTCGATAGTGTTGTTCACTCTATGGATCCTCCACGACTTAACCTCTAGCAACGGTCCGATGCACTGCAGTCAGCATGGCTCCATATATCTGTGAACACCTTGCAGCTCTTTAGTGAGTCACTCCTAGCACCTCTAGCTGCTGTCCGAGCTGCAATTGGCGGTAACTCTGCATATTAGCTGGTGGTCACAATAATGTGACTCCACCGTGTAGAAATATATTTAAAATTTCTGCGTCGCTTAAGCACTCACACTCTGCACTCTTTAAAAAAAAAAGCATTAGAAATAATGCGAAAAAATGTTTTTCATCAGGTCTTGTATGCGATACAGGAAGAATTTTTCAAATCGGAGTTTCAGAAGTACTATACCGTGCAAATTAATTGGGACAAGCAATTTTATTTTCAGAATTGTGATGTGATCGCCAGTTGATGTCGGAAACCCACACAAACCAGTTTTATCAGCTGTGAGGTGGTGTGACTGTTAGAACTTGATAGTAAGAATGTGGTTCGACAGGTTTTAAACAAGAAATAGGCGCTTCAGCTTCAGTTGTGAGCTTTCGTGTGTGACAGGTGGATTTTAGTTTCTGCTCTCTGTGAGTACGTGTTGCTTTCGTGTATTGAAAAATGATATTTCCCTAAGGAAGCGTGCAAAAAATATTGTTCTGAAGGATCACACTTATATGACAGTGAGAGATATCGCTTCTGCAGTTGGTGTAGGCAAATCAAGTGTATCAAGGCAGCTTACGCGATACAGTGCATCTGGATCATCGTCTCAAAAAAGGAGAGGTAAATGTGGAAAGAAAACGAAAAACAACTGCACGAACCGATAAATATCTAATCAGAATTAGTAAAATGAAATAAAAAAAAAAGCACCGACCTTCAAAGTGATTTATTGGCTAGTGGTTGTGATGTTAGTGATTCAACTGTACGCCGTAGGCTTCTGGAAGTTGGTCGGAAGGCAAGAAGACCAACGAAAAAACAATATTTGAATGCGAAAATCAAGATAAAACGTTTAGCATGGGCCAAAAAATATAAATCATGGACTGCTGACGACTGGAAAAAGGTAATTTTCAGTGATGGAACTCATTTATTTGGGCAGGGTTATCAAGCAAATGTCGTTAGATGAAGCAACTGTGAACGCTTAAGACCTGAGCATGTCAAACAAACTGTAAAACACCCTGTGAAACAGATGTTTTGGGGGTTTTCACATCAAATGGCACTGTAAGCGTAGTTCCTGTTCAAGGTATGATGAATTCAGCCAAGTACGGAGAAATCTTACAACGTAGGATTGTTCCATTCTTGCAAACTTTTGACGGGACATTTCAACAGGACTAGGCCCCATGTCAAAATTCGAAATTGGTCAAACATTTTATGCTTGAAAATTATATTCACTTGCTTGATTGGCCTGTAAATTCAACATACTTAAATCCCATAGAAAACGTGTGGAATGTTTTGAAGGGAAGTTTAGGTACAATGGACTGTACAACCAAAGAACGCATGATAACGAATGTTATAAAAGTGTGATTCCACGATTATGAAGTCAAAAATATTTGCACTCAATTAGTGGAGTCAACGCCGAAACATATTTAAGAGGTCATTTGAGCTAAAGGGGGATATATTTCATACTAATACTGGTATTTAACAGTGTATATCAAGGCACAGAATAAGATCAAAGCATATTTTTGGAAAGAAGAGTGACTTTTTACTTTGTCCCAATTAATTTCACAGTATATTAGAATTAACGCAGAAAACGCAATTAACTTTTTCTGCCCCTAACGGAAAGCCGATGATTTACTTGAAAATTTTGAATTTATAGTAAAAACTTTTCGCATCGTAAAGACTATCCAACAAAGAAGGCATTTTTCAAATTGGACCCTTAGAAGTAGAGATATTGACAAAAAAAATACGCCTACTCCCTATAGCGAAGTTGTTCAAGAATTTATTTCAAGAAGAAAATGTTCCTAAAAGGTTTGTCGACATGAGTAGTATCGGACAACAATTTTTTTTTCAATCGAGATTTCAGCTCGTATTTTGCTGAAAATACATCAGAAGCGGAAATTTTGGCTTACGCCACCTGGTGGCCAAAATTTTTTTTTACAAAAATTAGAAATTATGTGCAAATGACTTCCCATAAGGGGTTGTATTTGGAGGAGAAATAATTTTTCAAATCGGAGATTTAGAAGCAGAGATATAGGGAAAAAAGCAAATTTACCTTTACGCCCCCTAGCGGAAAGTCCATGAATTAATTGAAAATTTTGAAATTATGTGAAAAACATGTGACACCGGAAACGCTATCCAACAAAGAAGGGATTTTTCAAATCGGACTCGTAGAAGTAGAGATATTGACAAACATAAGATATATATCAACGCCCCCTGCCGTAGTAACTATGCATTATTTTAAGACGAAAATGTTTCTGAAAGGTTTGTCGACATGAGTACTATCAATCTACAAACGACGAATTTTTTCAGGCGAGAATTTAGAAACTCATATTTTGCTGCAAATATATGGAAGCGGAAATTAAAATTTATGCCCCCTGGTGGCCAAACCATTTTTTTCACCAAATTAGAAATTATGTGTAAACGAGTTCCCACTAGGAGCTGTATCCGGTGTAGAAAGAATTTTTCAAATCGGAGATTTAGAAGCTGAGATATAGGGGGAAATGCAGTTTACCATTACGCCCCATAGAGGAAAGGCTATTAATTACTTGAAAATTTTGAAATTATATGAAAAACATGTCACACTGGAAACACTATCCAACAAGGTAGGAATTTTTCAAATCGGACTCATAGAATTAGAGATATTAACAAAAATAAGATATACATCTACGCCCCTGGCGGTGAAACTGTGTAATATTTTAAGAAGAAAATATTCTGAAAATGTTTATCAATGAGAGTGGCATCAGTCCACGAAAGAATTTTTTCAATCGATATTTTAGAAGGTCAGATTTGACGGCAAATACAATAGAAGAAAAAGTTAACGCTTACGCCCTCTGGTGGCTAAAGTATTCTTCACCAAACATTTGAAAACATATGCAAAAGAGTTTCCATCAGGAGGTGTATCCGCTGAAGTAAAAAAAAAAACAAATCGGACTTTTAGAAGAAGAGTTGTCGGGAAAAATGTATTTTACTTTTACGTCGCCTAGCGGAAAATCTATGCGTAATTTGAAAAAAGTAACTATATCTAAAATACTCTTCGACTAAATGGAATCGAAGATAAAATAATTTTTTGAATTGAATGTTTAGAAGCAAATATGTGGAATAAAACGCATTTTGGAATTCGACATCTTCTGCATTACGTTCCCTAGCTGCGAAATTGTACATCGTAAAAAGAAAAACGAAATAACGGATCACCATTTGCATATTTCATGCTTCCCAATGCAAAAAGAATTTTTCAAATCGGACTAATAGTTGCAGAGATATCGTGGGTACAGACGGACGTACGGACGGGTGGACAAACCGGTAACATAAGCACGATCTTTTGTTACAAAAGGCGTGCTAAAAATAGCGTCCAGTGACGAAATTGTGGCCCGCCACAGCGCTTGGGTACCTCGCATCAGGAAAGGTATATCAAGAGTAAAGCTTCGAAGGAGGTGAAATTGTTACAGCTGATTGCGATCGCATTTAACTCCACGGAATGTGAGGATGCCTCATCCTTGGATGCGTTCACAATACGAGTAGTTGAGCGAGTTTGCGAAAGGACGTAGGCTAATAAATGTCGATTGATCAAATCACCATATTGCTAGGCATTTATGTCGGATGATGCAGTAATTGGACGATGTTGGTGCCATTGGGGTAAATAGGACATGATCCAGTGGCATGAGGGCAGTGGTTGGCTGAGGACAAAGAAATAGTACGAGGCTCGAGCGATTTTGAGTGCCCACGAAGAGAACCGAAGTCGCCGCTCTGAATATTCCGGGGCAATGTTGCGTCGTATACAAGCGTGAAAGTGGTATTCCCGACTATTGCTAGACGACTTACGGCAAGGGGACTATATTTAAGGAGAACACAACACATCGTTCCACTGAGCTTCAACCATCGACGACATCAGTTGCACTGGTGTCGGGATTTATCAGCGTGGGATTGTTGTCTTCATCGATGCTACAGGGTTTGCACGTTCCACCAATGATCATCTCATACGTCTCTGAAGTGGAGCCTGCCAGCGCACGGATCCTGCCTTTACCGTCGAACGGCACACAGCTCGCACTCCGTTAGTAAATGTCTGAGGAGCCATTTCCTACGATAACAGAGCACACTTTATAGTCATCCTAACACTCTCAACTGCGACTCAACTACACATCCACGACTCAACTACACATCCACGACTCAACTACACATCCACGACTCAACTGCACATCCACGACATTCTACGACCTGTTGCGTTGCCATTCCTGTCGCAGCTTGATTAAGCTAATTTTCAACAGGATATATCTCGGCCACACACGGCACGGCTCTTCGAGGCCTGCCTCTCTAATATTGACACCTTCCCATGGCCAGCCTGATTGCTAAGTTCTCACCAATCGAACATATCTGGGACATGATGGGATGATATCTACACCCATCTCGGAATGTTTGGGAACTGGCTTCCAGATTGGTTACCGTCTGTCATGCCGTATATGAGGAAAGAACGCGTGAAAGGTATGCGCTTATGCCAAGATCGGTAACCACTTCTATCCAAGACAAAGCTGTCATCTCAACCTACTGACTTTTGCTACTCGTGTAGTTGTTTCATCGGAATTACCCAAAAGCTACGGAATTGCAATAATTTCCTTTTCTGTACATTTATATTGTTATGCCAATTGTGATCTCGATTGAATGAATTCTCCTGAGTACACTGATTTACTTTATTTTATTTATTTACTTTGGCATAATTGAATACCACAAGTATGATTATGCATCTTGAGAAACTTTCACTATTTAGCTTGAAAACTAAATTTAATTATATTAAGCGATGCTTTTTTTGATTACTTAAAAAACAACCTTAAAAATATTTCACACGCTTCAAATGTTACTTTATGCTGATTAAATAGTGGTGCCTTTTTTCGGGTCAAACGGTTTCCTCTTACTGAAAATTACAGAACATGTACGAACGAAGTGTCTCTCGTGGTATATGTGTACTTCAGCATCTTAAATTATTTGTCTAAAAAGAAGGTGCAAAGACGGTTTTATATTTAGCTAGTTCGATTTTAACGTTTATTGTAGACCAACCGCAGTACCGAACCTTGTTCCTCCTGATTCGCAGCGCCCAAAAGAGTACAAACTTTCTGCTTTTAAAGCATGGTTCTATAGAACGTATAAGGTATGCGAAGCCGATTACCTAAAAAAAGGAAATTGGTAATATCTATAGCAAAGGTCTAAAGGCTGGATATAAGAGGGATGAAATACACAAAATACATAGAAATGTAAGAAATCGTATAATGTCAGCAACAACAAAATCATCTAGTAAGACAATGAAGTACGCATGATCTATCTCATATAACCCAGACTTTGGCCATTGGTTAAAGAATTTGTTACGTAAATTCAAAATATTAATAGCAATGAAGTCCCCAAACCCCTTTGTCACATATAGTATCAAGCTGCAAGGAAAGACAGTGTGAAAAAGAAAAGGCGGGTGGGTACGCTATACCGCTGGTATATCCTGACAACACGGAAATATATATATATGGGAATGACAAAGCGATTCTTGGCTACCAGATGTAAAGAACACGTACGAGTGTCAATCAGGACATGCAGAATACAGTGCTCTCTAGAGACGTCATGCATTCATCGGCCACTCCAGTATGGAATAATATTAGAAGATTTGCCACCTACATGAACTTTAAAGAGACTGCCATCAGGGAAACTGTCGAAATCCTCTCCTGCAAAGTAGCATGCAATGACATGTTCTCTACTGAATAACCAATGGTTTGGCATGCTTTATTATAAGAGGGGAACACACCGCCGCTGGCAGTGTAGTTACGTGCAAAAATATTTCACGAAATATGCTCGTGGTGTCACCTAAGTTATTTTCAAAAACCATCTTTGTACCTCATGCGTTCCAATTCCCTGCATTTTAAGTCGACCATTGCCTTGAAAAGCCTCCCAGTGGAGCGTGAAAGCTTGGCGAAAGTCTCTGATTATTACACCATAAGAAATAAACGGATTTAACACGCTATGTGCGTTTCTTGAGCATTCATATTGTGGTGTATTAAAAATAACGTTGCGTTTTATGCTTGTAACTAAAGCAAGATTTTCTTTTTAAGCTTTCCAACCGTAGGTTGAAGAAGAGTATATGCTCCAGCTTTTTCCGTCCGACTGTCCGTCCGTCTCCCGGCACGATAACTAACGTAAAAATGATTCGATTTCGATGAAATTTTAGTATGTGGTAGGGGACCACCAGGGACAAACCCTATTGAAAATGGGTGAAGTGCGGTCAAAGATCAGGCCATAAGAGCGGGATACATTCAATTGCCCTTATGCGCCATAACTTGCGTAAATATAGTTCGATTTCTATGAAATTTTAGTATGTGGTAGGGGACCACCTGGGAACAAACAATATTGAAAATAAATGAAATGTGGTCAAAGGACAGGACATAGGAGCGGGATCTATTCCATTGCTTTTATGCATCATAACTTGCGTTAACATGGTTCGAATTCAATGAAATTTAAGTATGTGGTAAGGAACCACCTGAGAACAAGCCCTGTTGAAAATGGGCGGAATGGGGTCAAAGGTCAGGATCCATTTCATTGCCTTTATGCGTCATAACATGCGTAAATATGGTTCGATTTCGATGAAATTTCAGTATGTGGTAGGGAACTACCTGGGCACAAACCCTATTGAAAATTGGCAAATTAGGGTCAAAGGTCAGGCAGGGCATGAGAGCGGGATTTATTCCATTGCCCTTATGCGTCATAACTTGCGTAAAAATGGTTCGATTTCGATGAAAGTTTGGTATATGGTAAGGAACCACCTGGGAACGAAACCTACTGAAAATGGGCGGAATGGGTCAAAGGTCAGGACATAAAAGCGGGATCCATTTCATTGCCTTTATGAGTCATAACATGCGTAAATATGGTTCGATTTCGATGAAATTTTAGTATATGGTAGGAAAGCACTGGGCACGAACCCTATTGAAAATGGGCGAATGGGGTCAAAGGTCAGGCAGGGCATAAGAGCGGCATTTATACCATTGCCCTTATGCCTCATAACTTGCGTAAAAATGGATCGATTTCGAAGAAATTTTAGTATTTCGTAAGGAACCACCTGGAACGAACCCTATTGAAAATGGGCTAAATGGGGTCAAAGGTCAGGGCATAAAAGTGGAATCCATTTCATTGCCTTTATGCGTCATAACATGCGTAAATACGGTTCGATTTCGATGAAATTTTAGTATGTGGTAGGGAACCACCTGGGCACGAACCCTATTGAAAATGGGCGAAATAGGGTCAAAGGTCAGGCATTAAATAAGAGCGGGATTTGTTCCATTGCCCTTATGCGCCATAACTTGCGTAAAAATGTTTCGATTTCGATGAAATTTTAGTATGTGGTAGCGAGACACTGGGGACGAACCCTATTGAAAATAGGCGAAGTGGGGTCAAAGGCCAGGACACTGGAGTGATTCCATTCCATTGCCCCTGTGCATCATAACTTACCTAAAAATGTTTCGATTGCGACAAAACTTTATCATGTTGTTTCGGAGGTATAGTGAACCGGTTCTGTTGAATATCAACGAAATGGGATCAAAGGTCATTGCACAAAAGCAAGATTTATTCCACAGCCATTATTCTCATAACTTGCGTAAAACTGCTTCTATTGCGCCAAAACTTTAGTATGATATTCTTGAGGTTTACTGAACCGGTTCTGTTGAATATCATCGAAATGGGGTCAAAGGTCAGGACACAGGAGCGAGTTTTATTCCACAACCATTATCCTCATAACTTGAGTAATAATTTCTGGTATGTTGGAAAGCGTAATATAATCAATGCATTGCATGATTTTACTAACTTGTTTATGTTGTAACTGAAGCAAGATTTTCAGTGCCATGCCAACTTTGTTTCTAAAACGAATCACCTTTCACGGTGTTACCAGAAAAATATAATTTTTCCAATAAAGAGAGGGAAAACATATTTTTGAAAATATATATACCTTTTTTTATAGAAATTGTGCTGCATGAAAAATTACAGGTTGTTATCAAACCCATGTACAATAAACTGTTAAAAAATGTCGTTCATAAATTCTATTTATGGTTTCAAATGTAAGGCTTTACAAACTGTGAAACTTTTAAATGGCAAAATGGGAACGAAATATTAAATTAGCACATACACTTCATCCATATGCAGCTAACGATTGTTTGCAATGTCCCGTTTTAGGGAAAACTTTATTTCTCCTGAAACATGTGTTTCGTTCAATTCGTATTGCAAAATTACATAAAAAGAATCTATCGACTCAGTGACTTTAGCAAATCAATGAGTCGAACTTTAATATTTTTGTAAATCGCTATTAAGAGCTTACCACAGGGGACATCAGGAAATATGATTCCCTCGCCGTGATTATGAATGTACTTCTTCAAGAATATGAAAAAAGATCTCACAGAATTAAAATGAATGATTTTTTTGAACTACATGGATATAGATTTCCTCCTAAAGTCCTTTAGGGGCTGTTGATTTTTAAAGACGAGTAACTATTTCTTCCGTTTTATAATTTTGCAAGGGAATATTAAATTACTGAAGTTTTAATATTTGTTAAAAATGTGCATGCGCAGTTGCAGCACACAACGGTAATTCTAACAAGTATTTTAATATATGTGTTCTAATATATTAATTTTATTACTTCACTTTTAAAATAAACCAATTGGTATAGGAAGATACATTAGAGAAAACATTTTAGAGTATAAAGGGAGAAAACATTTTAGAGTATAAAGGGATAAATATTTTATTTATTTTCCAGCATGTTCTTTTAAATATATTTGAATAAGTCCCGCAGTATGTACGATGTGGTCCTTAATTGGTGCGTACTAAAAGCATGTGTTGGCGGAAAACCTTCACGCTTCCACGGCCTTTGTGCATCGCACTGCAGATGGTCAGCTTCAGAAGGACAATGCGCTGCCCTACGGGGCCACGACATCCTAGGAATTGGTCGAGGAGCTGAATTTGGAACCATCTAGTGGGAACCTCTCTGGAATGTCATGGACGGGAACATTAGATTCATGAATGCTGGACCGACGTCTCTGGCGGAGGTGTGTACAATTCTGCAACAAGCGTGACTAGCATTACCTCTGGAAACAACCTGAGTGTGTACAGGCAGACGTTGAATTACAGACAGAACCTGCCTAAATGCGTACACCTAGAGGTTTTTGTAACAAGCTCTACGTGTACGCAATTAGGCAGGTTTCTCTAATGTTTTGTCCACTGAGTGAAGAGCTACATGAAAACAGGACCCATTATTCAAGTAATTTAATTCTGAAAAAGTTTATGAATGCTATTCACGCTGCAATTTAATTTCATATGCCGACCTGTACACCTACGAGGGTTATAAATGAATTACTTCGTTTGTTTATACCGCACAATGTGTTCATAATCACAGAAAGCTGACGATCGCATTGTTCGAAATTAGGAGTAGCACAAATGAATGTTTAACACTTGAGCTATTTATAAATAGGTATTATTTAGTTTTCAAATATGGAAAGATATTGAAATAAAATGCTCCGTGATATGCTGCAACACATAGCTAAATAAAATTTTTTAATATACTGACCGTGTTTTGTCTTTTGTTAAACAGTTTTTTTTCTACCAGTATTTAAAAATATTGTTTTCTGTTGAAGCGGCGCACATTACTAAATGAACAAAAGATCTAACGCTTCTTCTTAATACTGGTTTATCCCTTCCACAGTTCCAGTTTCTCTTTAAAACGCAGAAACATGAATTGAATAATAAAACATAAAAAGCAGCAATAAATGATAACCTGATGTAATAATCCCCGTTCATTCACCAGGAAATACATTATAATAATTGTTTTTAGACTAGCTTGACGCCCAGTAGAAGCGAGGCTCGTTTTAAAGAATACAAGCAAACTTTCGTTAAGGATACGACTCCTGTTGTTAACTATTCTGTATCCAACATTCCTGTCTTCAGTAGTTTCAGATGCACAAAAGATAGACACTATTAAATATTTTTTTCTCACAATTTATTGAAAAACAATGGCACACACTTGTATCATTTTTCAATGTATTCCCCATTTAAATATTCCATCGCTGACAAAACGCATAGATTCCTGTAGAAAACAATTTATTGAACAACAATGGTACACACCTGTATCATTTTTCAATGAAATCCCCATTTAAGTACTCCATCGCTGACAAAATGCATAGATTCCTGTAAAAAACAATTATTTCGGTCGTGTGTGCCCTAAATACTGCACTGCCGCTTCACACCTGAAAGTCTTTCCTCCCATCGCTTCATCGAGGGGTCCAAAGATGTTGTAATTATTAGGGTAAAGTCTAGTGTATGCAGCGATACAGTCGAAGTGCAGGTCTTCTATATTTTCAAACATTCCACGGGCAGCATGTGGCCGAACGTTTTCATGTCGCAACAGGACACCAGAATTCAAATATTCATGTCGTTTGAATTTGACGACTAGTTAAAAATGCTTCCCTATAAGATCTCAATACGTGTCCCTTGTTACAGTGTTACTCCTGGGCGTGTGTTGCTTCAAACTTACGCGTAGTTCATCCCAAAATACAGTCATCATAACCTTCCCTGCAGTTGGTGGCGTGAGGAACTTTTACCGTTTTAGTGAGGAGGGAGTGCGCATTTCCTTGGTGGCTCTCTTTCTGGCTGATATTATTGAACTCAGGCTTCGTCCCCAGTAACAATTCTTTGTAGGAAGCCATAGTCTTTGTTTCAGTTCGGCAGTCACCTGGCGTGGCACCCACTTTGCAGCCACTTTGCTGAACTGGAGCATGTCGTGGATGATTGTGTGCATTGAACCGTGACTGATGTAGAAAAGTGCGGCAATTTCAACCGACGACACTCTGCGATTTCCCATCGCGGTGCCTTCAACTGAAACTCCAAAGTTCCAAGACCTTTCTTACACTTTCTGGAGTGACAGAAACGCATTGCCATACTGCAGCTTGATTTCACAATGAATCTCAGTAGGTTTCACGTTTTCACTATTCAAAAAACGGAAGACAGAACGTGCACCTCTTTGGTTCATTTCTGAAGTGCGGCAGCCATTTTTACACTGATGCTGTGACGTCACTTAGCCTGTTTGCAACCTGCTGCCACCTGCAAGAAAATATTCTAATAATTGGCAACAATATTGTCAAGTTACAAGACAATAACACTGCATTTTGAATATTTTATCGCGCTTTTATGGTTTTCATTCGACTCATGTGATACGATACTAAATGAGATACTTCCTCGATTTTTGAAAAGCACTTGAACGAACGAACGAACGTCTTCCGACATGCTTCGTGCCGCACGTGATTGTCTGTCAGCTTTCGGTTTTCATTAGCGATATCACAGCCTATGGCAATGTCAAAACCTGTAATTAAGGTGACGATACAGATTTTAATTCTTTTATAAAAATGGATAACGTTTATAAAATTTCAAGGCTAGTATGTGCATTACGCTCCAGCAATCAAGTTAATCTCATAAATTACTTTACACGTTATATGCTGCCTAATATCACCCAACAGTTTAGAAAGAGGACATCACACAAACAGCCGCACATGAGTGCAAGCAAAATAAAAACTGCCGCCCCGGTGGCGCAGTGGTCTAAGCGATGGCCTCTGATCATTCGTCCGAACGGGGTCCGGGTTCGAATCCCGGTGAGGCATGGATGTTGTGTTTGTCTTACGGCACTGGTTCTCTCCCTTCCCTGGAACCAGTGACCCTAAATTAGGGACGGGCGACTGCTTATAGCCCATTGAGTTGCTCACGGTGGTCGTTAAACCTCCAATCAAAAAAAAAAAAAAAAAAAATAAAAACTATTGAAAAAAAAATAACCTGAATAGAAAAGTTTTAATCATGTTGTTCTTTAAGTGGTGTTTGTTATAAATTCGATCAGATATTAAGTGAAAAAACTGTTATTCATTACTCTCCAGGTATATGTATTATTCACCCTTTTACCGGGTGTGACAAATTAACTTGGGAAAAAATGATACAATTAAAATAAAGATCAAAACAACAAATTTAAATTTTACCCAGCGTGAACCACGATTGTGTTTCAAAACATTGATTTGAAGGTTTTTCTGATTCAAAGAATTATACTAAGCAAACCTAATGCATCATGAGTTCAAAGCTGCGTGCTTGAACACAGAATCTTCAACTTCCCAATCCTTGATTCTGTACTATCTTCCTGTAACAAATAAACTTTTTTTGAAAAATGGCCGTCTTATGGTGAGGTAGTTGGTCTAAATGCTGGCTACTGACCTCTCATCTGTGATGTGTCTGGGTTCGAGTACAGGTGAGGCATGGATGTTATGCTTGTCTTATGAAACTAACTGTCCCCTTCTCTCGAACCATTGGCCGTAAAATTAGGAACGGGTGACTGCTTGTACCACACTGAGTTGCTCACATTGGTCTTAAAACCACAAAAATAAAAAAAAAACTGAAAAATGACCCGCTCTTTTGCTTTCGCAATTTTTTCAAAAAATTGCTATTCTTTTCTAATCACATTTGAATTACAATATGCATTTAATCCCAAAGTATCGTTTGTAGTCACAGTCTTGCCGTTGGAATACAACCGGCATAGCTCATTCGGTCAAGTCGCTGTGCTCTATGAAGGAGGCGGTCCTTTCAGACAGATGTTCGAATCCCGATCCTGCTGGCCATCTAGGCTGCGGTTTTTCTCCCGTTTTCCGCAGACTCTTTGTGTTTGAAGGTGAGATGTGTGGATGGTTCCCTGTGAACTTGGACACGGACCCACTTTGTCCCATTGTCCCCCACGTTGTGTGTCGAGAGTAGGGGTAATGTCCACACCCCGTAAAAAAGTAAAAAATCTATCGCTCATTGATCTCAAGAAAAACATTCCTTCAGGAGGCATGTCCCGCACAGGATTGTCGCATCATTGAAGAATAAGTGTGCAGTTACTCGACACAGTTCAACTCATCGTTTTCCATGTAAACGTTTCTCCAGTCGCCGTTTCCTTCAAAATATACCAGTCGTTTACGACCGCATGAAGAGCACTAATTTCGTTTTAGATTTTGGTTCACTACCTTCTACGCAGCCGTCGTACAGTTGTTCCTACATAGCCGATACAATTATCCAATTCTGAGGTGCTTGCGTATGTGCGGGCAAATATTTCCTTGCAGCCCACTTCCCAAGTAACTTGAATAACAAATCTTTTTCCATATTGAAACATCTAGGTTTCGTGCACGTTTCAGTCCCCTGCAATTTCCTGTGTGTACAGAAATGTGTGTCTGAAATGCGTACGTTTGTAAGGGTGGATTGATGTACAGCATTTCTAACACTTTGCTCCTTCACTGCGCCTTTTTTCCAATATTCCAAGAAAAACAAATGCACCAGGCTTAAAGGAATTGCAGAATTTCAGCTCGTGTAACAGGAGAAACCTGGTACTCTGTGCAATGCTGGTGAGTAGAAAAATATCATATGACTGGTGTCTTGTTTTAGTCAGATACACAAAAGTCATCAAATATAATTAAATTACAGGGCGTAACCATTGAAATAATATTTCATAAAACACGTACATAATAATCCAATAAACACGATACATTATTGCATATGATTAAGTTTTCATATCCATAAATATTAGACAGTTGCGTGAACTGAAACGGACGTTTCTAAATTACATTCTTTTATAAACAGCTTAGTTTTATCTGGGTTGTCAAAATGGATACATTTTTCATTCCCGGTGGCAACCTTCCTAAAGAAATTCTTCCCTTCAAACCTGTTCAGTAGCGACATGAAGATGCCGAATCGTTGACCAACATTACGCTGCGTTAAAGTATGCGAAACCCACTTATCAGTCTTCTGGATCTTACTCAAGGCCTGTGGGCGCCGTACCACCGTCGAGTGAGCTACTTTTAAACGTTTCGCTAGTTGCGTGGTCGATTGTGTGGCATCCTCTTGCAACAGCGATTCCAGCACCTCGTCTGCTTGTCCCGGCGGTCTACCTGCACGTGGCTTGTCTTCCAAGCTTAGATCATTTTCTTAAACCTAGCAAACAACTCTCGACTCGTCCGCTTACCCATAACCTCGTCTGCTTGTTCTGGCGGTCTACCTGCACGTGGCTTGTCTTCTAAGCTTACATCATTTTCTTAAACCTAGCAAACAACTCTCGACTCGTCCGCTCACCCATAACCTCGTCTGCTTGTCCCGGCGGTTTACCTGCACGTGGCTTGTCTTCCAAGCTTTGATCATTTTCTTAAACCTAGCAAACAACTCTCGACTCGTCCACTCATCCATAACCATTTCGCCATACGCCTGACATATTTAACCGTATGCTCACTCGCACGTTTCCCTAAATTAAACATGAATAACCAACAGCGTCCCAAATGAAATTTATCGCCCGCCAGGCTTGACTTCATGTACGAACTGACAGCACTGCTCGCCTTCCGATAAACCAATACAACACCCTCTATCGGGGGCGGCGAAAGTTCAAGCATACCCCTAATATTAACCATTTACTGTAACTTCTATTTTGCTTTTGTGGTGTACTTCTTGTTGATAGTCCAGACGTATGTTACTGATAGTTTCAGATCTTTCACTCATTATGCTTGAAGTATTTACGTATCCGTTCTCTCTCATAATGTACTTATTGTGCGTAATGCTTTTTTATCATTGCAAAAACAACAGCACTGTTCGCTTTCCGATAGACCCCAACCGCGCCCTCTATCGAGGGCTGCGGAATCTTAAGCATACCCTTAATATTAGCCATTTACTGTACCTTCTATTTTGCCTTTGTGGTGTACTTCTTGTTGGTGGTCCAGACGTGTGATACTGATAGTTTCAGCTCTTTTACTCATTTTGCTTGAAGTATTTATGTATCCGTTTTCTCTCATAATGTACCTATTGTACGTAATGCTTTTTCATCAGTGTTTCTTAGTGAACTTACCACTTTCGTGTTACTTTGTTATTGCTTCTTACATGGCTTTTGTGATGTACTTCTGGTTGCTAGTCCAAACATGCAGTCCTACTCGTGGTATTATCATGCTTACGTTTGTGCTATTGCTGTGCTCTTGGGGTATGCCGTGCTATTTATGTGTTATGGTAGGCTCTATTCTATCGTTTGTAGTTGCCTTTTGTTATTATTATTCCCATTGTCTACCAATTTAACTGTTCTGATTGTAAGTATTATCGTTCCTTTGTATTGTATTGTATTGACTGACCTGGTTTTGTTGTAAATCAGTGGGTCCTACTGTGCCGAACATTTCCTTTTCAAGTAGCGATCCACTTGTGCGTAAATTAATTTTAAGTTTTTATATGTTGGTTGCACATGTTCTTGTTGTTTTATTAAACTAGGTGTGTACTTGCATACCTGCAGCATTTTACCTCATTTTATTTTAAAGTAGACTAACTAGCGTGCGACAGTGGTAAGTTTTCAGTTGTTTTGTTAACCTTAGTTTGTTTCCATTTTAGGTATCTGTCTGGGTTTCTAAATATTTCTTTTTGCAAAAACGATTCCGAGGTGTATGTTTTCCATGTTTCGCCAATGTTTGTTAATAAGAACATGAAAGTTTAAGTTTATGTTTTGGATACCCATGGGAAACCCAACTTAATAATGGGCAGGTAGTCTTATTGTTTTAACTATTCTGTGTGTATATTGCAAAATAATGGTAATTTGCTTCCACAAAGAACAGTTGTGATAGAGAGAATATACTGTGCAGAAGTGAAGTGCCAGACTTTATTCACGGGAGCTCAATTAAAATGAAACTGCATAATCTTTTCAGCACGTCTTTTGTAAAAAAAGATCGTGCTTATGTTATCGGTTTGTCCGTGCGTCCGTCCGTCCGTCTGTACCCACGATATCTCTGCAACTATTTGTATGATTTGAAGAATTATTTTTGCATTGGGAAGCTTCAAATACGCGAATGATGATCCTTTATTTCGTTTTTTTTACGATGTACAATTTCGCCGCTAGAGGACGTAAATGCAGATGATGTCGAATTCAAAAATAATTTTATTCCACATATTTGCTTCTAAACATTCGATTGAAAAAATTATTTTATCTTTCGATTACATTTATGTCGAAGAGTATTTCAGATATATTTACTTTTTCAAATTACGCATAGATTTTCCGCTAGGGGTCGTAAAAGTAAATTACTTTTTTCCCGATAACTCTTCTTCTAAAACTCCGATTTGATAAAAAAAAATTCTTCAGTGGATCCATCTCCTGATGGAAAATCTTTTGCATGTAATTTCAAATTTTTAGTAAAGAATACTCCATTAACTCTTACGCCAGGGGGCGTAAGAGTTAATTTTTGCTTCTGATGTATTTGCCATAAAATCTGAGCTTCCAAAATATCGATTGAAGAAATTATTTCCTGGACTGATGCCACTCACATCGATAAACCTTTGTGGAATATTTGCTTCCTAAAATATTCAACAGTTTCTCCGCCAGGTCCCTTAGACGAACATCTGTCAAGTCAAGCAATTGCAAATGGATGCCGTTGTTGACTTTCTCTCTATTAAATTTCTCATTCGTCTGTACTAAGAAATATATATTTCACCTAATTAAAATGGAATATAGATTGGAAATTACTCAATGGTGAATATCTGTATGAATATCGAAATGGTTGGCTTATAAAAAAGGCGTGAGGGGACAGAATGTGTGATTTCATGTGTGGTGCTGATACTACAACTGGATACTGTTCCTTTGGGTCAACTAATATAAAGGGATATGTGCATATTGTGTGTTAACAGAACTGTGCTACACATATACTATATGGATTGAGGCAGTGACACAAGTATGCTGAGTTTGCACAGAACATTGTTACAGGATCTACAGGATATTGTGTCAAGCTAAAACATTTAAACCTGTATTTATTATGGACTGTTATTATGAAAAATTGTCATTGGGAACTTATAATATATGGGGTAACATTGCATATCAATTGGTTATGGATGATATACAGTATAATGAATATACTGTTTACTTAATATCTATATGATAGGGAGTCATTTATTGGTTGAATATGGCTTGGAGGTGTTATTGATGAGATTTTTTTTTCTTGTGAAACTTGTGAATTCTTCTGTTTCTTGATAGTATTATATATCTTCGCTTACCAAACTTTGAATTATAATATATTGCTTATTGAAATAGGGAGAGGAATAATATGCCTTCAACAAGTAAATGTGATGTGTGCGCCTCTGAGATTTTTGAGTCTCAGCATATGACCCCAGAGCATTTGGAATGTTCTGAATGTGGTAGTAAATATCATCCTCAATGTCTTGGTGTATGAGAAAAAAAATTTAGACTTATGTCTATTGCTCAGAAAAAGAAATATAAGTGTTTTAGATCTGTAAACAAGCAACTTCAAGCTTCTGATAACAATGAAAGAGAAGATGACAGTCGAAAGAAGGGTGGAGATAAGATTTTTCAGTTTCCTGGACCTCAGTCTAAAAATAGCGAAATAGACAGAAATAGTGACCTAGAAGGAATTAATATAGCACTTGTACAAATAAATAAAAAATTAGATATCATCCCAGAAATAAAAAAGAATTAAATGACGTGAAATGTGCTATGGAATTTTTGAGTGCTAAGTATGATGACTTGATTAAAAAAAATACTGAAGTAGAAAATGAAAACAAAATTTTGAGTTCTAAAATTGGAGAAGTTGAGAAAGTAAACTGTGAGCTATATGACAAAATTGATGATATGATACGGAAACAAAATCAACTAAATCAGTATAATCAAACAGAAATATTGAAATACATGGACTGGATTTGGAGCCCAAAACTACTGAAGGAAGACTTAGAGAGATAATTACCTTATTGGCTCAAAAATTGGAAATTCCTGATTATAAACCTTCAGATGTTGATGTTGTTCATGAGATACCATTGAAACAGGAGGGAAAAAACTCAAGAAAATAATAGTTCAATTTACAACAAGGACAAATCGTGACAAGTGGCTTATGGAAAGGGAAAAATTATAACAAATTCAGCGGTTGGAGTGTCTCAAAGTTATTCAAGGATCTACATCAATGAAAACATGTCACCGTATAACAGAGAATTATTCTGGAGGTTAAAAAATTTGCAGCTGAACATTCCTTTAGGTACGTTGGGTTTTGATATGGAAAATGTTTTATTAGGAAATCGGACACTGACAGGTTCATGTTATTACAACTTATGAAGATGTTTTGAAACTAATTAAAAATATTACTTAGTAACAAATTCTAATTTGTGTAACCTAGGAGTAGGAAAATGAATACACATACTTACACTGAAATAGATTCTTTGAATACGTGCTTTCGAAATTTTTCACATAGTGGATTAAAATTAATTCATGTGAATGCTAGAAGTTTGATAAATGAATTCACATTCTTGGAAGTTTTAATTAGGTCATTGAACTCAAATATAGATATTCTTTGTGTTACTGAGACTTGGTTTCCATCTAAACAATATCAAATACATTTAAATGACTTTCGATTGTATAATACAAATATATTTGATAGGATTGGGGGGGACCATAACTATTTAAGACCATAACTATTTTTATTTACCTTAAAAATAGTTATGGTCTTTTCTCAGAAATACAGGAATGAACTTATATCAATCATGATATGGAAATATTAACTATTGAGGGTGGTGCCTATATCATTACTGTCTGTTATAGACCACCTACAGGAAATATCTCCAGTTTTTTGACATTGTTAACAAACTATCTTGAATATACAACATTAACAAATAAACAAGTCCTAACTATGGGGGATTTTAATATAGATCTTGCTTCAAATAATACAAATACTGAAAGATTATTAACCCTTATAACTTCTTATGGATTTAAGAATTATATAGACTCGCCTACTAGACTCACTGACACCTCCAGTTCTATTTTGGATTTATGCATAACTAACATTGATACTACCTAGCAAAAACAATCTTGCTTGGCCAGCAGTGGGCCATTGATGGCAGCCAGCACTGCCAGCAATGGCCCAGCACTATGTTGCCGCTGCCGAACCGTCAATAAAATGTCCGGGCGACCAACAGAAGGGCCAGCAGTTCAGGCCAACAGCTGGCACCCCATAAGTTTTCATATGCCAAAACAGGGCCATCAGTGGTCAATCACAGGCAGTAGCTGCCACAAGTGGCCCTTCAGTGGCCCTGCAAGCACGTGCCAGAAATGATGGCTAACCTACTGTGGTTCTCTAGTGGGCCGTTAGTGGCAGCCAGCAACCACGTGACGTAACTGGTGGCTTGCCGAATCTTGTCCGCCAATTTCCTAGTAGTAGCCATAATAATAATAAAAAACAAGGACAACCGCAGTTTCCTAAAGCTACAATTTTTCTTCTACCCTTACGAATTAACGCACTGCGCTGATGAAATTTTCTCGACAGACCGGAAAAACGCCCATTTGCATGTGACTAGATTCGACGCTGGGCCGTTTGCGTGGAAGCCGCGCTCGCTGCCGACCGGACAAATTCCCTACGCTCGAATATGTGCTGGAAGCTATCTGTTTGGTATGAAATTTGTAATCGAATGCTTCCCTCTTTCGTTTTACCATATTGCGAGGTATTTTTCATAAAAGTCAGTTTCATATAATTGATAAATTACTTTTTTCAACGTAACGATTGTTTTGTTTTTTTACCTTAAGGGAACTTCACAACTTCACTCATTTTCAAGGCGTGTTCATACTTAGAGTCGCTTTCCAAAAATTTGTACTGTCCTTGCCGTCTTGAAAAGAGATTGTTGAATAAATATATATTTACCCGGGTTCATGTCACATTCTGTTGCATTTTTAACGTTGTGTCTTTCCCTTCCGTTGTCCGAAGTTACATTTGTTTTAAAGAGTAAAATATATTTTATTTTACTTCTCGTTATTTTTAGAAGCGAATTCCTCCCAGTCTTGTATATTCAACCCATGGATGAGTACAACACATAGCGTTGCTTTTTTTTTCTTTCAAATAATTAATAAATTTTGTACGCGTATAATTCTTTTTTTTTTCCAACAAACGCTATTTTAATGGTTTTCCAGGATACGTGTTTCAAGCGGTTTCAAATTTTCTCTTGTTATTCATCCACCATTCCATGAATTGTTATTCATGGGTATGGAGTGGGTGTATTTCATGGCTGTAATATAGTATTTCACGGCTTAATCTGATATCTTCGTCGACGTAAAATTTCATTAGGAAATTAATTCCCCTCTCCACATATGGATTTTTTTCTTTACATCCACTAAAATAACACGATGGCGATAGCAACGTCTTCAAATAACTGGTACCATGAGAGACATACCAAGTGTTGCTTCTGCGCATGCGCTGTCCCGATGCTTCCACCTGCTGTTGGGGGTTGCATTGGTTGCCAGCAACGGGCCACTAGTGGCACTTGCTTGGACTCCCACAATTCACGGCGATGCTGCAGGGCAATCAATAGCTCGCCAACTGATAGCGCTGCCACCATCGGAGCACTACTGGGCCGTGAGCGGCAGATTTCAGCCAGCAGTAACCCATCACTGCCAGCTGGTGGCCAGCAGTTTCCCAGCACTTGTGTTTTTGCTGGGTAATTATATATATGCTGGTGTTTTAAATTATGATATAAGTGTTCATTTACCTACTTATATAATTCATAATAAAATATTAATATCTTTCCAAACTAAAGTAAAACATGAAATCAGGGATCTGGGTAAGGTTAATATGGTTAAATTTTATGAATTATTTAAAAAAATAAATTGGGATAGTATTACAACACATGATTCTCCAGAAAAATTATATAATATATTTCTTGATCAGTTTACAGCAGTCTATAATGAATGTTTTCCAATAAAATGTGCAACACAGCATAAAAAGGCAAGAAAACCTTTGATTAATAAAATAATATTGAGAAAAATTATTAAAAAAAATAAATTGTTTAAAAAATTTCTTTCAACTCGACAACAAACTGATTTATTAAATTTCTAAAAATTTAGAAATTTGCTTAATAAAGAAATTAAATATAAAAAAAATTGTACTATAACGATATATTCAATATCCAATTGACTGAAATTATTTGGAAAAATGTAAATGAGATGTTGGGAAGGAAAAAAAATAAAACTGAAACAATTATATTGAGCATGGGTGGTCAGAGGGTTTCTGATGCTCAATCTGTAGCAAATGAATTCAATTACTATTTCATAAATGCCCCTAAAAAATAAAAAATCGAATTAAAACTAATAATAAAAAAAATCAGAATCTACTAACCAAAAAAACCTTATAAAATTCGTGTTATTTTGAATATTTTACTGCGGCTGAGGTTGATGCATGCATAAGAAATATTAAATCAACGTCAGTGGGACCAGATGATATACATCCAAGGGCTATTAAAAGGGTATCCAAAATAATTTTTAAACCTCTCAGTCATATATTTAATGTGAGTATTGAATTTGGCAAAATACCTGATAAATTAAAACTAACAAAAATAACTCCAAAACATAAGACTGGGCCTTACAGATCAATTTCTAACTGATCTTTTTTTAAAAAACTATTATGTACAAGATTAGGAAACTTTTTTGAGAAATATCATGTAATCAATAAAAATCAGTTTGTATTTCAAAAGGAAAAATCAACAGAAATAACTATTTTAACACTACAGAATATGATAATAAACAATAGAAAAAGGGGATTAGTAACCATTGCGGTATTTCTGGACCTTACAAAGGCATTTGACGCGGTCGATCATGGAATACTTTTGGATAAGCTCCATGAAAATGGAATGAGAAATAAATATTACAACTTATTAGAGGACTATTTACATAACAGGAAACAGTATGTGCAGATTAATAAAATTAAATCGCATTGGTTGCTTAATGATATGGGAGTGCCGCAGGGTTCAGTCCTGGGATCATTACTTTTTTTAATTTATATAAATGACATTTTTAACATTGAAATTAATGAGGATTTTATTTTATTTGCGGATGAAACCACGGTTCTGATTTCGAGTGGAGATATAAATGTGGCAAAAATAAAATGTAATAAATGTATTAAAAAAACGAGAGAATGGCTGGACACAAATTTTCTGTGTTTGAATATTGAAAAAAATAAAATTATGATTTTTAAACAGGGAGATAGACAGATTGTTGAGCCACCGTCTATTTGCGTGGAGAAGTGTACCCTTGAAATAGTAAAGAATATTAAATATTTGGGAATAATAATCGTGGATAATTTAAAATGGAATATAAATATTCAAAATATTGTAAACAAAATTTAAGGGGTATTGGGTTTAATTAGGAGAATTTCAAATAATTTAACAATCAAAACATTAAAATGTTGTACTACAGTCTGATTCATCCATGTTTGACTTATTGTTTATTAGTATGGGGGCAAACTACTAAGACTAATTTATATAGATTAAAATCATTACAAAATAGGATGGTTTGAATTTTAAATAACTTCTGGGGAATTAACTTGAATATGGAGGTATGTATAAATTCATATGGATTTTTAGATATTCAGAATTTATGACAATTTAAATTATTAGGATTTATGTATAAAAGGATAAAAGAGAATAGGCATCAACATTTAATTCAACTGAACACTGTAGGTCACGACTATCAAACAAGAGATAGAAATGAATTTTTATTACCAATGCCAAACACTTTAACACAAAAAAGATTTATTGATTACCAGGGATTGATGTTATGGAAAAACTTACCTTGTCAATTAACACATATTAATAATTATAATTATTTTCGAAAGCAACTAAAAATATTTGCTAACAAATTAAGAAATAAAATTCTATGGTAAAATTTATTAATCAGACCACATATGATAAAATATTATATGTGCAGGACGCTTGACTTGACTACGTACTTTAGGGGAATTGGGATTCACTCAGGCTACACATACATAGCTTTTTACTCAATTTCCTGTTCTATGGTTACCCTGTACATAAGTACATAAATATTCACATTATATACGTTGCTTTTCTTAATACTATATGTTATAAAATTAATTTTGAAATTTAATTTAGTCAAATGTAACCCCGGAACGAAATAAATGAAATGAATAGCACCGTTAGTGAAAGAAACTTACAACGTTGTTGTGCTGCTTTCACTTATCTGGCTATATGAGTTGAGAAAGTGAAACACGCGGTCCATCAGTGGAAACTATCGAGAATGACGTGTTCGAAGACTTGAATGAATACGATTCAGGCAAAATAACATAACAACTTGGCGAGAAAAACTGTGTACACTACACAACCTTTTCCGAATAGTTATCGACCACAGGCAAAGTGAAGGATAGAGATAAAAATCCACTTGATTTATTAAACTGCACAAAACGCGGCAACTAAAAATACTGGAAAAAGATATATCTGTTCTTCTTGAGATGAATGTTGGCTCTGTGGCTAAATGGATAATACTTTTATTACTGAAATGTTTCCTTTTACATCTAACACATTCAGCGTTCATACATGTGTTCATAATTTCAATAAAAGCTGAACTTAGATAAAATGTGTTTTATATAAAAAATCAAGCTATAAAAGTTACTTGTAGAACTGCAGCCATGTTTACATATGAAAAATAAAATTATTTTTAAAATATGTAACGCATAATACATTATTAAATAAATACAGCTTCTTAAGAAATAATGTTTCATTACACTTTGTAGATTTCTTATAATGTAGGAAATTCTATATGAATCTGTTACTGACTTATATTAAATGTCGGCAATTTCAATTGGTCTTTTAAGCATTTAAAGGAAGAAATATGTTGTATTATGATGAATACTTGTAACATATTAAATAATAAAATAGGCTATAGCAATTATCTTTGTCCTGTGATTTGACTTATTAATTTTGAGATAAACAAAATGTGACACTGCAAGTGAAACAAAATTTTTACATGATAGAAATGTGATTTTGCTAAAAAAAGAATTTTTTTTGACATTTTTTTCACCAATTCGTGGTTTTGTGGAACACCATTTTCTGTGTATTGTTTAAAGTATATTGCAATTTAAAAAATATAATATAACGCTATAAAATTTAATTGAAATATGAATGAATTTTCACAACTGAAGCTTTCAGTACTTTATCTGTATAAAGTGTTTTTATTGAGATAGAATATTTCTATCGTTATGAAGAGTAGAATGATTGGTTGTAAACACATTCTGATGTTAACTCATGTGGAATGATAGATTTCAAGAGATACTTTTGATTCGTTTAATTCGTTATGCCATTGGTACCGATCAGCATGTGCTATGAAGCAACAAATGTACTTGATTTATTCTGTTAAATAGGTAGGTTCTGAATCGTGAAAACGCATAACGTTTTACTCAGAATACACATTTCCGAGTAAGTGCTCATTTAACATTACAGAAGGTTTATTTAAGGTCTAGTAAAATTAGTTAAATCCTCGATAACAGTACAGGGATCATGCATTCTCATTTTACACCTCGGCTAAAAGATGGCAGCACGTTGATGACAGATCAATGAAAGAATAGATCTTTTCTTCAGCAGTTTTTTTTCAACGTGCACAATCTCTACGAGACTAGCAGAAATGACCCTATCACGCCATTGTTTTCACTAATGAACAACTGAACTGGGAGTCGGTTTCTCCCGGTGCGATACCATTTTCTCGCATCACAAGACATTTCTTCTAAGATGAAAACTGCAGGAATTTGCGCCGGGGAAACTTCTGAAGGTCACTTAATGTGAAGCCTACAAATCGGAAGTTCAATGCGGTGAGTCAATACTACTCCTTCTTTCGTTAACCTCTCAAATGGACGAGAAAAATTCGAAAGTCCCAATACACAATTTCAGGCGTCATGCTATTCTTGTTGCGACATGAATTTCATTGTTCTGGTCGTAAAATTATATGGATTCGTAAACATTGTGCTTTCGGAATCCAAGGAATACACTTATTCGAATGTAAGGGAGAGCAAATGAAGGAAAGTGACTCTCGAATTTGCGTTATACTGAAATATTATAGAACCACTAGGAACGAACTGTCATCCATAACTTACGATTGATTACCAGATAATAGCATTAGGTTTTTTAATTTGATATATTTATAAAATATGTTGATGCTTCTTGAGCGTGTATCTTTAACATTTCACTAATACTCGTTTTCTTTCATATTGATGCTCGGAAAAAGTTTATAAAAATCCATAACGATTTGCTGTAAATCATTGTGGAAGCGATTTATGTAGTTTTGTTTCCTTCGCTAGAGAGAAATGTAATTACACAGGTCAGCGATGAAACTTTTTTCTTCAAAGTGAATGGTGTTTCTTATGTATTTTTGATGCGAATTTCGAAAAAAAAAACTCAAAAAAATTCTATCACGTACACTTTCGACAGAAATCGAGAATTTTTGTCTGTAATTCTTGTTACCAGAATATTGCTGTATTCGTTTTCTATATATATTTAAATATAATGCTGAAAGCAAATGTGAGCCTGAAAGAGATGATGTCTGTGCGTTTACGACTGCCATGGCATCAAGAGGTTGTGTTAATTCTACTGACAGCTTTTGCTGTATCTGTGCCGAACTTGTAGTGAAGAAGCAACAGCGGAAGATCAAGGACTTTATCGGAAAAGTGTATTTTGCATACTTCGGTGTAAGGGTTGGAGACCAAGACACCCCGCACGGGCATAACTGGGTTTCCAGTTATTTGGGGAGCGGCGCCCCCACGGCCCGAGCTGACCTTGTGACTGGTCAACATCTGATGTCATGCCACCGCTTGTTTTTTTTTTTTTTTTTATTTCGGTGCTATTGGAGTTTGCAGGGACGGCTGTTCATCCAGCTGTTGGGGAGTCGCGGCCCCACGATCCCGAGCTGGTCTTGTGTCTCGCTTTTTCGTTTTTATTTATTTTCTCCACTGGCTAGTTGCCCGTGTTGTGTTCTCTACCTAATCTCTACCACGTTATGTACTAACACCCCGGTCTTGTGGTTTTGTTACCCTCCACCACTAACTGTTTTATATTAACCGCTCAGTTCGTAGGTTGCTGAGATTCCGTTTAGGTTCCCTTCCAGGATTTGTCTTCTTTGGATTTCTTTTTTTCCTTTTAACTGGTTTGGGTGCTAGACCTACCTGCATGTTTGCCGCGTGCGGAGACCCGTGAGGCGGAAATGGGATGTCTGGCGGCTGAGGTCGCAGGAGACCGGATAAGTGCCTCCTGTGTACCAACACTCCTCTTCGACCCCGGCTTCGCTGTAAACGGGAGGCTAGAGACTAACCCACCTCTAGTCAGAAGTCTTGTACCAAGGTGTGTACAGGGCTTTAGCGGCTTTTTTGTCGTATAGCACGGCAGGGTAAGCCCGGGGTTGTGGGATCATGCCAAAGGCGTTGGCATGACGGTACTCTGGAGGCCGAAGTGTCCGCCGAGTGCATGTGAACACAACCATTGGACTATATTTGCAACTAAGCTCTAGAACTGTGTCTTGCGTCATGTGTTTGGCTTGCGGACCTCCAGTTCTCCCCTGTTGGGCTCGATTGTGGGCGGAGTACGTTGCGGATGAATTCTTTCTTACTCCCATGGGGAAACATAAACCCTCCTCAAAATTTAAAAAACAACAGGATATGGTGATTGATCAGGCGCCAAATTTGCCTCAACCACCTCCCAAACATAACACACTGAAGAGAACTTTCGTTGAAAAACGACATCACCGCGACGTATCTTTAGATCCAGGTGTTGAGCCGTCAGCTCAGAAACGTCGCATTACACTTGCAGATTCGATACCTCAAGCTACTTTTCTCGTCATTTCTTCTACTGACCAGATGTTGAAACTTTCGTCAAAGTCTCCTTTTTTCATCTCGAAGGCACTTGCGGGTGTTGTGTTGGCTCTTTGAAGTCAGTAAAGAAGCTACGCTCTGGAGACCTGCTTGTGGAAACTTGCACTCTCTCTCAGAGCAAATCTCTTCTGCAGTTGACCAGACTTCAGGATATTCCTGTTCAAGTGACGGCACATCCGTATCTCAACACCTCCAAGGGAGTCATTTCTGAGCCCGACTTTTTGGTCTGCGATGAAGATGAACTTGTGTGTGAACTTGCTGATCAGGGTGTCATAGCTGCCAGACGCATGACTTTCAGGCGCGATGGCGCGCTGATCAAATCACGAAATGTTATTTTGACTTTTACCAGCCCGAAGGTACCTACTGAAATAAAGGCTGGTTACTTGTTATGTGCAGTTCGTCCTTATATACCAAATCCTCTACGCTGTTTTAAGTGCCAGAGGTATGGACATTCCCAGCGGTCCTGTAACAGTGCTGCGAGGAGCGCCAATTGTGGATCCCGAGACCACGAAGGGAATGGATGCACTTCAGAGCCCTGCTGTGTAAACTGTGGTGACTCCCACGCTGCTTATGCCCGGTCCTGTTCGAAGTGGAACGACGAGAAGGCGATCCAGCGCCTCAAGACCCTGGAGAGCCTCTCGTACCCTGCTGCCAAGGCCAAGTTGGGTATTCCCAACAACCGACAGCGTACTTTTGCCGCAGTGGTTCAGTCTCTGCCGCAACCCGTGCAGCCCTTTGTTCCGCGCCCTGCAGCTCTCGCCGCACTTGCCAAGCGATCTACAGTTGAACAAGCGACACAGGTGGATTTCACCGAGCTAAAGCTTATTCGACCAGCTGAGTCTGCGGCTTCTCTTTTGAAGACGACCGACTCTTCCGGTTCCCAGCAGACAGCCTGTACGTGCGGAAGACCCGGCCCTCAATCCGCAAAGGTGTGCCGTGTTCATCCAACTGCCGCGGTCCACTTGACCAACATTGCAACTGTCTCGGACTCAGCGAGGTCCCCACCCTCACCCAACATTATAGAGGAACATCGGGGGAGGAGAGTGACAGTTCGTCCCCAGCCTCAACTAACATTGCAGAGGAACATGAGGGGGAGGATAGTGACAGTTCGTCCTCGCCCTCGGCCAGCATTATATTGGAGTGTGTGGGGGAGGAGAGTGACTCATCCTATGTGTAGTTGTGTTCGATTTCGTAATGTGTTTTATCATTCTCATTCCTGAGTTTTACTTAATCGGCTTGTTTCTCACCATTGTACCATGTTTTTCATACTGTTTGTTTTATTGTCTTGTTTGGCCCTTCCTTTGTACTCATGGTTCGGTTTTACTTGGTCAGCCAGATTTTGCGATTTATGCCCCGTTTTTTTTTTAATTTTGTCTGTTTGTCTTGTGTCTGGCGCTCTTTGGCTAACCATGGCCCTTGCGCCAATAAAATCTAATAACCAACCAACCAACCAAGACAGTTCATTTGCCCCGCCCCCGCATCGAGTGTGTTCAAGTTGCGTGAAAGGACTCCGAATGTGGTCTAAGGGTAAGAGGAAATCTTTTCGTTTTGGAGTGCCTATGATATGGAGGGAGCCCTGAAACCACGGCGATGACTGCTATGCTATATTGTTCGTGCAACATACAGGGGTACAGCTTAAAAAATAATAAATAAATCTTCTACCCGAACTTTGAATATGCACTACGCCCTGTGCCTCACGGTTCTGACATTGCCATATCTTTGCCTCCAGAAAGGCTAGACCATGTGCCTGAACCCTTAGGGAGCAAGTCAGATGACAATGCTGATGACTATTTTCAAGTCGACCACTGCAGTGAGCTCCAGCTGTTTTCACAATCAGAACTGAACGATTTGAACCGAGATCTTGCCCTTTCAAAAGTTTCTGCTCAGCTGCTAGGCTCTAGACTCCAAAAGAAGAACTTGTTAACCCCTGGAACGTCTTTCTATTGGTTTCGAAACTTAGAGAAAGACTATGTGCCTTACTTCTCCTAAGACGATTAACTTGTTTACTGATCCGATGTCCCCGGTTTGATGCAAATGTTCAAAATTCAGCATGAGGTGGAAGATTGGAGACTTTTCGCTGACTCATCACAAAGAAGTCTGAGAGCGGTACTTCTTCACAACGGCAACACAAACGCCTCTACACCGGTTGGACATTCCGTTCAATTGAAAGAGAGGTATAAGAATTTTGCTTTGGTCCTGACCAGGCTTAGCTACAAGGAATACGAGTGGACCATCTGTGGCTATCTGGACGTGTTCTCTATGATGCTTGGTCAACAGGGTGGCTACACCGAGTACCCCTGTTTCATCTGCGAATGTGACAGTCGCGCTAAAGCCAAACACTGGTCTCAGAAGTAGTGGCCAAAAGTAGGGGAAAAGAACGTGCACTTCGAATCTTTGGTGGACCCAAACAAAGTACTGCTGCCTCCATTTCACATCAAACTTGGCGTCATGAAGAAGTTTTTGAAAGCCCTGCCAAAAGATGGTGATACTTTCAAGTACTTGGCAAGAAAATTTCCACAGCTGTCAAAAGCGAAGCTGAAAGAAGGGGTTTGCGTCGGTCCTGACATTCGAAAACTCATGAAAGAGGAAATCTTTGAAGACAAAATGGATGACATTCAGAGATCGGCTTGGACATCATCTAAAACAGTTGTAAAGAAGTTTCTCGGCAACCAGAAAGAACCTGCCCTCAAGAGCATCGTACGAAACATGCTGGAGAACTTCAAAGCCTTGGGCTGCTCAATGAGCTTGAAGTTCCACTTTTTGAACTCCCATCTAGGCAATTTCCCAGAAAATCTAGGCGCTGTGAGTGAAGAACAAGGAGAAAGATTTAACCAGGACATAATGGAAATGGAACGGCGGTATCGTAGCGAGTGGATTGTGAGCTTGATAGCAGACTACTGCTAGATGTCGAATAGGGAGGACCCGCAAGCAGTGCACATGAGAAAAAGTCCTAAACGGAGCTTCGAGGGGAAAAAGAAGATACATTAGGAAAAGTTTTGACTTTGTGGTAGCTATTACAAACATAACATATTAATAAAATGTAAAATAAAGCTTATTTATAAGTTTTTGTAAATAAAGTTTTCAGACTCTGCTAGATTTTCTGTGTGATTTGCCTGGATCTTCATCCTCACTTTGTGGAAAAACCTTACGTGATAGAGGAAAACGCTCAGCATTTCTGAACTCAGCTTATCGAAAAACATTAGAAACACCTAAAACGGTGTAGAAAAACAAGTATTATTTCGCAGACCTGTGTAATGATTTGTTAGTTCCTGAATTCCACATTTTTGGACATAAGAATTGGCCGAATCGGTGTCAAGACGTGGCCACCTCGATCGCCCGACAAAACCCCTCTAGAATTTTTCCTGAGGGGTTAGGTGAAAGACCAAGTTTATTCTAGCAGTGTTCCGGAAATCGAGACTTTGAAGAGCAGAATAACCGACGTCATTTGTTCTGTATTTGCTGAGATGTTATTCAAATCATAGCGTGAAATCAAATAGCGATTAGATGTCCTCCAGGTCATAAATTTCACCCAAACCGTTGTGTACTGACCAAAAACTTTACTTGTGCACAATCATTGTCGTAGAGCACATTCCTGTTATTTATGTTAATTAGTTATTTGTTTTAAAATTAAATTCTGCCCTCTATATAACACAACACTGCATGACGAACATTTCCCTATTTAGTAAAACGGCATGAAATCCATCATAAAATACTCGTATGTACGGCCCTTCACAAACCTATCATCTCACATTCGCAGAAGTACATACGATGTTTATTGTCTGTCAATGACACAGTGCAATTTCAGGAAACGCACTGTTTTCTTTTTCGGTGTATTTATTGTTTCATTTCGTCTGGGTTCAAATTGCTATTATTCTTCTCATTGATCACACATGAAAATATTTGCAGGTAACGATGTTTTATAATCTGGAAAGAAGGACGCGTAATGCCGTGTAAGCTTTGATTATTCGGTGTGATGTCTTGAACTCTGGGTTATTGAAACTTTCGTCGCTGAGTGCAGCCATTGTATTAATTGTGAGGCGTTCACCACCCCGACAGAAATTTAAATATGCACTTTTTTCACGAAAATCATAATTTGGGATAAAACAAAGACTAATGTGTTGTGAAACAAAGGCTATTTCAGTTTTTCATCTCTGTTACACCAATAAAACAATTTTCTCCAGACATTTACCCTTTGAGCTTTTAAAACCTGTACTTTATAATAACCCATTTAAAGCGGATCCACCTAATACTTTTGCCTTGTATTTCCAATGGGCAAACTTCCGTAGCCTTTTTCTTCACAATTAATGTATACCCAAGGATGAAAATTTGAACATAAAAAAAATAACTTCATTTTATTGCCTAGTATACTTAATATTTTCTAAACCTTAACCACAATTATATTAAAAATCAATAACTTTTCTATTGGTGGTGTTTAGACCAGAAAATAGATGGCGCGACATATACATTGAGAACTTCAGTAGACAAAAAATGTTGGATTGCTTAATTTTGGTTAAAATTTAGAAAATATAAAGTATACTAGGCTATTATATGAAGTATTTTTTAACGATATTCAAATTTTCATACTTGGGAACTCATAATTGTGAAGAAAATGGTTACAGAAGTTTTCCCATTGGAAATACAAGACAAAGATTTTAAATAAACTCATTTTCACCCGTTTCTGAGTTACTAAGCAATTAAGCTCTCGATTCACTACGCGACAACAAAAATTAATCAACTACCTTGCAGAAAAACGTCTTCAATAATACTTTATTTTTAAAAATAAATACTGAAGGAAAAATTATACCAGTTGACATCCTTAATTTTCCCTCTTTTTGTCTGAAATATTTACGTCATGTTTAAGCTATGAATCGTAAAATGTATTCCTTATAGCAAAAGCAGTTTGAATTGTTTGTTTTCGTTAGTCGTCACTCTTTTAATTTTTTCGATTCATACACATACTACACTGAAGAGCAATTTAATTAGTGACAGCTGGCGTTATGCAAATATGGCGCTGTGGGCGGCTCTGTAAACGGAAACGACATAACGTATGAAGTGATCCGACAATATAAGGAGTGATGCGACGGGAATGAGTAAGGGTCGGACGCAGTATGGGTAAGTCGAAGGATCTAAGCACATTTGATCGTGGGCAAATTGTCGGGGTCCGAAGAATGGGTCACTCCATTTTGGAAGTCATGCAGGCTTGGGAATTACACGAGCCACTGTGTCACGGGTGCACCGTGAGTACATCGAATCCGGTAAAACCATCCCTGCAAGCGTCAACTGCCATGGACAACAGCGTTTGGATGAGCGTGGTCATCGTCGGCTAGCTCGCATTGTAACAGCGGATAGACGGGTAACAGTGCAAGAAACCACTTTGCCATTTTCCGCTGGTGCACAAAAACGTGTAAGTAGCCACACCATCCAGAACCATCTCCTCGCTATGGGGTAAAGAAGTCATCGTCCCACGAGGGTACTGCTGCTGACCGCACATCACAGGTTGCAAAGATTAGTATAGGCGCGGAAACATCGCCAATGGACTCTAGACATGTGGAAAAGTGTTGCATGGACTGGTGTGTCGAGATTCACGTTGGTACATGCGGATGGCAGAATACGAGTACGGCGCAGAACCACATGAAGCGATGGATCCTTCTTGCCTGCAGGGTACTCTTCAAGCTGGTGGGGTTGGCATTCTCGTCTTGGGACTGCTTACGTAGATTAAATGGGACCCCTGGTGCGTGTAATATCGCCCCTCACAGGTCAACGTACCGGGATATCCTGGACGACCATTTGCTCCCGTTTGTGCGTCTTCAACATCCCACTGGGGACCTCATCTTGCAACAAGACAATGCACCGTGCCATCGCTCCCGAATTGTATCCGAATGGTTGGATGAACACTCCACCGACGTGACCACGCTTCCTTGGCCAGCTAGGTCACCTGACCTCAATCCCATCGAGCACATCTGGGATGCCATCGAGAGAGATGTTCGACGCTCTGACCCCCTCCATCAAATCTACGTGAACTGTGGGAGCTTGGTCAGGGTTCGTGAGTCCGCATGGCTTCTCAACGCTTCCGATGTCTTGTCGAGTCCATGCCGTGACGAATCGCCGCCGTCATAAGGGCGAAAGGTGGTGCTACACGAAACAAGACAGGTATTTCTAATTCAATTGCTCTTTAGTGTATTTCCTTAAATATCTGAAAGATCCTCAAAGCAAACAGAATAAAAATTCTGAATTTGCTTGTAACACTTACTGGTCATCCATGGAACACCTCTCAGAAATTCATCGCCCTTGAGTGGGAATCGAACCCGCATCTCCTTATTTCCATTGGAGTATCCTAACGTTTCATGAGAATTCAAACTGTTACACGGTTAGCATACTCGAACGGATTTCAGAAAGAGAATACGAGTATGCTAACGTGTAACGGCCCAGTAGCATGGACTTCATACTCGAACGGAAATCTGGGGATTCCAGATCTAAGGCGATGAACATTTAAAGTCTTTTGAGAGGTGTTAAACGGATGACCAGTAAGTTTTACAAGCAAATTCAGAATTTAAATTCTCTTTTCATTGAATATTCTATCAATTTCCTATGTATTATGAAGAATATTTAGTCTTTTACTGATTTATTTCAAAGTTCCTTTCGTAAAAATAATAATGTTGTGGTGTCATTTGAAGTCCATGCTACTGGATCATATGCAATTTTTTGTGAATATCTTTATTTTTTGAAATGATAAAATAAAGGAGCGAATATAATAAAACTTCTTGGGTAAATCTACGCCATTTTGTTTTAGAAAAGAAGAAGGAATTTTATAAAATATCAGTTTCTGTCACTCATCTGAAACAGCTTACGTAACATTTAGCGCGCATTTTGGCCGAAATTGTTTTCGGCAAAAAACTGAAAGGAACAGTTCTGGTTAAATTTGGCAGGGACAGTAGAATAAAGAAACGCAGGAATTAATCACATAGTGCCAGGTCGGGTCTGCTCAAGCCTGTGGCGGTTCTGTGACGGATCGGGTTTCTTCTCATAGGACACTTTAGTTTCCTTAGTGTGTCTGAAGATTCCTGCACACTACCAGCATGTGCTGGCTGATGACTTACACGCTTCAATACCATTCACGCATCCTGCGGCCGATCGTATGTTTCAGCAGAACAATGGGCCGCGTCACCGGGCCGCAGCCGCACAGGCATAACGCAAGAAACACTCATTTAACACTGGAACAATTTAGTGGCACTGCCTCAGCTATAAGTGTATTTTATCCCAGAGGAAAACCGACAATGACCAGAAAAAACTAGTATTGATTCAACCCGCTGGAGTACCCCATATGGAGCGCAGAAGGTGTATATAAGTATGACTAACGGATCGTTTAGCTCCCGGAAAGATGAACACAAAACAAATGTGAAAAAAATGAATTTTAAACACAGCCCTGGAAAGAAATGTGCCTCTCAAGGACGCTACATCACAATGGGCAGGTTAGAAATTCTTACCTCCCTACACTACCCAGCGTGAGATTGCCATGAAATAGACAAGAGAAATACCCACAACACAATACGCGTGCAACGATGCTGTCTCTCGTGGTTTGCACCGCCTATGGATAAATATCCTTAAGTGTTAATATTTTACTTTGCTCTTTGATGATTGATTCAAAGATTTTGCAATCTGCGTTATTTGAAGTTACTTCACAGAAATAGCGACTTTGAAAAGTTATAGTTTACTACGAGATCTTTCTGCAAGGTTAGAGTAAATCGTCAGGAAAACGCTTACGATTTGTGACCATTATCAGTACGTTCTACGGCAACGAAAATGTAATGGATTTCGTATTATATCAATTTGATCTATTTGTGCTCCTTGTTTATCCTGTACGTGTTTCCCACTTCACACTTTCGGGCAGCTAATTTTCTAACAATAAAATTTTAACTGGTCGGGCTTGACTTAAAAATAGCAGATAGTGTATAAGTAATTATCTCCAAACCTAAAACATTTATCTATATTTTGAAAAATGTAGATAAATGTTTATATCTTATTTCCACAAATGGGTGTACTGCCTCACACACACTCTTGGTTATACTAATTTCATATTCTACAAAGTAAATTGAAATTGATGATACCTTGAATGATAATACAATGATAGCTTGAGTGATAATACGATGATATCTTGAGTGATAACACGATGATACCTTAAGTGATAAAACGATGATACCTTGAGTGATGATAAAATGATAATTGATCATACCTTAACGTATTCAGTAAGTAATATTTAAAAAGTAATATTTATTAAAAATGCAAAAGCTACCTTTTAAATAAATATGTGCAGTTTGATATTGGGAAAACATATTACCTAAATAGTAAAATCATATTTTGGATCATCTGAATGGGATTGGTGATAAACATTTTTTGGAGCCTTTAATTAGGTCCTTTTCAATAGCAGCGGCTTAACCCAAACTCCACTAGAAACTTAAATATACCAGTTGATATTCGTTCGTGAAATCCACCTAAGAACTCCATTTTATCATTAGTTTTGCATTTTTTCACGAAAGTATAGAGCCAACGGAGACGTTTAAAGGAACCTCTTTAAGACTTTTGCTTTTTCCATTGATACGTAACAGGTTTTGTACTAGGTTTGTCCTAAATGCAAGGCCTCTTTTTAAATAACTCCACTGTCGATATATTCTAATACTATTGGTATAAAACACATTTAGATCTGTTGGACGTATTGGTACTGTAAAAAATAGTACCTTCTCAAATCCTGCATTTAGGCCTTCGTTCAAACCAATAAGTGTAAAATGTTTCTTAAAATATTGGGTCTTTTGTTTATCCAATTATCTCACAACCTCTTTGACTTCATCACGACTGTATCCTCAAAACTCTGACCACGTGGCTTTAACTGAAAACAAAACTGATGTTTAAACCTGTCGTCCCACACTCGATTTTTGAATGGCAGCGATTGAAAACGCAGGATTAGCAGCACACAATAACACAACTACAAATAATTTACCTAAAGCGTCACTATCGTTATCTTAAAATCAACCCCTTTCTTTAAAGACGACGACATATTTCACAAGGTTACGAAAGCGTGTTTCGAAACGCTAGTAAGTTGATTGAACTGACTGATCGCATTCGGGGCATGACACGTTTTTGTTCTTACTTTACAAGTTCATTAGCAGAGGGCGTTATTTTGTTTTATCACAGGTTTACAGTTACATTTTTTATTATGGAAATAATGCAGCACGATGCGATTGAACGGTTTTTATTAACTGTAGATTCTTCAAACGCCGGAAAAATTATATTCAAAATATGTTCAAAATAACTACTTTTTACTATCAGGTCATCCAAGAAGTAATGTGGATTTGCGCAAACCCAACAAAAGTGAGACTCCTAGTGTCCAGACTATGACGTCGACCACGGTGAGTATAAGAGAGATCACGCTAGCTGACCTTCGAGTAACTTAAGACCGCAAACGGAAGTCCTGGGTGCAGTCGTTGTGTACTTAACCCGCACAGGAAATGGCAGTGTCAGAAGACCGCATTAGGCACATCAAGCTGTATGAATTCCACCATCGACATTCAGCGACGGTAGCAACACAAAACATCAATGCCATATAAAGGCCAGGTACCCTGGAGGTCAGGAAATGTCAGCGCTGGTTCCAGAAATTTCGAAGGAGGACACCAGCGTCAAGGATATATAGCGACACGGACTGCCTGTTGAGCTGGATAACAACGTAATGAAAGCTGCTATTGAGGGACATTAGCAGGAAACAGTCGATGAATTGGCCACACTTGTTCATTCAACCCATTCCATTGTTCACCGGAATATGCAGGACCTCGGTTATGTGTCGAAACTGGGTAAGAGGGTGCCCCATTATCTCACTCTTTAATAGCTGCAACAGCGTGTGGACATTTGCACTTCTTTGCTCTCCCGTGAAAAAAGGGAGCCGTTTTAGCACAGAATTGTCACGAGCGATGAAAAATACATTATTTATCACAACATTAAGCGTAAACGGCAGTGGGTGCCCAAAGGGAATGTGCCCGCAGCAGTTGCGAAAACAGGACATTTCCCACAAAAAGTTTTTAATGCCTGTTTGGTGGGATGTGCAAGGCATAATCCATTACGAGCTGCTGCCCCCAACAAAACCATTACAGGGGAAGTCTACTGCCAGCAGCTGCAGTGTCTATCCACTGATTTGCAGCATAAACGTCCAGCCCCCGAGAATCGTAAAGGCGTGTTGCTGCAGAAGACAACGCAAAACCACACACAACGAAAATGACCAGCGCCACGTTGCAGGACTTAGGATGCGAAAAACTTCCGCATCCATCATATTCCCTTCACATCCTTTCATAAGAGTACCACCACTTATTTCGCAGCATCCAAAAAAACTTGCTGGGACTACACTTCAAATGTATTGCATTAATGCCTCCACCTTCCAGATGGACCAGTATATAGCGCCATACTCTTCGATTAAATAGATATGCGGCCAAGAACGGGTTGCATTCGTATTTAAATAATATGTAAAATGACCTAATAAACATGGCCATTTGTTCGGTCATATTCAACGCAAATATATTTGAACAAAACTTCCACTCGCATCGTCTTTTACCTGCAGATGATTCATTAGAGAACATAATTCCACCTATGTCTCTAGAAGAAACAGATGGCCATCATTATAAGATTTACCGCTTCTCCCTTTTCATTTAATGCCGCCTTGAAATAAAAATACTGGTATCTTTTGATATAAAATCAAAATGCAGAACATAAGTACGGTAGTTTCTGGCGTATCTATGTAAACCAGGAAAACACTATTCATGAAAAAATGTTTTTGCTGAATACGTTTCGTCATTGGTAATGAAACGTTTAAAATTAGCATTAAACATCATTCCAAAAATACTGATTTTGTAGAATGCATCATAATAATTTGAGGGAAGAGTTTTAAAAGTTGGAGAGCAATGAACAGCTCCTTTAACTTAGAGAAAATGTGGATATGTAAGTAATTTTGAGGTAAATCAATGATGTCTTCTTTGCATTAAATGGTTCTTAATTTTTTGTTTTAATACCATATATTTCATTATGATTATAAAAATCATTTTAATGAAGCTATGTGTATTTTCTTGAATTATAATGTACATAAAATATTCTTCTCACTTGAAAATAATTTCTTCTATTTCGTTGGCTATAAATGTCGTGAGATAACACTCACATTAAAAAGAGAGCAGACGGTAAAGAAACTGACCGATTCATTTCTGAAACTCAGTGGACTAGTAAAAGATTCGCACTGAAAGAACAAAGTTTTAGTATTCCTACTTAAGGGCGTGTTAACCCTCTTCTAACGCAAATGTACAAGCAGCGTCAGCGACACGAGTAGTTCCCGGATAATTTTCGAAGGTGATGCCAGCCATGTCTTTTTGCGGTATTGTCCTGAACTCCCTACGATATGTCCGTCCACGAAATCCCACAGAGCTTCGACAGGGTTTAAATCCGGGGAGCTTACGGGCCAATGGGTGGTTCAAAATTTAAAGCAGTGTTTGTCGAGCAGTACCTGGGTCGTGGCTGTCCTGCGGTGTAGCTCACTGTTCTGCTGAAACAGATCATCGGCCGCAGGAAGCACGGAGGTGATAATCCAGCACATGGTGGTTGAGGGCAGAGGATAAAGCCCTCTTCAGATGCACTAAAGGGCCAAATGTGTCATATAAGAAGGCTCCGAAAACCACCACACCGCGCCCACCCGTCAGCTCTATATAACTGAAAAGGGGAACATCGTAATACGTCTGACCGCACGACGGGGCGCCACTCTACAGAGGTCCAATTCTGATGTTGCTGGCAAAACGCGAGGAGTAATAATCGATGCCCAGCAGTCAAGAGTGGTACACGAGTACGGCGTCTGCACCTCTTGCCCAGGGTATTGAACGTACGGCGTAACGTTCATTAGCTAACGCTGCTTGGGCATCCAGCACTTTACCTATATGTGATTTGCGTCACCGCGGCCAAGCGTTCTATCTGTACGAACCTGGATATTCTATGTCGATCCAGGTAATCAATAGCGTGTAGGGGATCCACCGCTCACCCTTTGGCCGCTGGTACGTACGCCGATGCTATACTCGAGTTACACGCTGGGGGTTCTACGTCAATTCGTCGCGTGCGTCAATTCGTCGACTACGACGATTCGTCGCGCGTCAATTCGTCGCCTACGTCAATTCGTCGCGCGTCAATTCGTCGCGGACAAATTCGTCGACTACGTCAATTCGTCGCGTTTACAGATTTTGGTTACATACAAAACGAATGCAGGAAAACGTACGATTTCGAATATCTTGCTACCTGATAAAATTTATAAAGTTTGGACACGCAGACAGGATAGGAATATTACGTTTTTCTTTGGCACTAAAAATATTAGCCGGTAAACGGTTTTTGGAACGGGGCAGGGCCCGGTTGGTCAGAGCCCCCCACACACAAAATTTTCGTAAAATCTACAGTTTTCAATTCAGAACCACCAAATCTGGTATACTATCTCGTGGTATTCTAACTCAGACTGTAGACGGTTTTGGGTAGCGTTTGGAGAGGGGGGGTTAGAGCCCCCCTACAGAATTGCAGAAAAATATAGTTTTCAATTTAGAACTACCAAATTTGGTATATTACTTCATGGTACTCTAACTTAGACGGTTTTTGGAACGGGTCAGGGGCCCGGTTGGTCAGTTTTCAATTCAGAACCACCAAATCAGGTATCATATCTCATAGTACTCTAACTTAGACGGTTGCCGGTTTTTGGAACGGATCAAGGCCCGGGGAGTCAGAGCCCCCCCCCCCCCCCCCAACATAATTTTTTTCGTAAATTCTAGTTTTCATTTCAGAACCATCAAATTTGGTATCATGAAACTCTAACTTAGACGCTAGACGGTTTTTGGAAGGGGTTGGAGCCCGCGGAGTCGGAGCCCTCCCCCTCATAAAAAATTTCGTAAAATCTACAGTTTTTATCTTAGAACTACCAAATTTGGTATACTATCTTATGGTACTCTAACTTAGACGGCAGACCGTTTTTGGAACGGGTCAAGGCCCGGGGGTCAGAGCCCCCCACATACAAAATTTTCTTAAAAACTACAGTTTTCAATTCAGAACCACCTAATCTGTTATACTATCTCATGGTACTCTAACTTTAGACGCTAGACGGTTTTTGGAAGGGGTTGGAGCCCGGGGTCAGACCCCCCCCGAATAAACACTTTTTCGTAAAATCTACAGTTTTCAATTTAAAACCACCAAATTTGGTATACTATCTCATGGTACTCTAACTTAGACGCTAGACGGTTTTTGGAAGGGGTTGGAGCCCGCGGGGTCGGAGCCCCCCCCCCTCATAAAAAATTTCGTAAAATCTACAGTTTTCATCTTAGAACCACCAAATTTGGTATACTATCTTATGGTACTCTAACTTAGACGGCAGACCGTTTTTAAAACGGGTCAAGGCCCGGGGGTCAGAGCCCCCACATACAAAATTTTCTTAAAAACTACAGTTTTCAATTCAGAACCACCTAATCTGTTATACTATCTCATGGTACTCTAACTTTAGACGCTAGACGGTTTTTGGAAGGGGTTGGAGCCCGGGGTCACACCCCCCCCCCCCCCCGAATAAACACTTTTTCGTAAAATCCACAGTTTTCTATTTAGAACCACCAAATTTGGTATACTATCTCATGGTACTCTAACTTAGACGCTAGACGGTTTTTGGGAGGGGTTGGAGCCCGCAGGGTCGGAGCCTCCTCATAAAAAATTTCGTAAAATCTACAGTTTTCATCTTAGAACCACCAAATTTGGTATACTATCTTATGGTACTCTAACTTAGACGGTAGACCGTTTTTGGAACGGGTCAAGGCCCGGGGGTCAGAGCCCCCCCACATAGAAAATTTTCTTAAAAACTACAGTTTTCAATTCAGAACCATATAATCTGGTATACTATTTCATGATACTCTAACTTAGACGCTAGACGAGTTTTGGAAGGGGTTGGAGCCCGGGGGTCAGACTACCCCCGAATAAATTTTTTTTTCGTAAAATCTACAGTTTTCAATTTAGAACCACCAAATTTGGTATGCTATCTCATGGTACTCTAACTTAGACGACAGACCGTTTTTGGAACGGGTAAAGAAAGGCCCGTGGGGTCAGAAAATTCTCTTAGAAACTACAGTTTTCAATTCAGAACCACTAAATCTGGTATACTATCTCATGGTACTCTAACTTAGACGCTAGACGGTTTTTGGAAGGGGTTGGAGCACAGGAGTAAGAGCCCCCCCCCATAAAAATGCCACGTAAAATCTACAGTTTTCAATTTAGAACTACCAGATTTGGTATACTATCTCATGGTATTCTACCTTCGACGGTAGACCACTTTTGGAACGGGTCAAGAGCCGGGGGTGAGAGCCCCCTTCATACAAAATTTTCTGAAAAACTAAAGTTTTCAATTCAGAACCACCAGATCTGGTATACTATCTCATGGTACTCTAACTTAGACGCTAGACGATTTTGGAAGGGGTTGCAGATTTTTTTGTGAAGGGGGTAAGGACCCCTATCATAAAAAAAAATTTCAAAATCTAGTTTTCAATTTAGAACCACCACATTTGGTATACTATCTCATGGTACTTTAACTTAGACGGTCGACGGTTTTTGGGACGGGTCAAGGCCCTGGGGGTCGGACCCCCCCCGCACACACACACACAGACATACAACATTTTCTTAAAAACTACAGTTTTCAATTCAGAACCACCAAATTTGCTATCATGAAACTCTAACTTAGACGCTAGACGGTTTTTGGAAGGGGTTGGAACCACGGGGTGAGAGCCCCTCCCCCTCCTCATAAAAATTTCGTAAAATCTACAGTTTTCAATTTAGGACAACCAGATTTGGTATACTACTTATGGTTATCTAACTTGGATGGTAGACGGTTTTTAGAAGTGGTCGGGGCCCGGGTCAAGGTAACCCCATGCAAAATTTTCTTAAAAAGTTCCGTTTTTTACTCTTAAGAATACCCTATCTACGTTCTAAGGCGCTCTTTGGCTCTTTGAGGGCCTTGCACCATAAACCATCAACCAAACAACTAACCAACCTACAGTCTAAGTTAGGGACTGTAGATAACAAAGTGCAAAAATATGCGTTTAATGGTGTATTAAAAACACAAATCTATATAGTTTAGCTTTCACTACCAACGAGCGGCTTATCAGAAAGAATTATAATGTAATGTAAACAGAGAGTTCCATATATCCAAAATTCAAAACGGTAAGAAAAACATGATCAATGCCAATGTGAAGTCGTATGCATGCGACATCACATAGGTACATTGCATTTCTGTGTCGCGGAATTCACAGAAGCACACGCCAGATGTACGGCAGTTCTATAGATGTCTCCTAGAAGGTAAGTATTCCCATTCCTTTTTGTTTCTTTCTTGTCTCGCAAAATTAAATTAACTAAATCAAAAAATTTAAAATAAGTTTACTATAAAATTGCAGGAATATCTTTTTCATTCATTAACTTTCACCCGCTGAACTTGGTGATTCCACAAATAGTAATATGTACCTGGCAAATAACTGGTATCCCTGCTAGTACAAATTATATTAATGATTTATTTGCGTCCAGTTCAATCTAGTATGTTCATAAGAGCGTTTGGGGCCGTATGAAAAATACATTTCAACGTGTGCCGCTACGACGGCGGAGTGATCTAGGCGTTGGCTTCTGACCACTTGTCGAGAAGGATCCTGGTTCAAATCCCGGTGAATCATGGACGTTGTGCTTGACTTCTGGCACTGGCTGTCCCCCTTCCCAGGAACCAGTGGCCCAAAAGTGGGAAAGTCCGACTGCTTATAGCCCACTGAATTGATCACGGTGGTCGTTAACCCCCCCCCCCCAAAAAAAAAAAAAAAAAAAAGATTGCGACGTGTCCATTGCTATTTGTTGTGGACCGTACAAAAAGTATGTTTAAGATATCAACGTGTCCACTTCCATGTAGGCTGGCCATAAAATGTTAGGGGACCGTACAAAATTTCACTTTTGTTTTCACCTTCAGCGCTTCGGTATATGGTTGAAGTATACGTATATATAGTTGGGCCATTTCAGCACGTAGTTTGGTTTATATAGAAAATCAAGATAATGTTACATTTTTACTAAGCTACAACACATTAATCATAAAGGCTATTTGTTGAAATCTTTAATCCGCCGTGCTCATATTCCCAACGTTAACATAACATGTCAAGTTATTAATGTTGCAGTTTTACCCTGTCACAAAACTTTAGTTACAAGACCTTAGGCGTAAACGTTTTTTAGGAATTTTTAGTCCGACGTATTCATAAGGTTTCGATAACATGCCAAGGTTATGGTACTGCGTTTTGACTGAGGCACAAAAATTAATAAACAGGCCTTAAGCCTTTTTATCAGTTTTCAATCAACTGTGCTCATATACATAAAATGTTCAGAGAAAGTCAAGTTTACTGTGTTGTGCATTTACTCGAGTACAAAACTATAAACAGCCATTAACTTTCACACGTTGAACTTGGTGATTCCTCAGTTCATCCATTAACAAGTCTTTTAAGTGATTGTATGCTATGGTCATATTGATAATGTTTGATGACAAGTCAGGTTAATGATGTTGCACTTATTAAAGACTTAAAAAGGTGTAGAGGCTAGTAATTATTATTTGAAGTCTAAGTAAAAGCTCATTTTTAACTTGACTTGTCATGAAATCCTTATGAATATGGCATTTATTTTGTTTTGTACATTTTACAAAGCGTATGCATTTTTTTTGGCATTTGTTTTATTTTGTGTTGTACTTGTTACATAGATAGCGTTTCGCATTTTTGTAATGCTTGTGACTTGTGATTGCATTTTTGAATTTTTATTTGTTTCACATTTTGGATTGCATTTTGAATTTTTATTTGTTTCACATTTTGGATTGCATTTTGAATTTTTTATTTGTTTCACATTTTGGATTGCATTTTGAATTTTTATTTGTTTCACATTTTGGATTACTTTTTGACATTTTGTGTTTTTGACATGCTATTTTGAAAATTTTGTCTTTTTTAATTCTGCGTTGTGTTTTACATTCTTGCATCTTCGGCGGATTCAAATACAAGTTAGTAAAAGGTATAATTCAATTAGTGAGAAATACCAGCACATTTTAGTAAAGGGTAGAATTATATGAAATTCCTCTTAAAAAGTCCAGCATGTTAACATTGTCTCTGTGCACCAAAGAAGTTCGAATTCCTTTTTATCTTGCCAGCGTTTCTCTTCTGGGTGGATTTGTTGGAATCTGTGCTATCCCTCTTTCGATTTAAGCCATAGTTGTTCTCTGCTCTTTTCGCAATTTCACTGATTATTTCGTACAGTCACAGTTTTTTCTCTCCCAGAATTGTATTCCAGCGTCTGTCTAATTTTTCAAGTTCGTTTTGTGTTCTGGGAAAGCCAAATAAATTGTTTTCACTTACTGACCAAATTATTGGCGGGAACAGCGGAGGGCTTCTGCTGGGATTGTTTCTTCTGCTTCCACGAAATTTTCCAAGAACATAATTTTCCTCAAACCACTGAACTACAGAATCTGCATATTCTAGGTAAATTGATTTCACTTCTTCAAAAGCAGCTGGAATTTCATCAGATGAAAAAAATGCGAGTGCTTGCAAATGTTTGACTTTGAGAGCAAACTCACTGTTTTCCCTATATTCCAAGGCTATGCCAGAGGACGGATATTCCTCAGCACATTTTTTTCCGAGATGAAACCAACAACATTTGTGTGTGCTGCTTCCAATTTCCTTTTTAGCAGCATTATAACGGCAGCAATTTCAAAACTATTATTATGCGTATATTGTGGTGCTAGCTGAATATCATAGTCTGATGCATAGTCTTGTAAATCCTACAAAAATACTGTATAATAGTATTATATTCTTTATACTTGCTGGAAAGTAACCCATAAACTAGTGGGACAAGTCTGTGCATCTCTGGATTCGTTTCAAACATAGCATGAATGGAACATAATTGCCTAAAAAGGGTTGGACAAGTTTCAAATGTCCCATCCATAATCCAGAGGGGTGCTTCTTTAAGCTTACGTAAATTATTCTCTGTTAAAAATAAAATAATTATTTGATGTCCAAATGCGCTATCTCTGCCAAGAAATTTTGCACCATCTTCTCCTGTAAATTTATTGGGGCATCAATCCGTTCTGAAGTCGTAGGCTCCGCAGGCATGTCTTGGCATGTCTTCTCTTTTTTACAACTTGCCTTAGTGCATCCATATTAGGCATGTAAGCTGCATTTACTGTAGCCATTGACGTTGTCATGGTTTGAATAATTTGTGCAGGGGCTTCGTCCGTATTTCTCGCTCGTTCTTTTATTTGCGCTCTTGCAACAGCAACAGGACTTTTCTCCGGTCTTGGAGCATGATTATGTGGTTTCTCATTGCGCATCCTGTGTTCATCTCCAATAAGAATAGTACTAGCAAAGCCAGTACAATTTCCATAATTTCTTTCAATACAGTGACAATACCGTAAATCACCTCGCACTCTGTTATGGCAAAATAAATACCCTTTCCATTTCAGCAAATCATTTTCTTTTTGTGAGTTAACTATTTATGTTGCATTCTTCATCTGCATAGTGCCTTCGGAAAACAATGCACTTTCTCTTTCCAAAGTATTTAGAATGATATATTTCCACTATTATCACCCGCACGGGGATAACTGGTTTTCCAGTTATTTGGGGAGCGGCGCCCCCACGGCCCGAGCTGACCTTGTGACTGGTCACCATCTGATGTTACGCCACCGCTTGTTTTTTATTTTGGTGTTTGCAGGGACAGCTGTTCATCCAGCTGTTGGGGAGTCGCGTCCCCACGTTCCCGAGCTGGTCTTGTGTTTTGCTTTTTCGTTTTTATTTATTTTCTCCACTGGCCAGTTGCCCGTGTTGTATTCTCTACCTAATCGCTACCACGTTATGTACTAACACCCCGGTCTTGTGGTTTTGTTACCCTCCACCACTAACTGTTTTATATTATAACCGCTCAGTTCGTAGGTTGCTGAGATTCCGTTTAGGTTCCCTTCCAGGGTTTTGTCTTCCTTGGATTACTTTTTTCCTTTTAGCTGGTTTGGGTGCTAGACCTACCTGCATGTTTGCCACGTGCGGAGACCCGTGAGGCGGAAATGGGATGTCTGGCGGCTGAGGTCGCAGGAGACGGGTTAAGTGCCTCCTGTGTACCAACACTCCTCTTCGACCCCGGCTTCGCTGTAAACGGGAGGCTAGAGACTAACGCACCTCTAGTCAGAAGTCTTGTACCAAGTTGTGTACAGGGCTTTAGCGGCTTTTTTGTCGTATAGCACGGCAGGGTAAGCCCGGGGGCTGTGGGATCTTGCCAAAGGCGTTGGCATGAGGGTACCCGGAGGCCGAAGTGTCCGCCGAGTGCGTGTGATCAAAGCCAACGGACTATATCTGCAACGTATAAGCTCCAGAACTGTGTCCAGCGTCATTTTCTTGACTTGCAGACCTCCAGTTCTCCCTCGTAGGGCTCGGTGGTGGGTGGAGTAGTTTGCAGACGAATCCTCTTCCTTTTTTCCATGGGTAAAAACAAAAAGAAAAACTCCAAATTCAAGTAACCTGAGAAAATGATTATTGACAATGACTCTCCTTCGTCTTCTCAACCTACCAAGTCTCATAACCTTAAACGATCTTTAGACCTTGAACTGGACCACGACTGTGGAACCTCTTCTTCGGCAGCTGTTCCAGTCGCTCCGAAGCGTCGTCTCCCCTCGTTTGCTGTGACTACGCATGCTACACACTTAGTTGTGGAATCCATCGATCCGAATGAGAGACTGTCTACCAAATCTCCCTTTTTCATTTGTAAAGCTTTGGACGCTGCGGTTATCCCCTTGAGGTCTGTGAAGAAGCTTCGCTCTGGGGACCTGCTTGTCCAAACTTGCAGTGTTTCTCAGAGTAACACTTTTCTGCACCTCACTAGTCTTCAAGGCATTCCTGTCAAAGTGACACCTCACCCGTTTCTTAACACCTTTCGGGGTGTTATTTCGGAGTTTGATCTCTTGCCATGCAGTGAAGAAGAATTGGTGACTGAACTTGCAGATCAAGGTGTTATTGCTGCACGTCGTATGATGTTTCGGCGCGATGGTTCTTTGATTAAGTCTAAAAATGTGATCTTGACTTTTAACTCCCCGAAAGTTCCAACCGAAATCAAAGCTGGCTACTTGGTCTGTGGAGTTCGCCCGTACATTCCCAGTCCTCTGCGCTGTTTCAGGTGCCAGAGGTACGGGCATTCACAACGTTTCTGTAAGAGTTCCGCTCGTTGCGCTAATTGTGGCTCCAGTGCACATGACGGGGAAGGTTGCACTTCTGCGACAACGCTACATCTCATCGTACAGTGGCTGTCGCAGAGCTGTTGGAGAGTAAAGATATTCAACGCATGGATTGGCCTGCAAGGTCCACGGACCTAAATTCAGTCTAACACGTATGGGACCTTCTCGGGAGGCGCTTGGCAGCCCGTCACCAGCCGACAGAAACGATTCCGCAGCGCAATGGCTCAACAGCTCCTTGACAACCTCGTCCTCAGCATGGACAGACGTTGTAAATCCTGCGACGCAGTCAGAGGTGATCATATCCCCTACTAAAGACTGGAGTTTCCTTGGCAGGCGCCTGTCTCATGGACGTTTCTGTTTTCTGTCCAGTTGTGCTTGAAGCTACCTTTTCAATAAAGTGCCTTAATATCCTTTGGATTCCTTGTTTGGACGGTTTTGATCACTTGTTCCATATTCTTACGTCTTGGGGATCTTATGGTATGATTTGAGTCGATGTGGAGCACTTCTGTACGACGTTACATTCCAAAAACAGTCTAGTCCTTAATTTGTGCACGCCAGTGTAATTAAAATACAAAAAAGTAATTCGAGTTTGACCTGGATTTTGAATTTTAATTCTTGGAATCCACGAATCATTAAATTTTCTGTTACAAAAGAAATATCTGAGATCCCACGGTATATATTTTTTCTTTTGCGAGCAAACGAACCTGCCAAAATAGCACTTTGTATTTCTGGAACAAAATGGTGCCTTAAGCACATTTACAGACATACTGTGATAAGACCATGTAATAAGTAACTAAAGTAGGAAAGATCTTTTTAAAATATTATTTTTTTAAATACTTTAGTGAAATAAAACAGGCTTGAATGTTTTGTATTTATCAAGAAAAGACCAAGCTGCCTTTCAAAGATATCAAAATTTTCGGATTTCAACGCAGAATTCGGCTTTAAAAAATTTGCAAACATTATTTTGAATGTGGCATTTTAAATGATCAGCTCGTGATTATTTTAAATTACCTGTAAACTGGGCCTTTTGCTGTCAGAAGACATTTTGATATCACACCTTTTCCTCCGATCGGCTGCGACGTCCACTTACCGTAAACATGTGTAGAATGCAATAGGCTTTAGTGCAGTTGGAAAAATCTTACTCCTTGAATATAAATATTCGCTATTAAATTGGAAGTCAGCTAACTGAAGACCATTACATGCACCGTCTGAATGCTTACTCCGCAGGGATAAGGGCAACTTACTCAAAGATTGATAGTGACGGCGTTGAGCGAGCATACTCTTGCAAGAAGTTAGATACAATAAAATAGCCTTGAAACGAAGTAAATGTTTCAAAAGTTTGCTGCATTTTGAATGTAATGCTATCGTAGATAGGAAACTTATAGGTGTTATTGTTATTGCAGTTTTGATCCATTTGTCATAACCAGTAATGCTCTTAAATGTATTACATTTCCTGTTTCGTTCTGTGTAAATGTCTGCACTAACTTTTACCTTACCGTTTACGTTTAAGACTTCAGTTTTACCCATATTTATCTGGTTTGTTTTTTTAAATTCACATCATAAACATGTTATTCTTAATGATCAGCGCCTTCATAACTACCCACCATATTCACCATGCTGCTTGCTGACGGTCTCAACAATCTTCAACAAGCTTTTGTGTGTTATTTGAAAAACCCAAAAATTGGTAAATCCTGAAATTTACCATACTAATAAGGTAAAAGTCCGAAAAATACTTGTAAACCCTTTCATTTCGGGGTTTTGCCAAACCATTTCGGTAAATGCCATCATTTTCCGACACTAAATGGCAAAAGTCCATAGTAAGCGATGAGTCTGTCAAAGCCTTTAGTACGCACGTGCGAACGCAGGTGAGCGTGTAGTGGTCAGGTCCCAACATGCTCAAATTAATATGATGTATTGATTTAATAGTGAAAAATATAGAATTTCATCTAATAATATAAGGTTATTTTAATTTCTTATTCCAGGTACACACTTTTTAAATAAACATTTAAGCCCAAATACAACAGATATATACAAAAATTATGCAGCATAAATGAGTGTTTCAATATTTTAAAACTTACAAATAAAACGCATTTTTACCAATTGGTGTTGGAAAATGCTGGAATTTACCGAAATTATTTGATAAAAGCCCGAAATGAAAGTGTTTACAAGTATGTTTCGGACTGTTACCACCTTAGTATGCTGAATTCCAGGATTTACCGGTCGAATCTAGGATTCACCAATTTTCGCGCCTTTAAATTAACATATCTACGATAGGGCAAAAATCTTCCCAACTATGTACTGTGAGACATCACGTTCATTTTAAACTTTCCGTAATACAACTGATGCAGATTAAGAAGATATTGCTAACAACTGCAATATCTGAATCTGTAATACCTAATGCGGACAATTGTCATGAAAACCTTAGATGGAGATTGTCAGAAAGATCCATGACGTTTGATATTTTAAAGAAGGAGCTGGAAAAAGAAAATGCAATTTCGAAATTTCTGAATCCCAAAAATAATATGCCCAACGGATATTTATTTTTACATTTTCCGGAAATCTGGAAATCTTTATAGCATACATGTGGTGAAACAGAATCAAAATTAAAGACATGCAAAGAAATTAAAATTTTTTAAAGTGTTTACCGAACCTGGTGTTATTAATATTTACAAGAATTTGAAACGTCAGTGGTTGGATCAGAGATTCTGAACAAATTACTAATTATTAGACGCATCCATGTTACGGGGATCTCAAGATGATGCAAGAACGTGTTCACACGTCCTTGCGTGCACAATCGTTATATTATTTCCTTTTCCATTTGAGACACAATATTTTATAATAGAAATTATTTCGTTTCGAATTTCATCTTTTTAACGGGAAAAAAAAATACGGTATATTTTAAACTGAGCTGGGCAGTACAACATATACAGGAGCGCATTGAGTTTCTGAACAATGTTCTTGAATTCAGCTGTGTTCTTCATTTTCATCTTTGCTTTTCCTTTTTCCTTTTTTTTTCGTTTTTCTATGTTCAGAGCGTGGAACTGGGACTACGTGTCAGTAAAAATAATTTCTTGTGCCATTAGTTGGCAATCTCTGGTCAAGCACTGTCTTCGGGAAGTGCAATGGTGGCCAAATTCCTCGTTTTCTCCAATAACATGATTAACGGTGATTCAAATGAATGATACCGAAAACAAGAGAGAAGATTACAAACGAGTGGCTCCCAGCATTTATTTAGGCCCCCTAGATGCGCGAATAAAATGCGCTCAGGAAGTTTGATTTTCATTGGCACTAAAAACAAGAGAGAAGTTTAAACGAGCGGCTCCCAGCATTTATTTAAGACCCCTAGATGCGCGATTAAAATGCGCTCAGGAAATTTGATTTCCATTGGCACTAAATCCTTAGTCATTTGCATGAATGGCCAATCGGCATTTGCACAATAGCTGTCATTTGTCTCCCACTGTTTTTATCGGCGTTCCTCAATTTTTTTTCCGAGATTGTTTTTTCAAAATAGATGGTTTATACTGGGACACTCGTTAATATGAATACATTCATAAAATACAATAAATACTTCTCCATCAATGTTAAACACCAATGGATAAAGAGACACTATATATTACACAAGCTGGATATTCCACCTTGAATAATATCTAAAGTATTGGATATTACACAAGGTGGAAAAAAGAGAAAATATGCTTATCGGCTTTGGGAAAAATTCGACATTCGCTTCTGAAGGTAATGTTGTTTTAAAAAACAGTTGATTCTACAGTTAATCATATGATGTTTTCGTATTTCGTTAAAACAGCTATTCCATCCGTATATAAAATTCCCGTCAGTCAGTAGGTAGGAAACCCTTTGAGGAAGGGTACTTTGTGATTGGCTAGAAATAGAAACATTCGCTCTACATGAACCTTCGAATCTGAAATATTCTCTGGCAAAAGACAACAAGAATTCTTCCTTGGTGGCGAAGAAAAGTTTTCGTCTCGAAAACCCCTACAACTATTTGATTGCACGAATGGAAACTATGTGGTCAGCTGTGAAGCCGCTGTTCAAACGAGCTCATAATAAACAAAAATTCGACGAATGGCTAAGCTGAAAGTGCTGCCTGAATGTAATTCTGCTGATGATGTGAAATGCTTGACCAATTTTGAGTTCAATTGTCGATAACAGCGCATACACAGTCAAGTCACAATATTCTGACCACCTCCTACTTTTGATGTCAACGGCGGGTTGCCAATGAAAGAAGGCATGTGTCGTGAGCTGGCTTGTACGGTATGTAAAGTATGCTGCAGTTATTCTGAAAACATATCACTCGTTGCTGTGATGGATAAAATAAGCGATTTATCAGATTTAAAAATAGATCATTTTCGGCTTTTATGACAATGGCAATATTTCTGAAATAGCGCAGTTTATGTACTGTTCGCGTGCTGCTGTGGTTAAGGTGTATCGTTATTACCGAAACGACATAGTTGCGAATAAGCGACGTCGAAAGTGCGGAGCAACACGTGCCGTTGATGTGAGAGGTGAACGTCGGCTGAGAAGGTGTGTTAAGGCCGATCTACACGCTATAGTGGAGTACTTCACTAGCCGAATGAACCAACTGGTTTCCGGAAGTGTGCCTAAAACGACAGTTCAGCGATCTCTGCGGCGTATGGGGCTCCGATGCAGACGGATGGTCACTACACCTATGCTAACGAAGGTGCCTCGGCAGAAAAGTCTTACATTTGCACGTCAGTATCGGAATTGGACCTCAGCTGATTGGCAAAGAACTGCCTTCTCCGACGACACACGTTTTCTGCTTCATTAAACGGATGTACGTTGGCATATAAGGCGAGAAGCACCGAAGAACAAACACTCTTCAACCATTGCTGGAGGAACACAAACTGGTACGTGCAGCTGTATAATCTGGGGAATGTTTTCGTGGCATTCTCTGGGTCCATTGATATCTGTGGAAGGCATTATGGACCGAAGTGGTTATTAATCCATCCTTGCAGACCACGTACACCCATACATGCTGATTGCCTTCTCCGCTGTTGATGGGATCTTCCAGCACGACAATGCGACGTGTGACACAGCTAGAAATGTCCGAGAGTGGTTGAAAGAACACGATGAAGATTTCAAAGTACTTTCCTGTAGCCCTAATTCCCCAGACGTAAACCTAATTGAGCATTTCTGGGACCACCTCGATCGTGTTGTTCACTGTACCGTTCCTCCACCGCGCAATCGCCAGCAGCTGTCGGATGCACTGTAGTCAGCGCAAAGCCATATACCTGTAAACACCTTCCAGTATCGTACTGTGTCATTCCAAGACCTTCTAGTGCTGTCCACGCTGCACATGTCGGTTACTCTGGATATTAGCTGATGGTCACAATAATGTGACTCGACCGTTTATCTTCGGATACTCATGCACAATACATATGATAACAATGCAGACGAACTTTGCGAGATGAATAGATTTGGAAGAGCAACGTTAATGCATTTGTCGCATGAAGCAGGAATTAAATCTACTGGAATCTATCTTTTGAAAAATAATTACGGCGGTCTTTCTGTAGAGAAATGCATTCACTCAAGATGTTTTACCCTGTTTACACAACAAATCATTTCGAAGGCGCAACGTATAATGACTGTTGGAATAAATTTTAGACGCCCTTATATTTCACACCAGAATGCAAGGAATGTGATAATACGTTTTACGTAATTTAAAGTAAAGCATTAGGTATTTCTTGAATACTAAATTTGCTATTTACAACCAAGTATCGAAACCTCTCTTAACAATTTGTAGGCAAATGCGTAGATGTAATTGCAATAAATATACCGACGTGAATTCTTCAGCATTATGTCGCCAATTTCATTATATGTGGATATTAAAAAAGCGACAAAAATGTTTTCTATGACTTATTCAGTTTATGACACAAAATTAATAAATATCTACACGAAAGAACTGCACCGCATGGCTTGTACTTTATCAGTATTTTCAGCAAGTGCAACCTTGCTTTAATGTTAACTGGGAAAAATTAGGATTTTGGAAATTTTACCTCCGAACTATTGAGAAGCAAATTATCAATTTATGTACATTACTGCATACGAAACTACAGCACTTTCCAGAAAGAAAACAGAACAGTTTAACATTTCTTTTTTGGGTCAACAGATTGGTATAAACCCATTTTTTAGGAGAAAGGAAAATGCAGAAGATATGAACCACACAGATAATGTAATAAAACTGGAAACGCCCTAAAATTAATTCACAGATTAAGCGATTAAATACTGACCAAAACAAATGACTTAAGGAACTTGTCTGATCTCCAAAGAATGAAATTCTATTTATTTTGATATACGAATATCATCATCATCAAACAGTCTCATCCCAGTGTTCTGAAAGTCACTTGAACAGACCAACTTGTAGTTATGGTTGGTCTCTTCAAGTGACTTTCACAACTCTTCCTTTCTTAAACAATTCTCTGTCACGTCACTATCACAAGTTTTCGAGTTACTTCACTCACATGTTTTCCGGCTGAGCTACTTCTACGACTTTCTGAGTAGCTTTGATTCCAGTCATGTGTTTTAGTTTTCCACGTGCGGAAAGTTTCAATGGAAATACGTGCGACCCATTTTTATTTTTGTAGTCTTCATTGATTAGTGGGACCCTATTCCTTATATTTCTTTCTTGCACCAAACATGCACACTGCATGTTTGATTGATTTCTGCTCATCCTCTGTTCATCTTTTTTAAATAAGGTTTACGTCTCTAATCCGTAACTATGAGCTAAATGAATGCATTGATTAAAGAGTCACGAAAAACTGCCAAATGAAGAAGACCGCGAAACGAACTCGAAGGTTATTTTGCAGAGACGGAATGGAAAGAATTGATTCATTTGAAAGAGGTGATCTGGCGATTAATGTATTTATAGTATATTCAACACACACGCACACACAATACGTATATGAAAGGCATGGTTTGTATCTTTCATATAGGTATGGTGTATAAAAAAGGTACACACTACCTTTTTGATATACAATTTTTGAGTCGAATTTTAATATTAATGCTATTGAAATTTTTCTGCTCTTTTTTCCTGTCATTAAAAACAATGCATTTTGTTTCATAAGATGTATAAGAAAAAATTCACTGACACCAGAGGCATAGAACCTCGTTTTGGGGAAACCGGATATCTACGGACAAGAACAGGTAAAAGGTATAAACATAATGCACACAGCAGGATGAGAAGTAAGCTCCTGCCGTCATACAAAGATAATTGGATAAAGAAAGTGTTCGAAAAGTGTACGTGATCAGAAAAGAAGTTTAGTTAAGTAATATATTTTTCTAGGTGTGTGCGTGCGCATTAAGGTTGTGCTTCGAAAGGTTTTCATCCCCATTAGGGTGGAGCGAAAAACTTTTTTTTTTTCAATTTGAAACGTCACCATGTGCAATAGTTGCAATTTTATTACTGAAATGACCTCCCGAAATATGGATGACATAATTTGAGATCTTAGGCTGCCCCAAGAACCTCGAAGTTTGAAAATTATAGGGAAAAATGGTTTAAAAACACCCGCTTTCTAAATTTTGTAAATATAAAAAAGAACTGTGTCACCATGTTATTTATTATCCCCTTTAAGTGTATAAACACGGGTAAAAGTTCAGCAAACATGAGTTAATTTCTTAGGTTTTCCCAGATCCTTTAAAGTATGTAATGTTTGCCAAAAATGGCATGATGAGTTGCGTGATAAGTTCCTTATTATTGCCAATTTGGGCTTAACATTAACAACCCCCTCCCTCTCTCTTATACTTTCTGGAAACCTCTTGTAGATTTTCAGAAACATAGCTTACTGTTTTGCGATCTGCTTTGTTTTTGTTACCTTTTTTCATCTCAGCCCACCCCCTCTCTCACAGCGGAGCTTTGTTTGCGAACTCGCTGAGTAATCTCATCACAGTCGTACAGGTCCGTTTGGGAGAGAGTGTTGGCGGCTTTGCGTCATAATGATGCAACAGTTTCTTTCACTCCTATTGACGTTGATTGGATCTTACCGGCATTTTCGTTTTTTCGTCCAACTACTTAAGATGGCTGAAACAAGAAATAAAGCTGATTGCCCTATCCTCGGGAGTTATAAGAAGATGCCGGAAAATGTGTTGCCTACGTACAAAGATGTAATGCGCCATTACTACCTTGTGAGGAATACTCTTAGGCAGGAAGGTGCAAATTATGAGCCTGCTGCAGCAGAAATAGCAAGTATTGCCGCTGACAAAGTGCTCAGTATATGGAAGAAAGTATCTCTTCCTACATCTCTCCACAAATTTGTTGCAAAGCGTATTACCGCATATTACACTGAAATCCGAAAGCTGAAAAAACACGCTGCAAGAATGGATGAAACCTACCGAAACAAGATTGAACAAATTCGTTCTGATTCGTAACGCATCTTTGACATATGCTCATGAAAGTGCAAATGTTTTAGAACCTGCACATACAGCTCTGCGAAAAAGGAACACGAGAAAGAGCGAGACTTTCTGATGGACCAGAGAACAAACAGAAGAATGATAGTAGGTGGGCTTGACGCAAAAACCTTCAGTGTACACTGTTAAAAATTTCACAGTTAGATTAGGGGCAATGGCCGGCAACTGGGGGCCCGGCCGTTGCCCATAAAACTACGGCTTGGCCCATTTTTGTGAAAGCCCATGAAATTACGGTCTGAAACCTAAATACTAAGCCCATAATCTGAAGAGCAACGCCCATAAAAATAAGTTTGACCGTATTGAGTTACGCCATAATTTGAAGGGCATTGCCCATAAAAAAATAAGTTTCACCGTATTGCGCTACGCCATAATTTGAAGGGAATTGCCCATAAAAAAATAAGTTTGACCGTATTGAGCTACGCCATAATTTGAAGGGCTATACCCGAAAAATAAGTTTGACCGTATTAACTTAAGCTGTAATTTGAAATGCAATCCCTGTAAATATGAAGTTTGGCCATATTCGGGTAAGCCTCACGGCAAGTAGTCACCGACTTTTACATAAATGCATTTTTGGTGGAAGAGTGTGCAAGTAAATGCCTGTTTTTTGTGGAAGAGTGTGTGAGTATGAAATTGTTGGATACTTACATTATAACTGAATCAATTCAGTTCAAAATGTGAGTAATGATATTTTCATATCTTAAAATCAGGTTTATTACAATATGATAAATAATGACATCAGTTACACACAGATTTGTTTAACATTAGGCTTTACGAACTCTGTACACACAGTTGGTTGAACAATACTTACGTTTCTTTTAGACATGTTTTAATTGGAGAATTATTTCTAAAGCACAGTTGGTTGAACAATACTTAGTTTCTTTTAGACATTTTAATTTGCACATACGTACTTATGTAGTATTTGCATGAATGAATACAAAGGGCAGTTATGTAGTAAAGATATGTACAGGCATATTCTTGTATTTATATGTTATATCAATGACAAACAGAACTACGAACTGGCATCCGAGTACATTGCGTCTATAAGGGTATTCAATCCACAATGGTGTCAAAGTTGGTTTTTCATGTAGGTTTTGGCTAGTATTACATTTGACATAGGGTTGAATCATGCTTTTTTTGTTTTCGCATTCACTGCCTTGTGTGCTGGTTCATTTTACATTCTACTGAGAAACTGTGTTGTCAGTGTTTCCAGAACATTTACTGTCTTGTTTCCTATCTCTAATTTTTGGATATTTACCTATTTTTCACATGTTTAGTAAAATTATGTCAAAAACTGGAAGTACTGCTTTTGAAAGATCACATTGCTTCCCCATAATTAAGGTATCAGAAAGAAAAGAAAAAAATACTTGAATGGAAATGAGAGCTTTTGAACTTGATAGGGCATAATTTCAAATCTCAGACCCCCACCCAAAGAAGAAACACTTGTTTAGACCCTGATTCTAACTGAGTCATTGTAGAACATTAATGCATATCAATATTTCTAAAATATTAAATTTTCCTGTTTGGAATGTTTTAGAAATGACTTCAGTGATTAAACCTGTTCTTTCATTGTTGTGTTGCCACAAGGAAACCATTTTGGAGCACAAATTTTTTTTTTGGAAAGCTATTAAATAGTTGTATTTATAATATCTTGGCAATACCTGAAGATACTGAAACAATTTTTATTGATGTACAAATCAGGTGTTTAGTGACAAAGGAAAAGAACACGGCAGAATCTAAATTTCTCAAAAAACAATTTCATCGCATCATTTTGTACCAATTTCATCGCATCATTTTGTACCAATTTCAGCACTATCATCTTAAAACATGAAATACATGCTTTGCATATTGAACATTTTGAATAGACCTTTAAAATAGGAATTACAAAACGTGTAAAAAAATTTTCATATTTTTTAACTTAAAAAAAAGTGGCTTCTGATTTATCTTAAAATATAAATTTTCCTGGGCATCCAGGTTTTACTACCTGGGTAGGTAAATAATTTATGTATATACCCAGCTGCGCATGTAACATTTCAGATATTTTCCAAGCCCTGCTTAAAGTGACACAGGTGAAAGATTTCACTCGCAGAAATTTAGAATGAAATCAATTCTTTTTTACATTTAACTTTAATTACTACATTTGCAAAGCAAAGAAACTGTTCATGATATATTTTCACTGTCATTTTCTTGGCCAGCATTTACCAGATTCAGTAAAAAACGAATAACAGTCGAAACTCGTTATAATGAAATTCAAGGGGGACAAAAAAATTGTAGCAACGTATTGTTCTTAAAACATTACAAATTTTTCATTAAAAAGTTAGTATGTACTACAGAAATTTTCATTACGCATAAGATTGCAATGCTGTAAAAGTGAAATAGTGCCCACAGAGACAAGCAAAGGTAATTTTTTTGTAATGGGAAATTTTTGCTAAAGTAGTAATAATGAAATATATAAGCTTTAATTAATGTGTATGTATGAAATTATGTACTGTATATATTTTTACTTATACATATCAGGGTTTGAAAAATACCATGCCTGAGTCGTGTGAATCATTGACCTGGGCAGGTAAATAAATAATCTAGTTGCCCTAGGTGTCAGACTGGGCAATTAAATCTAAAAATGAAGTTCAGAATATAATTTTCTACTACAAGAAAAAAAGACAGTCATCGCATGTCATGTTGCTTTTCACTGCTAATCACTAGAAGTTGTATTATTGTTACGCAGTGCCAAGGACAGAAGAATATCACTTATTTAATTATATTATGCTTTAGGTCCATAAATTGGAAGCATATGTAATTTTGCTCCAAATGTTTAAAGTCAGCGACTGAATGCATGCCTCTGATGGAACTAGCCTCCTGTGTTTATTGACAAAGGGTTAAAACTTCATATTTTTCATATTTTAATGTATTTCATATTTTTTCAGATATTTCATATTTTAAACGTGTTTTAAAGATTTTTATTGTAATGTGGACCTGTGAGTCTGACACTGTGAAGAGAAGCTGCGATAGGAATAATGCATCGCTCCAGTGAAGATGTGAAGCTTTGGTCCGTTAAAAGGAAGGTTTGTTGCTGTGTGGAAATGACGGGTACAAGAGAAAGAGGACTTACGTTATTGGCAGAAGAGCAATAAATGTTGTAGTGATACGGTACAGAAAATAGGTCCACAGCAGCCACCCTTTCTTTTGTTGTATCCTGTACGTTGTTGGCAGGAAAAACCGGATAAAACCTCTTCGATTTGCAAAAGATACATATGAGTAAGATAGAAACTCGCGTGCGAACAAGCTATTAACAGAAGAACCAAAAGTGCAGAGACACAGCAAATCTGTTCAAACCAAAACCAAAATTTATAGTTCCCCAGTTTTCTGTACAACATAGAAAAGCATATTAGTACTTTCGGTAAATGTGTACTTCAGCGTCCTAAACTATTTCGTTGGAAAAATTTAACTGTGGGTGAAAAGTTCGAAGCACACATTTTTTTAAGCATGCAAAATAATAGGGAAAGGTGAAAAATTATATTTTTAGATAAAAAGGAAATAATTTTTTTGAAGTATTAACCTGCGAGTACGATGGTTTGTAGCAGGTGGTGCGGGAGGCTGAAGCGATGCTAACGGCCACCACGTGAAGGTGCTGTGCGACGGAGCGAACTACGAGTTGGTAGCAAATGCGTGGAAGAATACGACAGCAGTAGGGTATATTTTTCGGAAGAGTGTCGTGTAATCGTGCGCAGAAGTAGTTCAAACCTGTTTTATTCATTTTTGAGAAAGATATGTGCAGAATGTCGTTATTAGTGGTTTCACACTGTCTCCGAATGGAAAGAAATTAAGGAATGTAAAATAATTTATGTACGACAGAAGTTTTGAGGAAGACGTTTTGGTTCCGGTTGAACCCAAAGTTTTAGTTTTGGTTTGGAAGATGTGCACAGGTAGGTGATTTTTTCAAGCACTTCATTTGCAGTTCTGCTGTTATTCAGTACATCGTAGCTCACATTTTTCCCTCGTGACATGGATATTTTTCAAAATAAGCAATTTTCTTCAATTCATATATCGCACTATGGCAGGGAGACAGCTTCTTGTATTGTGGCGGATAATGAAATTTTAAGCCCTGACGAAATCCGAAATGACTGACTATTTTGTACTTCCGCTTTCTCAAAATTACCCTTCAAAAAAACAAAAACTTACAATGCTGCACAAATTCAACCTCTTTCTTTCTGAGTATGCCTACAAGACTTTTCGATGACTACGTACTGCTAAACCGCTTCTTCTTAATTCTTCCGCCTGTTACTTGCCCTTCTCAACGAAGCTTCCATTCACCGGACTCCACCTTGATGCCGCTGCCGCTCTCTCGTCCTATGCTTATACCGCACGTACTCTTCCAAACCATCGCACTCTCAGGTAAATACTTCGGAAAACTTATTTCCTTTTATCTAAAAATACTATATTTTTGCACCTTTTCCCATTATTTTGCATGCTTAAAATATTGTATGTCACACTTTTCCCTCACAGTTACATTTTTCCGACGAAATAATTTAGACGCTAAAGTACACATTTACCAAACTTTCTATTTCGGATCAGGGAATCATATGCGAAAGAATGAAAAATTTCACGTCTGCTTTAAAAACAATTACAAAACATGAACAAACTATATTGTGTAGCATATGAGTATAAAATGGTTCGCTCTCCTGGCAAGAAGGTACTTGCTTGGACGTGTAGTCATCCGCACGTGAATTGCACGGCGAAGCGAATCTTCCTTTCAACAAAGCAAATCTTCACATCGTTGCCGTAGTGATGTGTTAGGCCTACCACAGCGTCGCACTCACAAGTCAATATTACAAGTTTCCGACAAAATAATTTAGGACGCTAATCTACACATTTACCGAATAATCTGCCAATGATGAAGATTGGAGTGCCATTTCAGGTGGATTCAGTAGTTTTAAAGAGTTTGTAGAAATCAATGAAAATGCATTATTGGGGAATTGAGGGATATTCAAGAAATAGCCAATGAAATTCAGGATGATGATGAAGAGACATAACGAAGAATTAACAAAAGATCCCCAGACTGTCACGAAAGCAGTGTAGAAGCTTTGGAAACACTGTCACTACATACAACTCACCGATACATCTAATTGCCACACATTCCTGTTTAAACAAACTTGAAAAAGCTGTTTTCAATGAGAGGCAACAGCAGAAACAGTCTTCAATTTTACATAACTTTAAAAAGCCATAAATATAAAAAAGGTATGTAATTAAAATTTTGAGATCAAGTAATTTACATTTTTGAGTAATCTAAGCTTTAAAGTGTTAAATTTAACTAAGTAAATTCAATCATTGATATTTTTCTTATTTTGCATGTTATTCTCATGTTAATTACATTTTAAACTTAATTTTGGCTGGAATTACACTAACTTTTACTTATGCTGCGCTCTGATTTATGCGTGCTTTGGTTTGCGCTGACATATATGTGAAATATTACTGTATACATGTGATAATTAGGTGATTATAGATATAATTAAAAAATATATATTTTTTGGCTCTTCTGGTTTCCAATTAAATTTATGTAATTTATGTGTTGAGTGGTAAAAAGCTGTTTTCAATGAGAGGCATATGGGGTTTGTATATATGCAGATTTCAATTGTTTGCTTCTACCTGCTGAAAACTAAGCTAGGGATGCCTATGAGTTAACTGAATATACCATAGTCACAAAATGATTGATAATTATATACTAAGGAATGTGAGTGAAATGGTATTCCTAAAAGCAATCAAAACCATGTAGCAGTCAGGGAGAATCACAAATGTGTTTCCTGAACGAAAATGTGACATTTCATTACATGAAACTTTTTTTCCACCTCTAAATTGAGGCCATTGGTTCTAGGGAAGGAGAAACCCAAAGCTGTTATGTTATGTAAAAAACAGGTTTCTTTTTTAAAGGTTTTAACGGCTAATGTGAGGAACTAAATGGGATATAAGCAGTCCCCGTCCCTAATTTAAGAGTCACTGGTTCCAGGGAAGAGAGAACGCAAGTGCTGTAAGACAAACACAACATACATGCCATATCGTGATTCAAACCCGGACCCACTTGGACAAACAATCATAAGATGGTGCTTAGACCACTGCACCCCCAGGGTGGCAAAACTAATGCCTCATATGGGACTCAAACCATATGTTAAATTGTGACTGCTAGCCAAAAACCTTGATGTACAACCAACTCTGATACCAGAACGGCTTGAACATCCTCTAGACCAATAGTTCTCAAAGTGGGTTTAACTAAAATAATAGGGGGGGCATATGCGGATTTGTTAGCAGCCATACCGAGTCACATAGTGAACCAATTTTCAAAACAAAATTAATCTGAATTTATGGCTAGTGCTGGTAGGATGTGTGGTGAAGTTTAGCATATTTAGCTGAAATTTCTGAAAAATGAACTAGTGGAACTTCTCATTACAGGGTGAAAACAATCTGTTCAATGTTGAAAAAGCAAAACACAAGCAATGACCAAAAAACTTTATGAGAAAACCAAATTACAGGGAACAGCTCTGACCAATTTTCATAACTGAATTCATTATCATCAGAAAATGAGCAAACAATTGGAAACTTGATGTTAAACAGCTAATAATCGTCCATCTCTGCACTCTCCAAACATTTACAAGGCAGTATTTCCCATTCCCACTGAATGAACTAGTTACTCATTCACATACAATGCAGAAATGTGTAATCTTCTATTGCCAAATAAAAAACTTATGAGACATCTTTTAACTCTGGTTGGTTTGAAAAGCATTTGTTCTTTGAAATCACTGACTAGTTTTTTTTTATTGGAGGTTTAACGACCACCGTGAGCAACTCAATGGGCTATAAGCAGTCGCCCGTCCCTAATTTAGGATCACTGGTTCCAGGGAAGGGAGAGAGCCAGTGCCGTAAGACAAACACAACATCCATGCTGGACCGGGATTCGAACCCGGACCCCTTACGAACGAATGATCAGAGGCCAGCGCCTTAGACCACTGCGCCACCGGGGCGGCGACTAGTTTTTGGATTCCAATGGAAAAAGAATTTCCAACATTGTCGAGCACTGCCTTAAGTATTTGTTGCCTTTTACAACTACATATTTATGTGAAACTAGTGTTTTATCCTTAATAACCATAAAAACTAAATATTGAAATAAGCTGGATGTTGAAGATAAATTGTTTGTACATAAGCAAGAAAACTCAAAATATTGATGAACTTTGCAAGAGTAAATGAGCTCATACATCTTACTGATACTAAACAAATGACTTGACCAGTTTTATTTGATTTTTTTTTTTAGCCATTTGTGCAATTTCTGTGACATCAGTTTTCTGTGACATCAGTGTATGTAATTTTAGCAAATATACGTGTGTATTTGTATTTTTTATATATTTTATACCCACATAAACACACTGGAATAAACTTTTCATTAAAGAATATGCCTGTACATATCTGTACTCCATAGCTAATCTTTGTATTCATTGGTGCAAATATAATACTTCACAAGTTCTTAAGTACATGAGCAAATGAAAAGGAGTCTTAAAGAAAAACAAAGTATTATTCAGCCAGTTTGTGCTTTAGAAATAATTCTGTCTAAATTCAGGAGTTGAACACTATGCCGTAAAAAAAAAAAAAGCACAAAACGATAAGACAATATTTATGCGTGTTATATTGCAAAATGGAATTCATTTCAGACTACAAACATACGAAAAGAATGCTTCCCTACGTAATTCCCAAATCAGCATGTACAGATCGAATTTATTCGACATCCTAGTCAACGCTAGGTATATACCTGGCGATAAAGACTTGCACAGAAAGTAAAGCACTGTTTCATATTGATAGTAAAACATATATGGATGTGAGAGTTATGCCCCTACCCCAGTCAAATGAAATCTTAGCTACTACATAGATTTTCCCGTGTGACAATGCTTCAGCCACCCTCGTTTGGTGGTGAAACTTTTAAAATTATATATATATATATGTACACAGTTCGTGAGCTTGATACCAAACAAAAATGTGTGTAATTAATTTCGTTACTTTTACATATCATAATAAACTTAATTTTAAAAAGTGTCTACTCACACGTTTTCTTTCTTTATCATGCTGGCGTCTTTCCTGTACATGTTCGTGACTTCGTGTTCGTCAGTTAGGGATGGGCGATATTTATCAATATCTCGAAATATCGATATTTTTGTCCGATATTTCGATATTAGTATTGATATCCAAGTTACGATATAGCAGAAAATCACTATATCGGTGCGATATTCAATATATCAGCCTATGGCTGATGTGATTTAACTTGTGGAATGAAATCTGTGTTCTTTCCTCTGGCATGTCACGAAAATTATGTTGCTTGAGAACTATCAAACTACGATCTCATTATCGAGATTCACATGATATTAGGTCACCTTCCGATTTCTAGAACTTTACAAGGAAAAATATCTGCTGTGTTGAAAACCTCGATGGTTGAAAATTTTAACTATTAGTTGACAGTAGGCACCCAGAAAACAAATTTAACGAACGGTTGATAGCAGATTGTTCTTTTGCCTATGAGTATTATGTTTGAAGTAAACTGGCACTTTGACCAAAATTAAATACATACCAATGACACACAATTTGAAGTTAAGCATTTTTTTTTTCGTTAGTGATAAAGTATGTAGATCTTAACAGCTGGGTAAGGAAATGCAAAACAGCTTTTCGAGAGTTTTCTTGATGTCTTACAAGTTATGTAGTATAAAGTTTGTTGTAATTCAGGCTATGTATATATCAGACGTAATTTTTTATCATCCTTTGATAATTATCTTGTAAATACATAGTGAAACTTCCTGAAGTAATTATATAATCTGGTAAAAATATGAGCATAACAACTTTCGTCTTGATCTGCTGATTTTCCCACACTTACAGCATGTTATTTCCTCTGATTGTCCATTCGTTTTTTTGTTATCTAGGAGAGACAGGCTTTCATACATTAATTAGTAAATATATACTTGATGAATTTGGATTATGATATTTTTTTATGTTTTTCATACCTTAATTAGTATGGATTTCATTAATTAATTAGTAAATATATATACTTGATTAATTTGGATTACGATATTTTTTATGTTTTTATTTTTATAATCATATTTTAATGGAGGACTAATAATCATTAGCATTTTTTAAAATATCTTTCTGGAAAAATAATTGCTTTCTATGAAATGGCCATCACAAATTATTCGTACTCTAATTACTGTTTTTAACAAAAATGTCACTTGTAAACATATTAGAAGCATATGCCATGGGAACTATTTTTTTTTACATATTTTGCTTATGCCATGGGAACTATTTTTACTTACAGCATAGAAGTAATTATATCTGTATACTCCATTAACATTGTGTTCTGTCTTAAACGATAAAAAAAATAGCAAACATTGTTCACACCTTCTGAAAAATATAAATGTATACAAAATGCTCTAAAAATTACAATAACAAAGTTTTTTAAAGATTTTTTTCCATAACACTTCCTTGCAAGCTGATATAATGTTGTTAACTTTGACATTTGCATCCCAATAAAAATAGTTATTCTTTCTATAATTCAGTTATTCCCATGTTCATTGATGGTTAAGATTCCAGTCTGCTGGGATTAATAAGTACTTTTGTTTTTTTGTCATTTATGCCATACTGAAGCTTCAACTTACCTTTTCTCGAAATGTTGGAAATACATATTTCTCATAATCTCACATTGATGAAAAACTCATGAAAATATTCCTTTGCAACTGGGATTTTTGAAAACTTCTTGGCAGAAACCATATCCCTGCTCGTCGAGCAATGCCCACACATGAAACAACAAAATCACCTTTTGGGTTTTGGAAAGTATATTCAGCATTTCTGCAGATTACAAGCTCACCTCTGTTGCATGATTTTTTTATTTATTTTTGCATCAAAACTTTCTGCTATATATTTTTTTCATTTTAGGATCTGAAAAACAATATTTTATGTGTTTTTCATATCACTAAAAATACAGCTTGAGAGCTGCAATCTTGCATAAAGATAGTTTTAAGCTATAAAATGTAATAATAAAGGACAAATAAAATTGCTCCCTTTTAGTAGGAGAAAGCAGCTCTTGAAAAAAAAAATTCAGTTGATGTTTCTAAGAAATTATATGAGAAAACTGGTAGGATATTTATTCCCCACATTCACTGCCAAGCTTGTGTATTATAATTAGTTATTACTTATTACCAAAACAATTTTTTAAGGTAAAGAATATTTTTATGTCTTAAGAGACACATATGGTTGAGTCGTCATTAGACTATGTAAATGCCATCTGTGGAGAGTAGTTACTCAATTATGTTTGCTCATGCTGATGAAACAATCCTGTTGGCAGAGAGCAAAAGTGAGTTGCAGCGTATGTTGTCCCACATGTATGAAGTTTGTATGAATTTCAAACTTAGTATATGAAAGGAAAAACCCAAAGTTACGTTTTTGACAGATGAATTGTTAGTATTAAATCAAACACATCAGTCTAAATGGCAAAGAGATTGACCAGGTAAATCAATTTACATATTTAGGAAGCATGTTTGACAGAGAAAACAAATTAGGTGGTGAAATTAATAGGCTAGTAAATTCATCTTTGAAAGTCACAGCTGCTTCAGGAGTATTTTGAATAAATGATGAATGATAGGTTCTCAAAAAGTCCCTAATAGTTGTGTGTGAAAAAGTACAGTAATTGTTCCTACTCTGATGTGCAGCAGTGAAGGTGGAGTACTGCAGATGAAACATAAGAGTGATTTGTGAGCTGTAGAGATGTGTTACTTATGGGGGTGGGGGCAAAATATGTTTTGATCATGTGAGAAATGAAGATGTTTTGTAGATGAGTAGTGTGAAGCAAAATATTGTTTGTAAGGTGGGGACAAATATTCTTGGGTGGTTTGGAGAATGAGTGGTGAGATGATTACTAGGAGAATTTATTCTGCACAAGTGACAGGAAGAAAATGTAGAAGATCAAGGGAGGACCAGATTCAGGAATTCCTGCATGAGAAAAAGAGAATAAATGTGAAGTACAAATGGTCTTGTGTGTGATGGATGTCAGTGAAGCTCAAGTTGTGAGCTGAGATCACTGTAAATGCAGATGTTTGATACATCAAGAGTAAATAAAATGTATTTCCATCAGTTTTAAACTTTAATCCAGCAGATAAGCTCTCATCAAGAAACTAACCTATGATCTTAGAGAACAGCTTAGTGATATATATGCATGTAAAGAGAAAATCCCTCATCTACAGCAAGTTGAATATAACTAGAGGTGAGAAATCAGTACTTATTTTTGTGTTGTTTTGGTGTTAATAAGTGAAACATTAAATGCTATATCCCATTTGAGTTCAAAACTGTAATTTTTTTTAAATCTGCTGACTTCCTTAATTTTAAGGATAGACTCCACCAATGAGCATTTAAAATGTAAAAAAATGATATGATATCGAAGATAGCTCCTGAGGTGTTTTAGACTTGATAAAGAATACTTCAGATATTTATTGTGTACAAGTTTTTAATGGAGATGAGAAATCCAAAGAAATGGACTGAGAACTGGAAAAAAATGCTTGAAGTGAAGTGGTGTGTGTGTGTGTGTGTGTGTGTGTGTGTGTGTGTTGATCTCCATGAGCATCTAAAGTTGTTCCCGAATGTGTGGAAGCTTGATTCACCATAAGCAGACACATGTCCCTAATTTAGGGCGAGTGGTTCCAGGAAAGACAAGACAGGAACAACTTCTTTATGTATTTTACCACTTGGTAGGCACATTTTCCATGATTATTTAGATACTGAATAGTTTCCATGACATTTAATGAACATTTTATGACTGAATAGATTTTATTCATGACATTTAATAAATAGATTTCTTGACTGAATAGATTTTATTCATGACATTTAATAAATATATTTCTTGACTGAATAGATTTTATTCATGACATTTAATAAATAGATTTCTTGACTGAATAGATTTCATGACATTTAATTGCTAAAACCTGGAAAGAGCGACATCTTTGTTTATTCACTGACGCCACATATTTGGAGGATTTTCACATTTAATGAACAGTGCTTCTTATTTTGAAAATTTGACTGTTTTCTAGCAGTTTCTGAGGAAGAAGTAATCTTTTTGTATGAGAATTTTCCTGATATTGATACTGAATCAGTTGTAGCAGGTATAAAATCACATACAATTTTTGCAAACTTGATCAAATGTAAAACCGATGGGCGCAATGCAAGGTATTCATATAATCTGAGCATTGTTTCAGCTAATATATTAATATAGTCTTTAATGGTAGTCTAAGAACTCCTTCCTACAGCTAGTGTCAAACATTTGGCACAATGTATTGCCTTTTAATCAAACCAAAAACCCATATTTATGAGTACAAATGCAATTTTTCCATTGCACATTTATTAGATTTTAGCAGGAAAAGAATTTTGAAAAAAGTAACCATGTATACTGTAAAGAAACACTAGAGAAATCAAATGAGGAAGAGCACTGCACATTAAAACTTTTCTGGGCAACAGAATTTTGTTAATGCCATTCCGTTTAAGAATAACAGTTTTCACAAAAAAAAAAAATATATTCACAGTTTTTATCAAGAGAGAAATAGACATAATGACAAAATGGATAACACTGGGCAAATTAGGCCGAAACCTGTTAACAAAGTTTGTTGTATTTTCAGTTTTTTTTTGTTTTGTTTTTTTTTACAAAAAAAAAAGTTATATATGTATCTACAGTGTATATGCACACTAACTTTGAAATAATATATTTTCATGTATGTGTGCAAACTACTTCAAAATTGCATTAAAAAGCTCTAGCCATTTACCTCTCAACAATATTACGACTTTGCATAACATTCTGCATTAGAAATTGCAATAATATGCTGTGATTACAGGCTACGGGAGTAATGTTTCAGACAGAAGTAACCCAGTGATTTTGTTTTAGGCATTTTACTCTGCTTTTGTACTTAAATAAACATTTCGAATAATGGAAAAACCTTAATATGTGTAGAATAATCAAATCAATGAGACTTATTTACCCAATTGCCTGTGGTTTACTGGTCTTCTATGTAGAAAAAAATATTTCTGCCACAAATTCCATTTCAAGTGTGTTTTTTTATTCATATATATTCTTTAAAAAGATGTTGAGTGTGCTTAACAGGAAAGTTGACATCTAATTTGTTTACTTTCAAATGATAACCAAAACCTTCAAATATCGTTGGTGACAGTTGATACTATCCACAGCCACAGCCCCCCCCATTAGTGGAAGGGGAGTGCAGATGTTATATAAACACAAAAGTGCACAACACTTTTATGATTGCTTTTTTGACTAATTTTGTCTCGCTGTATCAACAATCTTTCATAGGTAGCAATGTTAAGTACAGAGAATCATGATAACATGTTTTGTTAAAAAAAACAGTTTCCGCATTTATGTGACAACTTCCTGCCCTTTGGCCACTTTCATCCCATCTGTGCTCTGCCCCTTCATTAAGAAATACAACAAGGGGCATATATAGATTTTTTCTGAGGGCGTGCCAATGAAATGAAAAAAATTAAATCCACCAGGACAAAATAAAAGAATGAGAATAGAAAAAAAAATTGTAACGTAAACTAATGAATTTTTTTTATTAAATTAAGCATTTTTGTTTCCAATGTAAGGCACATTTTAACAATAAATAAAACACATTTAAACACTTTCGGGGGGGGGGGAGTGGGCATAAATATATGCCACCTTACATTACATAAATGTTTAAAATATATAATATAAATACGCCCTTACATTACCTTGGCTACGATGTAAACAACCCTGATGTTGGCTTTCCAGCTCAGCATACAAGATATATTTTTAGCGAATTTTTATGAATTATAAAAACGTAAAATGTTAATTTCGCTGTCGAAAATATTTATTTACGTAACAAAACAACGTAAAAGGGCAAAATAAAAGCACTAACCCATGGCGTCGGTCTTGTAAAAAAAACCGTTAAATATCAATTCCGCTATCGGAAATAATTATTTACACAACAAAACGACTGAAATGGCAAAATAAACGCACTACGTTTATTTCCAAGTACAGCGACCGTCTTGTAAAAGGTACGAAGTTAGTAATATACAATACTTTTCTGAGATATCACTATTTTAATGGTATTAACAAAACTTGATTGCAGCTATATTTTCAAGCTGCAGGATAATTTAGTACTGGCTGAGATTTGTGCGAACAAGCCAACAGCCAATTAGTCCCAAGTTCCCAATAGCCAATACTTAGCACAACATTGGATCGGATTCAGTGATAACCCTGATGCAGTATGCAGTGAATAAACGGAAATATCAGTCTTATTGAGATCAGAAGTATTGAAAAATATCGAAAAATCAATCTGATATATTGATCTTTAAATACAGATATTTTCGATTCAATATATCGGTCTGAGAAATATTAAAAGATATCATACTTTTGAAAATATCGCCCATCCCTTCGTCTTGGTAAAAAAAACGAGCAATCCCCGTAAAATCACGTGACGACTCGCTGACTAATAGCAGAAAGCGACGCATGCCGCATTCCTTTTCTGTCATTATCGTTCATTGGCTAACCCGTGCCTCTTAGCAACGCCCGTAAAATTACGGTTAGGAACCGTTTTCCAACATATGCATGCCCGTTAAATTACGGGCGTCGTCTTTAAACTGCAGAAGCGAGCCTTGATCGTACAAATACATGGGCAACAAGACTTTTTTTACGGGAATTTTTAACAGTGTACTGAAGAAAAGATCAGATCGAAAGAGTGATAGGGAAGAGCATGTCCGTAGGAAATTACAGAAAACTGCATCACTGAAATCGGCCATGCGAGTCGAGGATGATCCTTCAGAAGAGGATACAAATACTAATTCTGCAGGATAGCCAGACGAGCCGGGTCCTAGTCATTTGTTGGTCTCGGAGAAAGAGTACGATTTCACTCCACGTCGTTTTTCGAAACGTAGGTGTCAGATGACACTGTCAGCCTTTCCTAGAAAGTGCGATAGGCGAGGCATCAGCGACCGAGCGGCAGCTGATCTTGCGTCGGGGTTGCTTCATGATGTAAGCAAACCGGTGCATTCGAAAGAAGGTAATGTATCTGTTATTGACCGGCATAAAGCACGACGTGAAAGGAAAAAGACCCGTCAAACAATTCAAGATGAGGTAAACTTGATTGATCGCAAGATTGAAGCTTTATTTTTGGACGGAAGAAGGGATGAAACACATACGAATGCACAGACAGATGATGGCAAGTGGCACAAGCGAAAAGAATGGGAGGAGCATATTATACTTGTTGAAGAACCGGGTTCAGTCTGTTTGGGACATTTTGCACCGAAGAGCAAGAGTGCAAGGGACATTTCCGACGGTATTTTCAGCTTATTGAATCAGAAGGCATTTGATTTGTCGGAGTTAGTCTTTATTGGAAGTGACGGGGAGTGACTAATACCGGCACAAATGCAGGTGTAAGTAGGCGCCTTGAAGAGAAGCTCAATTCTCCCGTACACTGAATTATATGTCAAACTCATTTTAATGAATGCCTTTACGCCACCTCACTGAAGCACTTGATGGGAAAACATCAGGTCCAAGAGGATTTAGTGGATTGATTGGAAAGCGCCTGAAGACGTGCGCAGAACTTCCTATCGTTACTTTCCAGAAAACTGAATGTTCGGTTCAGTCCGACATTAACTATGGAGATCTTAGCTCGCATCAACCTTATTTTTGGAAATTTGTAAGGCAGTCTCTGCAGGTGATTGCCCATATGATCTGGCAAATCGGGATCCTGAAGCGCTTGCACATTCCCGTTGGCTGACCCTCTCAAATCGAATTCCGCGTTTGTATGTTGGAACTGGTGATCCAACACCACAACTTCTCACACTAGCCACCTTCATAATGAAAGTATATGCACCATCGGGGTTCACGATCAAATGTAACGGTACCTGTAAAGATGGTCCAAGAAATTTGCAGCTTTTTATATCTAGGGTTCAGTATCTTCCAGATAATTTAAAGAATATTATAAAAAGAGTCGTCCAAGACAACGAACGGGTGTTTTGCCCATGCAGAAAACTTGCTCACTGCAATGTTGTTTGACGACAGAAGTTATGTCCGTGAGCTTTCTGTTCAACGTATCATGAAAGCCAGGAAATCTTCCGAACAAACAACTACTATTAGGAAGTATCGGATTCCTAAGCTGTATTTCCAGAGCAATGATTACATCGACCTAATCGACTGGCAAGAGCGTAATGTGTCTGAGTCTACCATCATACGGAAATGGAAAGACGATGAGCTTCTGGAATTACTACAGTTGGATAAATATCCAAGTTCTTGCCACGAATTTACAAAAATACCCTGCCATTCTCCGGCAGTAGGGAGGATAGTTAAGATTGCAACAGATTCTTCTGCTCATGTGTGCGCCCTTCTTGTAAGAGATGGATTCATCAGAGCAAAAATTTTGGATAGGAAGCTGATGCTAAGTTTTGAAAAAAAGTCTGATTTCCAAGTGAAATAAACTCACTCCTCAAGTTATGCTACTAGGTAAGGCTGGTGTCAATCATATTTACATAACTTATGCCATTTTTGGAGAAATATGACAAATCTTGAGCTCTTTGGGGAAGCCTAAGAAATAAACTCACGTCTGCTGAATTTTTACCCGTGTATATACACTCAAAGGAGATATTAAATGACATGGTGACACAGTATTTTTTTATATTTTCAAAATGGAGAAAGCGGGTGCTTTTAAACCATTTTCCCTATAACTTTCAAACTTCGAGGTTCTCGGGGCAGCCTAAGATATCAAATAAGGTCATCCATATTTCGGGGAATCATTTCAGTAACTAAGTCACAACTTTTGCACATGGTGACATTTCAAATGAAAAAAAAATGTGTTTTTAGCTCTGCCCTACTGCACATACTGTGATTGCATTCGTGTGCTGGTTTTGTCCGCAAGTATCCTCATCGAGTATCAGGATAAAAATCGAAACAGAATTCTTCTGTGGAAATTACATGGTTCTCTTTTGTATTCCATTACATGTACTGCTGGACCAAGGTGCATCTTTGACGACAGTGAGTTCATGTCAAACACTATACTTCTTAGTGACCTCGTTCCTCTGAGTTCGTACTCGAAATGACGCTTTCATCCCGTTTGAGTACTAACTGGGACACCGGAAGCAACTCGAAGTGATTACCTGAGTTGGTTACTGGTGGTAATAAACCTTCTTGGATCACTTATTTGAAGGTAGCGATCTTGATTCTTGGTAGGTATCATCGTGCGACCATACCTGGGTCGATCTGCAATATTTCAAAACCGTAGAAATCTTGTGTGTAGCATACGTACTGCACTTTGCGAAACTAATGAAATAGCAGCCACATCGATCCGCCGTTCATCTACATGTAACATGTCAACAACCATATTTTTGCTGTTAATACTTAAACGTCGTGTCGGCATCATTTCAGGTTAATATCACTCTGAAAATAATACATTCAGCAAACTTTCAGACTTAACGGCGAAAGGAACATTTTTTCACTTCTCTCATGTTGTTTGTATGGGAGTTCGCTCACCACGTTCTGTGTTGCCATGATGCAAATTTAAAATACGTAGCTACACATCCTGATAACCGATTTCGAGTATCAGGATGTGAAGCTACAGTAGTCTCTAAGTTTTTATTTCACAGCATTTTCTTTAAAAACCTCAATATCTCTCGCTGCTCTTATTCGAAACTAAAGTCCGTTTTACATTATTCGGGACAACTGTTTTCCAGCATATTTGACTGCACAGAACTGTTCAAGGCTAATCTCATATACCACGTGAAATATTTCATTAACACTTGAAATCCTTCCGCTAACGTAATGCAATTAATGGTTGGAAGATATCAATGGAACTGCAACAACAACGACAACAACATAAATATAAACAAGAAAGATGACACCTAATTTTCGGGTGTAATAAGCACGTCTTCTGAATCCGTTCTGAGGCAAATTAAATGTATCTAGCTATTCAAAGTCAATTGAACCGGTAAAGAAGTTTTTCAGTCGAGTTTTTAATCCCCCAGATACTGCTGTAAAAGGAATCGTGAATTTACGCCCTCTGGTTGCAGACTAGTGCGTTAAGAAAAACATGAATTTATTTTAGATATAATTCGCACCGGAAATGCTCTCCAACACAGAAATAATTTTTCAAATCGGACTCTTAGAAACAGAGATATCGACAAAAATCAGATGTGACTTTACGTCCCCTGTTAGGAAAACCATGCATTATTTTAAGAAGAAAGTATTCTCAAAAAGGTTTTCCATATGAGCGGTATCGGTTCAAGATAAAAGAAAAATGTGTCGAGTTTTTGGGAGCCCAGATTTTGCTACAAATTCATCAGAAGCAGAACTTAACACTTATGCCCGCTGGTGCCCAAACAATTCTTTACCAAACATAAGAAATTATGTGAAAAATATTTTCCATCAGGTTTTGTATGCAATACAGAAAAAAATCATCAAATCGGATGTTTAGGATCAATAACGCAGAAACGCAATTTACCTATGTGCCCCCTTGCGAAAAGTTTATGAAGTACTTGAAAATTTGGAAATTATGTGAACGCCATGTCACACTGGAGACACTATCCAACAAAGTAGAAGTTTTTTCAAATCGGACTCCTAGAAGTAGAGATATTGACAAAAATAAGATATAGGTCTATGCCACCTGGCGTAAAAACCATGCATTATTTTAAGAAGAAAATTTTTCTAATATGTTTGTCTACATGAGTAGTATCGGTCTGCAAAAGTTTTTTTCAATCGATAATTCAGAAGCTCATATTTCGCTGCAATTACATCAGAAGCGGAAATTAAGGATTACGCTCCCGAGGTGACCAAACTATTTTTTACAAAAATTAGAAATATGTGCGAAAGATTTCCCATCAGGAGCTGTATCCGGTGCAGAAAGAATTTTTCAAATCGGAGATTTAGAAGCAGAGATATAGGGGAAGAGCAATTTACCTCTACGCCCCCTAGCTGAAAGTCTATGAATTACTTCGAAATTTATGAAATTATAGGAAAAACATGTCGCATTAAAAACACTATCCAACAAAGAAGAAATTTTTCAAATCGGACTTCTAGAAGTAGAGATATTGACAAAAATATGATATTCATCTACGCCCCCTGGCGGAGAAACTATTGAATATTTCAAGAAAAAATTTCCGAAAAGTTTTATCGATGTGAGTGGCATCAGTCTATGAAATAATTTTTTCAATCGATATTTTAGAAGCTCAGATTTTATAGCAAATACATCAGAAGCAAAAAGTAAACCTTAAGCCCCATGGGGGCCAAAGTATTCTTTACCAAAAATTTGAAATTATATGCAAACGATTTTCCATCAAGAGGTGTATCCTGTTAAGAAAAAAAAATTCAAATTGAAGTTTTAGAAGAAGAGTTATCGAAAAAAATGTCATTTAATTTAACGCCCCCTAGCGGAAAATATGGGGGTGATTTGAAAAAGTAACTACATCTAAAATTCTCTTCGCCATAAATGGAATCGGAAGATATTTTTTTTCAATCGGACGTTTGGATGCAAAAATGTAGAATAAAACGTATTTTGGAATTTGATATTGTCTGCATTTACGACCTCTAGCGGGGAAATTGTACATCGTAATAAAAAAGTAAATGAAAGATCATCATTTGCATATTTCAAGCTTCCCAATGCAAAACGAATTTTTCAATTCGGACTAATAGGTGAAGTGATATCGTGGGTACAGGCGGACGGACGGACGGCCAAACCGGTAACATAAGCACGATCTTTTTTTCAAAAGACGTGCTAAAAATATTCATGTGATCGTATGCAATAACATCCACACTACATTAAAAAGTCCTTAGAGTTTCCTTCTATTCAAGTCAAAACTTAATGGCGAAACTTGCGCTAAACGTACAGGATTTCCGGCTTAAGCGTGTTAGATCGTTTCATAATATGCGATATGGTTTAACTACCACAGATTTGTGCAACATCCGTATTATCCTGAAAAAGTACCAATTGGGTGTTAACTCGCAGCTAGACACATTGCCCTTGAAAAGGATCTTTAAGTGCATGCCTAAATTCAAATTCACAAACCTTAATTGAATAATAGTTAAACAAACGTGGCATACTTTAACGAGAAAAGCAGTTACTTATCTTTTAAGTTATGCCTGATCATAGGCTTTAAGTTAAGTTTAAGGTATTGCCCATATTAAATCCTAAATTTTTTAATTCATAATAATATATTTAATTTATTTTGCGAATAATAAACTAAAAACTAAATTGCTTCACATAATGCTACTGGATCTAGATATTATCACCGAAAAACATAATTTTCCATAACATATCCCAATTGCGCCAATGACTTTAATGGTGGAAAGTCTCTTTTGACATTTCAGTCCAGTTATTCCAAAAAAATGTTCCAAGTTAATATGTCCGTGGTAGTTGTTGTACGTCATGCTCTGCAAACCACAAGTGACTTGTTCAGCACAATTCACCGATACTTTATCATACGAGAGATGGTGATTCTAGAAAAATGCCGGATACACTAGCTGCCGCTGAACCGCGATAATGGTTATGTACTTTACAGATGTGAAAGGATCCTGGAACATTACGAATTGCCCTAAGTATTTCAATGATATAGCACCCCACAGCTCAGGATTCCACATGTATTTTCCAATCTCGTAAACCAATAATTAGCTTCTAGGTCGCAACACGTATACTTCCAATTGGTTACAATAAATTTTATAATGCATAAAACAGTGCAGAATCCCGATTTATAGATGTTTTTCGAAAGTAAAAAACACAATTCAAGTTTAATTTTTCTCAAAATTCTGTTCAGGGCAAGCGCACAAGAAAATATCGGTGAAAACATTCGAAAATAAAGTTAGAAAACCACGTTTTCTTACTTTTAAACAAAAATTTTGTGCCCCAATTCAAAATCTTGGGGACATTTTATTAACTTCTTATTAGTTACTAATGTATCTATGAATTCTGCAAATATAGAATAGAACTGCTTCAATTTAAAAGGGAACTGATACCAATTTTAATTATTTTTGTTGGGAAAGATCAGCTCTTAATGTCAGTATACAAAAAATATCTGTTGCATACTGAACACATGGTATCTTTCTTTTTTCTTTGTTTTTATGACTATCTTGTTTGCATTTTCTAATCTAGTATAGTATAATTGTCATTACAATTTCAATCATAACATGTCATCCTTTGTTTGTGCACCTACTTCTGTTCTGAGGGATGTTATGATTTCATAATTATACGCTTTATGTCTGGAACCTGAAAATCACAGTTCTGCAGAAGGCGTTTGACATTAAATGAGAACGCAGTGATTTGAGCATGGTGTTACGCACAAAAGTTCATGGAAATGAAATATGAAAGACTTTCGAATTCGATATTCTTACCGCGAGCAAGGCCACTTTTGCAGGTCTGGAATCAATTTCCTCCTGCCACTTATGAAATTTATACGGCAGAACGTCAGACGAGTAGCTATGACAAATTTTCAAGCTGAAGCTCGTGTCTTCAGTCTCTTCAGCTTATAGTTTTAACGTGCCTGAACCGTGGAAAGATGGATTCAATGCTGATGTTAAAAAAGCAGTTACCTTAACCATAAAAAGGAAAGTTGCTTTGTTTGGCAAGCTTTTAAATATATTCAAATGGAAAGAAAGTTACCTTCGGTGTTTCATAAAGGAAATGAAAAGTTTTATAAAATTTTAATGAACGACTTCGAAATGATATTAACACGGTTGACTCTGATTATTGTGACCACCAGCCAAAATCCAGAGTAGCCGGTGTGAGCAGGGCTGACAGCTGCTAGAAATGATGGGAAGCATTAAGGTCCTGGAACGTGTAAACAGTTATGTAGAGCCATGCTGACTGCAGTGCATCTGACAGCTGCAGGAGGGTGCATGGTGGACGAACCATAGAGCGAACAACATGATCGAGATGGTCCACAGATGCTCAATTAGGTATAGGTCTGGGTATTTTAGGAAGCCAGGGAAGTACTTTGAAGTCATCATCGTGCGCTTCCAACCACTCTCGGATATTTCTGTCTGTCTAACTCTTCGCATTGTCGTGCTGGAAGATCCTATCCGCTCCAGGGAAGACAATCAGCATGTATGGGTGTACGTGTTCTGCAAGGATGTATTCATAAGGAATTCAGTTCTTATTGCCTTCCACAGGTATAAGTGATCCCAGAAAATGCCAGGAAACCATTCCCGAAACCATAACGCTGCCTCTAACAGCTTGGGTTCTTCCAGAAATGGTTGCAGAGTGTTTGTTCTCCGATGTTTCTCGCCTTTTACGCCAACGTCCATTCTTTTGATGCAGTAGTAAACGACGCTCATCGGAGAAGGTAAACATTTGCCAATCAGCGAAAGCCGAATTCCTATTCTGCCATGCAAATATAAGCCTTTTCTGCAATTTAACCTTCGTTATTATACGTGCCGTGACTATCCGTCCGCATAGGAGCCCCACGAGTTGCAGGGTTTGCTGAATTGTCGTTTTTGACATTCTTGCGGTAGCCCACTGGTTCATTCGGCCAGTAAAATATTCTACCTTAGTATGTCTATCAGCCATCACGCACCTTCGAAGCCGGTGTCCACCTCTCACATCAATGGCACGTGGTTCTCAGCAGTTCCCACGCCGCTTTTTCGCAATGTTGTCATTTCTCCAATTACGATACACTTTACCACAGCAGCACGCAAAAAGTTCACAAACTGCGCTGTTTCAGAAATATTGCCACCCTTTCCCCGAAAGCCGATAATCATCCGTTTTTTGCAAATCTGATACATCGCTCCTTTTATCCATGTTAGCAACGAGTGACATGTTTTCATATTGCCTAAAACACACCTTATATACCTTCCAAGATAACTAACGGCATCTGCCTTCTTTCAATGGCTGCTTGCTGTTGACGACAGACGTAGGAGGTAGTCACAATAATGAGACTCGATTGAGTATATAGTAACATATTAAAACAGTATTCTTAGTAAAAACGGTAACGGCATGCGCCACCTTAATGGTGTAGGCGTTTTAACCATTCGCTTCTGATCATTCGTCCTTTGTGATTCCCGGTTTCCTTCCAAGTGAGGCTTGGCTGTGTTTCTCTTACGCACGCACGAATTCTTATTACTTTTCAACATGTTCAAAGTGGTTATTAAACTCCTAACCAAAAAAAATATTTTCTAGTGAAAAGAAAAGCAGAAACATGCAGAAGTGAAAATTCCATAGATAAACGACTTCTCCACTATTTCTAAAAAGGCACAATATCAAAATTTCTAAACTCTGTACAAACCAATAAGGAAAAGAATGATAATGATAAATAAGAGCGATACTCGTACGGCATACGTTGCAGTCGTTTTTTTTACTTAACAATGGCACGACGTGTATTTTTCAGCCTCTTATTTCAAACAATAGAGTGTAATTAATACAGACATTTAACGTGGACCAGGAACATCAAACAAAGATCTTCGCTCTTTCCACGTTTATAAGTGAGTCACGGAAAAATTCTCATTGGCCGCCACCGGGAGTCGAACCCAGGGTCTTCCAGTTACGCGCCGGATATGCTTCGGCTACATAGTAATCATTATAGAATACTTAAGTATCATACGCCTGGATCGGCGGTGTATGTGTTTGGGGAATATATTTGTTAATATTGTAAGTGCATTATTTTAGTGGCCGATCGTCTCAACAAACATAGCAATCGAAACTGAATCTAAAGTTAGTACTTAAGTAAAAACAAACATTTATTAATAATGTTTTGTTTCCGGTGATTTTACAGAACGGACACTATTTTGCCGTCGTGCGACGCGCGACTCCATACGTTTGAATAAAGGATTCTAAGTAGGCTATCGCATTTGTAGTTTCAATGTCATGGTTTGTCATGTGTGGTTTTGAGAGAACATCTGGTGTTGTGTTATTATTAGACAGTCAATGAGGAATCAATTTTGCAAGTGAAGTTATAATATATAAGTTAACTTTTGCCTAACCGTTCACTTCTCAGTCTCGACTAATCGTAAGCAGGGAGGAAAAATTTGATGCCAGATTGTATGCCAAGAACTTGAACTGCTGGTGCATGCGGAACAATGTATGACAGGCGCCCACTGTATTGAATTTCTTGAGAACTCTCTACACCCCGCAAATTTGCATTTTTTGCCGAAAGGAGACTGTGACTTCCAATTTGACAATGTGTCAAGCCACAGGTCCAATGTTGTGCAGGAATGTTTTAGGAAAACTGGCCTCCGAAGTCCCGATATCAATTATATAGATGACTTCTGGGACAATATGGAACGACTTATCAGGCGGTTGGATACTCTAATCACCTCCATACCTGTACTGAAGAATGTATTACATAAAGCTTGTTGGACATTCCCCTTGACTGTTTCCGACATCCTTTGGAATTGGTGCCACGTCGTAGAGCTCCAGTACTAATTGAAAAAGGAAGACCCACGTAGCATTAAGTAGATGATCATAATTCAGTGATCACTCACTGCAAATCTTTACTTAAACAAACAATATATTCACTCTGGCGCAACACAGGTAATATTATGCTCTTTTTTAATAGTGAAACTTATTTTCACTCATAATCTTTTTTTTTAATTGTGATTTGGGGTTTAATGACCACCGTGAGCAACTCAATGGGCTCTTAGCAGTCGCATGTACCTAATTTTAATTTAGAGTCACTGGTTCCAGGGAACGGAGAGAACAATTGCCGTAAGACATACACAACAACCATGCCTGACCGGAATTCGAACCCGGACCCATCTGAGACGAATGAACAGAAGCGGCATTTAGACCACTACGCCAAGAGGCGGCTCAGGATCTTTGGAAGAACGATTAAAGATATGGCTCAATTTTATAAAAGAAAAGTTTGCAGTTTAATCTTCTTAAAAGAAAGTAAATATAAAACTCGTATTACACTTTCTTATGGTAAAAGGCGACTTTATTTCCTAATGCGAAGTCTTTAAGTAGGCTCCTTGAATAGGAAATGTCATATTTTTCATCAATATTATCGTATTTCCATGTAACAAGCAAAATTTAAATATTTAGGGAAATAGATTTAGAGGTTCGATAACCGTGTACAAAAAGTAACATGAACTTTGCTTCTGTATTGCACATACAGTGTCATCTTCTTTTAGGGAAACCTCCAAATAAGTGATATCTCTATTTAAAGGCCAACTCTTCTAATCTCCGTCCCTTGGTATAGGGATCCTAATGTAGTTACCTCCATTTGCTATAGCCCCAAGGAATCTAAAGTGCGGTATGTGTAAGATGTTGTCATAGAAGAATCCACAGAAACAGTTCATATTTCCAAATGAGAACACACATACTGAGCATCCCGGTGATCCAAAGATGTTAGTGGTTTCCAGATTTCAAATCATAAACCTACTAAGGCAGACCGAAAATTATTTTTTCAGACAGCTACGATTCAAATACCACATTTAGGCAGAGCATATTACTTGGAAGTGGATAACAATTTGCTAGCTGTAACGCCTTTATGTCGTGTAGGATACTTTGAACTTCCGGAAAATTCTGAACGCAAAGAAAGTGTCTCACATTGTATTAATCTTCAAATCTGCAAACAGAAACGGTATGTAAAAATTCCTTTTTTGCATTCTGTAGAATGTTTTTTCGTCCAGTGGGTGGAATAGGTCCAAATAGAGTATATCATATTTGACAAACATATGTTTGAACAATAGAACTTATGTTTAAATTTTTGAAAATAACCCAAAGTAATGTAGCAAATTAATGCCTGATAGCGACATGTTTTTCGCTTCTCACCCAATTTGGAATGGGAAACATACATTTATCAGGTGATATTTGCGGTCTTATTAGGTTTCAGAAGCGTATTTATAACTTTGAGGATCCGTCATGAATTAGTGAATAATCTGCTGAATGTTATTTTACTAAGCTCCAAGCCTAAAATTTATTGCACATCGTATACCTCAGCTGTGGGATACCATCTTTTTCTTATCTGAAAAACTGCTGTGTGCATTTTGTTTTATAACAGTTATATGTCCACATATATAAATACAAACATGCGGGTGCAATCAAATTTACAGCGCCCATAACCTTGTATATATTTTTACGTTTCTTCCTCTCTCACTCTCACTCTCTCTATTATTGTTCTTCTTCTTTTTTTTTCTTTGGTAAGCACATCATTTATAAATCGTAAACAAAGAAAAGCACATGCTTACCGAATGAAGATATACATCGCTTTAAGTGAAAAGTAAACCAAAAACCTATTTAACACCTTAATTCTGAATGCATTTAATATTTATCTCAGTTTCTCACAATCCGTTGAATGACATTTTTGAGATTCTACCGGATTGAGGAGCTCAGTATTACGGATCAGATATTCGGAAGCATTTTTTATTTTTCCTATTGTCATACCTTGCTCCTGTCATATCGGCAATCGTTAAAAACGGGTAACATAATGCAACTATATATGGCGTTCATTGACCGTGCAGATATCCAGAAACTACATAATTATATAAAATCCAAAATCTTACAAAAAATCAGTACTGTCGTTGAATTTATTCATTATTTAGGCAAAACAAAATTGCTGAAACAGTTTCCTTTTCCTATTTCCAAATAAGAAGTAAACTGCAACAACAACAAAAAAACTTAGTAGATCGTCACAATTTTCTTGCTAAGATATATCAAAGATTTGACATGAAATTCCACTTTTCTTGATGCATTTTATCCTGGCCAACAGGACATTTTTGAAGTTTCTGGAAAAAATGTCATGCAGCGGTTTGACGGTTAATTTATAAAAGTGAATAGGTCGACGTGAGAAGTGATTGCTGTATAAATGTAAATAGGTTGTGAGAAATGATCGTTGTATAAAAGTGAATAGGTTGTGAGAAGTGATCGTTGTATAAAAGTGAATAGGTTGTGAGAAGTGATCGTTGTATAAAAGTGAATAGGTTGTGAGAAGTGATCCTCGTATAAAAGTGAATAGGTTGTGAGAAGTGATCGTTGTATAAAAGTGAATAGGTTGTGCACGTATTAGAAGCAAATAGTCATGAGCTATATTTATAGACATTACATTAATTTGAGCGCAACTTTAGATGGGTGAAACGAATCGTTTAAATATCCATATCGCATAAAATGTACGTTTGTGAGTGTTAATGGTTACATTTAGATGACAGTACCTTATAAAGTAAACCTTTGGGAACACTACATACTACATCAAACATCTTTTTCTGGAAGAAAATTAATACTAGCACGTTTCTGGTATTTATATTCACCTGAAAAATGTTTTTTATTACGAGAATGACACTTTAAATAATATACAGTACAATTTGAAGAAGTTTTATTGAGATAAAAAGGATGATGAGCTGTATTGCCAAAACTTTTCTGTTCTTCATTCTCTCATGCCTGATGACATTCCTGAAGTTACAACCTCCTCACATTTGGTATATTTTATAATAATATATTTAACTTCATCACTTCCTGTTGCATTATTTTCATTTATTACTTAACATGCAGAACAAAATTAAGAAAAAAGCTCTTAATGTATGAGGGAAATATCAATCAAAAAGGCATTACTGTCAGATACTTAAGGGTCAAAATATAAAATCATTAGTTACGGTGAGTATTCAAGTTTCCTAAGCATGAGACATTCACGTCAGCAAAATTCGTCAGTTGATACAGGAAAAACAAAACACTTATTTCCATGAAATTCTTTTCTCAATGACCTAGGCAAACCTTTCACTTTGTGCAAACTCTTGACCAGTGCATGGAATTTATATTGGAATCATGGCAGTTTTTAAAATTCCATTTTCTAAACACCTGCATCAGACTGTTACCTTCTTTATGTGATTAAGCTTTACAGAATTACGTATAATACTGTGATTCATAATTTGCGCTTTGGAAAAATGTAGGGTCGTTTAAATTCCCTTTCAGGATATTACTATTTCAAAGTCCAGGTAAAGAAATTCATTAAAATAATAAAATTTAAAATTAATTTTTAGATCATAAACTGACCGTTATATCACAAAATTATCAACTAAAGTAGTTTATGGAACAATAGCAGTCTTCTCATGTGCTGCAGGCGACTGACTGTAAATGAGCAATTTCAATGTTTTTGGTTGTGCTCCCTTTGTAGGAGCACAGCCCAAAACATTGAAATCTAAGAAGACAAACAAGTGATTGCTATTACTGTCATTCTCTCGTCCCTTCGAAAAGGTGTCTAATTTTTCTTTTCATCTTCTCCGACTTTTTCATGTACTGTGCTAAATGCCAAAGGAGATGCAATACTTTATTCAATGCCAGCAAATTGATTTAGTTCGAGATGGTTACCCGACATAAAATTTTATCTTTCAACACAATAATTGTGGCCCCTTTTACGTGAAACACATCATGGGCCCTTATTTTTAATATGTTTCTCTGTAAGTTAGAATTTACGGATTTTCATGACTACAGTTTCTACTCAAATTTCCTAATTCAAACACTTTGGCCATATCATGCATATTACTTAATAAACAACAAAGTTATTTTGCTTTGCATTCCAAATTCTTCTATATGTACTAAACGTGTGATTGCAAGTTGTACGTATTTTTCTGTAGTATAAAACTTAGGAGAAAATTTTGATCTGACTGCGATATTTATTTGCGTATCATGAGCACAGACACTGTCAAATTAGCACGTGTTGTGTGCTTTTATCTGGAGGCTTAACTTTTGTTTACCGAAAGTATGCTACTTTACTAAGTAAAGTTTCAACCAGGGAAGCGAAGAAAACATTTTGACCTCAGCTTATAAACTTCTGGCATTCAGAAGCTAATTATCATTTTGGAGGAAACGTACCTAGAAATATTTCCTCTGTAAAGATGAATGTTGAGTCGAATGGAGAAAAACATTCCCAAATTAAAAATCCTGTATCCCAACACTGGAAACCACTGGCTGGCAAACTAAAAAGTTACCTTCCTCCTTCGTTGTCTGATATCTATGACTGGGTCAGGGATACTTTCGTAGGAAGTTCAAGTTCTTACAAAAACGTCTTTACCATAAGAGGAACAGCTGATTAAACAGAAACGTCATCGCACACTAAAAATAAAAGACAAGGAGTTGCCCTTGATGTGTTCTGACTAGCCATCAAAATGAATTCTTAGTTATTTCACAAAAAGCACAAAATGTGCTTTCGCAGTTCACTTCATATTTATGTAACAAATCTTTTCCTGTTTGACGAATGTAGAAGTAAAAAAAAATTGTTATCAGTTGAAAAAGAGCTCATGACTGTTTTTCAACCAATGAGATACTTGCGGTTGTTGTTTTTTTGTGCAGAAAAAACAAGCGCAAGTATCTCACTGTTATATGAGATTACTTTAGGAACTAATAAATTTAGTTTAAGCGTATTTGTGTTATTACTTGATTGTAACTTAATAATACAATTTGTGTTATAATCGTTGTTAACATCTTTTTCACCACAATTCAATATTACTAATGTCATTCTATTCATTCTTGTTCAGATGAACTGTTACAAAAACTAAATATAATACAAATGGCTTAATATCGTGTAGTCCGTCCATAATTATGTGATCTCGGTTTCCGCTATGACTAGGTTCGGCGAAGAAAAAATGGACTGGAAACACTGTATGGTATTCTACAAACCAGTGGAAATGGAGATACAAAGACATTAGAATAACGTTTTTCAAACCACGTGTCAGTAGAATCTTCAAAGATGAGGATTTGATTATTTCAGAACTGAAAGATTTTCACATGTTTATGTTACTGACTCTGTTTGAAAAATTGAAGGTATCTGTTATGCAGTTATACTTCCTCTTCAGTATTTAGAGTGTGATATACATTCAGAATATAATTTAATTTGCGATTTTTCTGAAAAAAGGGTATACTAAAGGAGAATTTTCCATAAAACACATTGATTTGAAAAAGCTTTTATAATTTAAATGCTTGTTTATTCGTACTAAAAATAAGAAAACGTACATGTCATGGTAAAGTAAATAACAGTCCTTTGTCACGTATTACTATTGCATTGGGTTTTTTTGCCTTACGTATTTTACTCATGGTTTGTGAACTCTTTCTTGAATATCAATGAATTCGATTTGGAAATCAATCGGCATTTTATGAAACAATAGTAATCTCTAATTTGTCGGAAAATTATTTAAAGATTTTCTCAACATCATCTTCAACCGTTCCCAATACTCTACCCCTTTGTCTTAAGGAATTTCTAGAATCATTCTGTTCATGTTTTTCAAAATTTACTGACAATAAGAATATAATTATTGAACCTCATTTGTCGCAAAATTTAAAGAATATCCTAATAGCAGATTACATTTTGAAGTATAACCTCTTGTTCAAGGTATACAGTATTTATCATAAATACGTTCCTGAAACTCTCACGGTGTGAAACACTACGTACAATTTATAAAAGATATTAATATTATGCTCAGGATGATTTTGTATTATATATTAAGAGATGAAACAGATCTACGCAAAAGCAATAGAACAATAATTTTTTTTTTAACAAATTTTCATCTATATTGTGAAAAAAAATTAATTCGGTTAAAACCACTGCTGAAAATCAATGATCACGCAAATTTTTTACTTAAACCACCAAATTAAAAACATAGAAAAAGTCATTTCATTCAGAGTTTGAAACTTTGCTTTTCAATGCATACACTCAAAACCTAATTTTTCATGACTTATACTTTAAAGTTTTCCTATCCGAGCAACTGTTTATTCCTAATTTCAAGATGGTTGGACCTACAACGTCACGTGTTTAAAAATTGTTGAATAGCATTCGGGTGGTTAAATCTTCTGATGAACCATTAAACCAGGACGGCTTTCAAAGTTTCTGAAGCTTCGCTTCAGATATTTGAATCTTCGATTCATAATCTGTTACTGTATTATGTATTAAACAAAGAGCATACAAAAACGCTAAATGTTTTCGCCGGTTCTGATGCCTAAAGTCAAGTATATGGGTACGCCCAAAATGTGTCGTGTTTTATTCCGTTATGTGTGTTTCAACAAATGTGAAGTGCTACTACTGATGCAAGAGATAGAATATGGAATCTGGCGCTGCTTAAATTGCAGTGCACTATAGTTTTATTTATTATTTTTTTATTGTAGGCTTAATGACCACCATGAGCACCTCAATGGGCTATAAGCAGTCGCTTGTCCTTAATTTAGGGCAACGGGCCACTGCTTCCAAGGAATGAATATAAACAGTGTCGTAAGACAGACACAACATCCATGGCTCACCGGGAAGTTAACCCGAACCCTTTTCGGATGACTAAATATTTTTATTTGATTATTTTCTGCAAGTTTACAATATTTTCAGTTATGCAAACATTTTCTTCAGCTATGGCGGTGCTACGTCTGGTTTGCTCACCAGGATTTTGTTTATTAGTAAATTTGATTATCTATATCTTGTTCTTTTGTATAGCTATTTTTCTTTAAAGATTCGCAGTCTTATCACAAAATACATATTTCCTACAATTTTTATTTAAACAATTATATGTTGAAAATAAAAAAAAATATAGTTAGTGAACGCTCTATTCCGATAATTGCATTTTCGGCCATTTTTTTTAAAACGTGCTAAAAAACAGATCCTTCTTTAAATAATTGAATTCCTGAAAGAAAAACTAAATGCAGACATATGTATAATTTGGGAGTGTTTAATTCATTGAAGTGAATGTGTTGACCCTATATTTTAATAATATATATGGACATACAATTATTTAACGGTGTCATAATGTTAGGCTTGATGATCTGAACAAAAAGTGGAAACCATTTGATCGAATTCTTTACTTGCATGCGGGGGGAGAAACGCCGATACAAATGAGGATTGGTTCGTAGGATGGATGAAACACACTTAATTTGAAAGGCGAAAACGAAATAAAAAACATATTTTAAAATACCACAGACATACACGTACCCAGGCTAAGTATAGCCGGTTTCCCTTTATGTCCAGATCACCAGAACTGATCGTGTGCATACGGAAAACAGCTCGGGTGGTTCAGTGGTGTTACGCAGTTGTCTAAATCACTACTAAAGCAAATACAATTTTTGTCAGTGTACTATGATGTTTAAGATATAAGATTTATCTATCAGAATATCAATGATCAACCTAAACGACTGAAATAAAATGTTTAAAAAGTCATAGAAATAAGAGCTATATTTACTCACATATTTCAAGAAATAAAAGACTACATTAAGAATTAATAAAACTATGCAAGCGTTTTATGATGACAAAGTTATGAAACAGACTGTAAAGCAAAAATTAAAATATTTCGTCTCCAAGTATTATCAGCGAATTTATTCGAACGCACAGATGGCTCTGCAAGACTTTGTCGAATATAATATGGTGTATTCAGAGATCGTAAATCTGCAAGCCGCTTTTTTGGTAGCAGCATTGCCGGCTAGAAAAGTATAGTCCGCCGTTGTCGATACTTACGTAGAGGAGATCCATGAAAATACAGTTAATTAGCAGTGTCATAATTTATTTCTCAACATAGAACCCTTCCGTAAGTATTTCAAAGAAATACCGGACGAAAAGGTACATGAAGATCAGAAACAAAGCTACAACCTTCCCACTAACTCACTACAAAAATAAAAAAATCTCGGTGCACTGGTCTTAGGATGTAGTAAAGGACAAATAAAATTCATCGGAATTGATATATGAAATTTCAGGAAATTCTTCTAAACGGAGCTACAATGCCTTCTTTAGTTTAATGAGTACTTACACGCGTAGACGCGAAAGATCTAACCGAATCCATAGTTTTAACAGCTCGTCTGACACACAATCCCTAAAAGCAATTGCTGTTGTCTGAATTGTCTTGCTTCCTTGAATATGGGATTATGGAAACAACAGGTGGTATGCGGCAAAAATCACTTTTATGACACACCGAAGGACATTTGCGTCATAACTAATTTGTGTCTGAAAAATTAGATTTTAAGCCTATTTTAAGGCGACTAACTACACTGACGGGAAAAAAATCCCAACACTAAGAAGGGGTTGTGTTAGATAAACGACAGTTCGAAGCAGTGAGATTACATCTGTAAATAACGTCTATGCAAATTTCGCGCTCGGCGCATACGTAGGGCGCTACTAGCGCCCCTCGGTAACATTCAAAGCAGGTTTGCTGTATATAGGCGCTGTAACGTTCGTGAGCGTTAGTTATCGTTGAGATTCGACGTAGGGTGTTGATGTAAGTCAAGAATGCCTTTAAGAGGACGAAGAAGCCATTATCAACAGCTCACGGAGTTTGAATGAGGTCGTGTAACGCGGCTACGAGAAGGTGGATTTTGTTTCCGCAATATTGCAGAACGAATTAGCAGGAATGTAGCCACTGTGCATTGTAGTTGGCAGCGGCGGTCAAGGGAAGGTACTGCCTCAAGAAGACCGGGTTCCAGCCGGCCACGTGGCACTACTGAGAGGGAAACCACTGCCGTTTGCGACGTCAGTGGTGTCAAGCTAGAGCTCATTGGAGGACGGAGTGGAGATCTGTTGTGTTTTATGATGAAAACCAGTTCTGCCTGGGTGCCAGTAATGGCAGTGTGTTGGTTAAAAGGAGGCCAGGTAAGCACCTGCAAGCAACCTGTCTGCGGCCGAGACACACTGGACCTACACCTGGAGTTATAGTCTGGGGAGCAATTTCCTATGACAGCAGGAGCACTCTCGTGGTTATCCCACGCACCCTGACGGCAAGTTGTACGTCGGTCTGGTGAATCAACCTGTTGTGCTGCCATTCATGAACAGCATTCCAGGGGTGTTTTCCAACAAGATAACGCTCGCCCGCATACCGCTGTTGTAACCAACATGCTCTACAGAGTGTCGACATGTTGCCATGGCCTGCTAGATCACCAGATCTTTCACCAATCGAGCACGTATGGGACATCAATGGACGAAAACTCCAGCGTAACCCCAAACCAGCATTAACCGTCCCTGTATTGACCGACCAAGTGCAACAGGCATGGAACTCCATCCCACAAACTGACATCCACAACCTGTACGACACAATGCATGAACGTTTGTGTGTTTGCATTTAACATTCTGGCGGTTACACCGGTTATTAATGTAATAGCATTTCATATTTAAAATGTCTATTTTCGCGCTTACAATAAGCTGTGATCTTGAAACCTAAATCGATTAAATATGTTACCTATACAAATGTATTGCCGCCATTTCATTCCTCTGCAACTATTTTTTCGTGGTGTTGGGATTTTTTTTCGGTCAGTGTAGTTATGAAAAATACATAGTAAAGTTACAAATAATGTTTACTGGCCATTTGTATATTTTATTTTGCCAATGAAAAACTGAGTCCCTAGAACGATTTTGGAGATTAAACTCCAATTATGAAAACGCTGGGAAATAAAAATATTGTTCAGTGTTAGAACTATTAGGTGTAACGTAATAATCTACAACTTGGAATTTTAAATGAGGAATGAAGTGCCTTGGCTAATGTAGAATTAAATAAAATCAGCTGAAATATAAGTAATTCCACCACCCTCCTGTAGGTCATTTTCTTTTATTAAATTATTTGCCCTTCTTATACTCCTTATAAATATTTGTGTCCTTAATAATATTTCTTTTTTTTTCTTGCAAAGAGAGAAGTTCAAAGAACAAATCGCTATATTTTTAGAAATCGAGTGCTCGTGTTTTCCAATTGCATAGGGACAGGGCCTTTCTCCCCTTCTTCCATCTGTTTCTTTTTGACCCACTTTGAAACAGTGTTTTTTTTGTTTGGTACATTTGCAGGTTTCATTTCTCTCGCCGTCTGTGCCTGACGGTGTTCGTCACTATCTGAGTGAAAGAAGCCTCAGCTTCGTATAAAAGTGTGAGAATGACCGTATGTGGTTTAAATTCAGAATGAAAGCTTATATGCGTTGTAGTGTGTATTTCTTCGGATTTAAGGCTCTGTTCCTACTGTTGAATGGCTGAGAGAGATTTATATTAATTCTATGTATTAATCCCTGTGCCCCCTCATCTCCGGAGGATTGGGATACGAGGAGTTATGAGATCCTCATCCGAATTCTCCCTGTAGTGGATTTCATGAGGTACGTTGGTGTCAGGAGACAGGGCTTCAATAATAGTTGTTCCAAAGCCTTTTCCTGAATGCATCTGTAAAATTAAACCCATAGCGCAAAGTAGCTCTCAGACCAAAATACAGGACTGAACTGAGTACACTAATAATCCTGTAGTATGTGCAATCGAAGTTTAAACTCCGTTTGTTAGGTGTAAAATATGCAAGCATAGACCTGCGAGCTTTCACAAATAGGCGAGTGGCTTCTCAGGCAAACAATTCAGCGTGAAGAATGAGAGGTTCTGCTTGAGATTTTAAAGCATAAACAATAAGAAAGACGCAAGGAGTAAAGCCTCGGGCAGGTTACAACAATCTTTGAATTAAACATGCGGAACACCTCAAAACGCACGCCAAATAGCAGGTAATTCAGTAGAAAAGCCTTCCTTGCATACATTAGCGTTGTATAGGATCTCAGTAGTACCTCTATATGAAGTGGCTCTTGCGTTAATGTATGAAGCGATTGTTTAAAATCTCATCCCGTTTAGGGACAGCAGCGAGGTTTTTAACATGACGTGCTAATGCCGTCGTCAACCTGTCTTGTCTGACATCTCCTTTGTTCTCAAGAAATTTCAATTTGAAGGACTTCTTGAGTTCAGGAGATATTACAGACATATCCGTCACCTCAAAACGCACGCCAAATAGCAGGTAATTCAGTAGAAAAGCCTTCCTTGCATACATTAGCGTTGTATAGGATCTCAGTAGTACCTCTATATGAAGTGGCTCTTGCGTTAATGTATGAAGCGATTGTTTAAAATCTCATCCCGTTTAGGGACAGCAGCGAGGTTTTTAACATGACGTGCTAATGCCGTCGTCAACCTGTCTTGTCTGACATCTCCTTTGTTCTCAAGAAATTTCAATTTGAAGGACTTCTTGAGTTCAGGAGATATTACAGACATATCCGTCAGCTCAGTGGAGAGTAACTTGCAGTCCAAGGGGTATGGGAGAAAAATATCCACCATATTGCCTTTTTTTAGACTACGACATGGGACACAATCCCTCAACTGGGCTCACAATACGGTGATTGGACCTTGGAAGACTGCCAACTTTCTTTAAAATCTGTGTTATGGAATAACACAGATTTAAATGTGAAGAAAGTACTCATATAAAAGTTTTCCTTGTTGAAATGAAGTTTAACACAAATATAATTGTAGAACCAAAACTATTCTGTCCTAAATAGTAACTACTCCAGTAATTTTTCTTTCCGAATTTATAATTTCTTATTTTTTCCACAAAATTTTAGGAATCTCATTACTAAGTATGCAACTTTATCCGGCTTCTAGAAATTAAGATGCTACTTCTGAAGTGTAAGAGAGTCAGCCTTATTTCATAATCTTTAAAACCTTCTTTAACATTTCTAGGGCGCTCGTGACCAATTTCTTTGGAACGCAGGAGATCTGGAAAAATAAGAAATAAAACTTAGTGTATAAAAAAAAATTCAATAAAATATGAAAAAATCGTTATGGGAAGACGGAAAATAAAACCCGCCGTGACGTCCAAAAATATAGTGTTACTACGTTTAAAAACGTTCAGATTTATGTCTAAATAAATAGCATGTATATAAATTAAAAATATGGTGACAGCAGTTTAATCTATTTTGTTTTATACATGTGTAGTTGCCAATATGTAATCAGTTAAACACAGCTTTATCTTATCACGTGGGGTTCCCAAAAAGACGTTCATTAATACATATACTGTACTTTCTGATTATGTATAGATTTATGAAAATAACTTATAGGTACTGTTTTGCAGACAATATCAGAAGAGCTATTAGTAAAAGAAATATTAATGTCTAATCTATAATTTCGGTGTTTTTCTCAGGTTTCCGTGATATTTATTCATGGTGCCGCTTCGGGGACCTGCTAACGTTTCTGGGTCGAGTGTGCATTGATTTGGTACAAGCATTGCTCCGTGCAAAGCATTTCAACCCGTTCAATGTTGGATTCCTGGGAAAGACACTAATTCGCAACTGAGTACTAGATTGGTGGATTTGGTCATTTTAGTAGAGTGAGTTCATTTGCTGGGCTCTTTCCTTAAATCTTCCCAAGGAGATCGCCCTGTTTGAAGTCCACAATTCATACTACACCTTTCTTGCCAAGTAACACTGTGCTGAATTCATTGCTCTCACAAAGTGGTTTCGATTTTCTAATGTTGTTGCTGACCTCTCTGTAACAATCTGGCCAGTGGGTGATTTGTAAGAGCCATTCATACGATATTCAAACAGCTTTCAGTAATCTTTCGCCGACTTTGTACATTTTGAATTTTTCATGTGCGGTTTGGGATCCTCAATTCATCACTGAACTAATTTTATTCAACTAAAATATATCTTTATTAATTCAAATAACACCTTGTGACTTATCTGAAATTTCGGTTCTCAAAATCTTACTGTTTTCTTTTATTCCATTTTCTAATTTAAGTGCAACCTTATTTGATTCTGATTGCCTTATTTGGACTCCATTTGGTCTGCAAGAATAGTACTGGTTTCTGAAAGTAGTATCTCTCAATGAATTCATCTTCTGTTACTTTTGTACGAAATAAAGTTTTTCAGTTCCCTCCCTAACTTTCATTGCTCTTTTCTTATGCCCTGGATACAATTTTTAAGTAATTCAAATATTACCAACTTTCAAGATCACATTCATACATTTTGGTTCATATTTGTTCTCTAGTAGCTTCATTCTTTATAGGGTTGGCACCTAATTATAACATTTATGTGGTTCGTTGTTGTTTACAAATTTCTCCTTTGGCCTAATAATATAATTTAGTCTTTAAATGATCTGCGGTAGAACCACTCTATGTTTTAATTTATTTTATTTCTCTCCTCGGTTTTGTGTTAAATAATTTTATGACACCAACTACCTCTTTTGCCAGCTGCTTTGTCAGATTTTTGGTTTAACTGATCTTATTGATCACCCTTTCGTTAAATTAGTTAAAAAGTTGAGTCCTTAGAAAAGTATAACATAATTAGTTGGATAGGAGAAACTGACTATAAAGCCAAAATATTGGCTTTCAGTTTTCAGACAAATTTCCAAGTAATAGCTCTGATCTGCCTATTTGAAATGAAAGAGCCTCGTTTGCATATATTTTCCGCATTCAACTCTATTCGCGCTGTGGCAAATGTCAGAACATCTTGCTTTGTTCGGTTTCTTTAACGAAATTGAAGATAATTCCAGGCTTGTGCCAGAACGTACAGATTAGAAAATTAACATTGCTCTGGGAGTATTGATGTCATGGACAATTCATTTGTAATTTTTAACACTGTGAAAAGTTTTGAAGTTGTCCGCATATTATTTCATCAATGAACTGCGTATTACAGAAGCGTTCTGTTTCTGTATTTTATACCTCATATCCAAATTTTGGAGAAAGCCGAAAATGAGGATTGATAAAGGCTCATTTAGGGTCTATTAATTTTGCTTTCTTATTTCACTTTTAAACATATATTTTACTTAATTTCACGCTATTTACACATTCTAAAGATTTTATTATGTATGTATGTATATCTAACAATTCAAATGAATTTAAACTTCTAAAATCCTGAAAAGGTCAATAACGAAAATTAATTTAAAGTAGTCACTGGTTTTAAATCTAGTAAACACTGTGAACTTAAAAGATTTATCGCAAATATATTATTGAAAGCATTCTCAATGCCAGCTGGAGTGAGCATCATTTCAATTCTAAATACACCCTTTTATTTAAAATTCCGAAGTTTATACAACACCAGATTTCAGACTATTTGGTGACACAGCAGTTAGCAAACCTTCACCAAACTTCACACATCTATATACAGAAAAATGTCGGAGAAATTTTTGCATTTTTAATCAAACTTGTTCAGATTGAGGGAGTAGGTAACACATTACGCTTGATTTTTTTTATGGATGTTATAGAATGAACATTTTGTCAGACCTACGTTGTATCGGGAGAATGAAAAACATCTTTCCTTAATTACATTTTCATTTAATTTGAAATATGTGCTCATATACACTGGCGGAAAGTGAAGAAAGAACACCAAGAAGGAAACGTCCGATAGGAACAAAATTTATACAGAATAATAACGGAATACAGAGGATAACGTGATCAAAACATTATGGAAAAATACAGCTGTATTTGCTGGTAAACTGAAAAATAACATTTCCATGTAACATGGTTAGTACGAGGTTGAACCGACATGAACTGCGTCACACTTTGCAATTCTGGCATGGAGTCTGTCGTACGGATGTCGGATGTAAGTTTGAGGTATTGAGTTCCAAGCATCCTCAACCTGGACGCGTGATTCGGGGATGGTCGTGACTGGCCGTGGAGACCGGATAAGTCGTTGTCCCATAAAATCCCACACGTGCTCAATGGGGGACAAATCCGGTGAACGTACAGGACATGGAAGTTGTCTCACACACCGAAATGCATGTTGCGTTTCACGTGTCGTGTGTGTGCTTGCGTTATCTTTCTGGAAAAGACCATGATGCACCGACCTTACAAATGGCACAACAACGGTGTGAATGATGTTGTTGATGTAGGAGGTGCTGTTTAACGTACCCGGTACAAACACTAGTTGTGTACGGGAGTGACAGCTGATCGCTCTCCACACCAGGAGACCAGGCGTAAGCCCTGTGTGTTTGCTGGCGGATGCACGAAGGGTGGAGATGCTCCCTTGTGCGTCTGCGAACACGCGTACGGCCATCGGAGTCTCCCAAACCGAATCTGCATTCATCGCTGAACACGACAGATCGCCATTGCTTTCTCCAGTGCAGACGTTGGCGACACCATTGCAGACCATCCTGACGGTGGGCTGGAATCCGTGGTACACATGCTAGAGGCACACGTGTGCGTAGTCCTGCATCCAGTAGACGGTTGAGGATTGTTCGCACAGTCACCTCAGGTTCAACGGCAGCTCGGATTTGCGTCGCATTGGATGTTCTGCTTGACAACGCCGCTCTTCTTATGCGTTGATCGGTCCGCTCATCAGTGCGTCTGTGACTCCCGGTTCCACGTCTTCTCGCGTGGGAATGTTCCTCGGACGATCTAGGCCACGATCGTACCAACACCGATACTTCCCGTCCAGTTCGCTCCGCAGTATGACGATACGACCACCCGGCCTCGCAGAGTCCGACTAGACGACCTCGCTCAAAGTCCGATAACTGCTGAAATCGTACACGTCTTCCATGTCCATGCATTGCAGCTTCTTCATGGTCTTCGCACGTGTCGGTACGCCGACGACTGATTACATTCACTTCGCCGTACTCCTTAAATACCACCGGCGATAATTTCCATATTTTGCCGTGCTGTGGCGTAAGCGCTCACCGGTTGGTCCCGAAATTAACATCACACCTACGTAAACTCGACCCATTAACATATGTAAATTTCATGATCGTCGGCCAATTCTTTTTTGGTGTTCTTTTTTCACTTTCCGCCTGTGTATGTAAAACGTAATAAAAAAGTTCCAATGTGTGGACACTTCTTTTCAGTGCGAAGTTTTGAAGTTTATAATATATTACACCATAAAAACTATCGAGAGGCATGGCTTCGTGTGACAGCACGTGTTATAACTGTTCACACTTGTCTTGTTCATAAGATTTGCACATATATTTCAAGTGCTACTTATTCAGTTCCTTGATCAACTTGAGTTATTCATTCCTGTTTCGATTACTTACCTCATTGATCCAACCAAAACAAGGCTTCAGACTCATTTTGACCACATGTTCATATTTATTTTCAGTCTGCATTGCCAACTGTTATTGCCGTTTGACGGAAAGATTTTACAAAAAATCATCGGCACAGAAAAATTTCTATTTTTTTTTTTGAGAAATCATTTGTTGCCAATTCAGATCTACAAATAAATTACGCATTATTAATAATATATGTCTGATAGTTTTGTCAATCATAGCTTCCTAAATGGTAATTATTCATGATCGGTATTCTTTAGTTAAATTGTACGGACAGAGAAATAGTTCCTATATTTCGACTTTTGTGATACGACTGGGAGTCCATCCATCCTGCCCTCGCCTATGTTGTCATTCATATTGCCTTCTAATTGAAATGAGCATGAATCGAAATCCAAAATAAAATTAGATATTCTGTGTGCAGTGCTACTGAAAATTTCATATTTAAATCCTCATATCATGACATATAAAATCTTTTCTCAAAAGTGCGGCTTATCATGTGTGAGGAAGCGAAGCGAGACATTTGTGCTCGAAACGTTCGGCCGACAAACACTTTGCGTTTCATAGAAGTACTGCGGCTATTCACCTAACGTAAGCACACCACCAATACTTAGGGGTCTCCCGCCTCTGGAATAGCTAATGCCAAGAAACGTTACCACTGTGGAATTTTAGCACAAAATTGTTATCAATAAGAAAAGTGCGTTAAGCACGTAAATGCACAAGACTAAAATTTTAGAATATCGTTCCAAGAAATGAGGAAAACTTTTAATATAAGAATTTTTAAGAGAAATAAAATGCAAGGCATGGCTGGATTATTTGAAATGCACAAGACAGTAGATGAAAATAGAAAATATAATCCGTGCTTATTGGCATATATAGACAGATAAATAGGCACAAATACCCATCGAACATGGCGGATTAGAGAAATTTTAATATGGTGACCCATTACATACACAAAAAATACCTTTCGCAAACTTTAGTCTCAGAATTTGGTACTCCAAAATTGTACATGTATTTTAGGTGTTTCTAAATCAGACTTTTCACTAATACCAATTCAAAGCAATTTATTTTTTTGTTAATTTTATTTTTCCGGTATTTTGCTGATAACATTTCATTATTTATTACTACGTAGAATTATTATACTAGAAACTTCGTAAAAGAAAATGAAACAGAAAGTATTGGAGAAAGTGTTAGAAAAATACATATAACCCACACAAAAAGTTTTTTAAATTGCAGATGTACTGAAGAAAGGATTCCAAACAAATGTTACTCTTCCTTTCGAACACGTTTATATATTCGAAAATAAGCGCAGCGATTGACCGAAAAAGCACCTTTTCGACAAATCAAAGACTGGGAAGAATCTTTGTAAAAACGGAGTGCGTGGGGAATCCCACGCTTTGAATTTTATTCAAATATTTTGCAATGCGCTACTGTAAAACAATAAAAAAATTTATATCCAGAAATGCACACGATAATACAATAAAATCTAAAAGCGTAGAATGAGTGGAAAGATGAGTACAAAAATGCTCATCTACTGTCACTGAATAACGTGGACAAAAATAAAAAAACAGATGAAACTACGTTTGTTAAAGACATGAAGGTGCTAAATTAAAGAACAAATATAGTAAACTAAAGTTGTGAAGATTAAACTGAAGAAGTGATATTTTTATGATTCGGAAATTCTCCATATATTTTGGACTGCGGAAAACTGAAAAATGGATGAGAGTTTATTGCAGCAACAAAAAAACTCGGATACTCGTAGTTGTATTCAAACATAGTTTAACGCAAAATCATTTTGAAAACGTGCTCTTTCAAAAGAAATTCTCCCTGAAATCGACGAGTGTTACAGCTTCCCATCCCAGAACGCAGTGGACAACATGGCGACTTGGTCGCCATGTTGGAATGCAGCTGGCCAGGCTGGTTCCAAGAGAAAGAGGTGCGATTAGTACAGGAACGTCAATCTTATCATGAATGGAATAAGGGATTAGACCATACAATACAAATTTTGAAGATGTGATTCCGTTTTTTAGTGTTTTACACCAAAAAACGTTACATTTACAGCAATATACGTTTGTTTTGGTTTATTTCACCATCCATGTTATATTTACACCAAAAACCAGATTAATATCGTCAAAACGTGTACGTCATTCTTAGTTTTGCATCATCGTTTTCGGATTAAACATAAGTATTAAAAGTCCGATAACTCTGCTTTGGTTTGTTCCGTGATACTCGATCCAGCCTTGTTTGAACTGGGAAGCTGACATCTAGTTTAATTTTAATCATAATCAGAACATTTCTGTTCTCTGAAATTACTTCAACCTTCACGTACAGACTGCCTAATTCAATACATTTATTATTATTAAAAAAAATTGTAGGGAAACTACAAATCGTTTTGACCTTTAAAGAAATTTTTGCAATGAAAGTAAAAACTGTACCCTTTTTACATTTATTTTAAACAACACATTTATTGTTTATCTGTTTAAAGACACACTGAAACTGCTGTTGCACAATATGATAATTTCGTACATATTTTCTTTCCCATTTGATAGTTATTCTGACAGTAATTTACGCTTACTCTTAAAAAAATGCTCTTTCCTAAATTTCAGGACAATTTATAACCGTAAATTTTGTCTCTGCAAACATTCTACTGACATAAAAATTTTAACGAAAAGAAAACAAAATTAGCTGAATATTACTCTAATAAAGAGTTACATGCACAGTAGCGAGTACCATATTTACTGGTAAAGATAAAACGCTACTATTCGAATATTCTTACTGTATTTCATGTAACTGCTTTTGCAGAAAACTTGAAAATTTTCATGGTCATGAAGAGTGAATCGAGCCCGCACCTCCATATTTCCTGTTGACTATGCTACTCATTATGCAACCAAAGACCAGAAAATTCCAATCAACTGAACATAAATATCTGAGAAGTTTCAGATTTTCCCTAGTCGAAATTATTCCTGCCTCATCGTAGTATCTCACGACCTTCTGAATTAAGTGGTGGTTGCAGGTGTTCTGCTAATGTTATATTTTGATTCTCCTTACGTAAGCCCCCATCTTGCAAGTTTCAGTACGACCACACACGTTTTTTGCTGCTTCTGCAAGTAATCAAGCAGCATTGAATAATTCTTCATATATTTACATTGTTACTTTCTTCTAAATTTCAATTGAACTATTTACCTCAATTTAATACGCAAAATTATTCATTTGTCCTCTGCAGTTCCTTTTTCAGCTTTAGGACGTCAAAACCTTTGAGCAAAAAAATAAAAAAAAAATATGAAAATAATTGTGACTTTATCTATCCGTTGTTATTACTTTTTCGTAGTAAAAATTTATATATATATATATATATCATCATCATCATCATTGTCAACCATTATCAATCCACTGCTGGACGAAGGTCTCCCAAGTTTCCTCCACAACGGTCTGTCTTGTGCCAGTCTCCTCCATGTCACTCCCGCATGTTTACGAATTTCATCCACCCATCTCCCATGTGGTCTTTTCTGGGTCTTTTCCTGTCCCTTGGAATCCAATCTAAAATTTCGGCTGTCCATCTATGGTCTGTCCTTCTGGCAGTATGTCCAGCCCATTGCCATTTCAGGGATTTAACTCTGATCATGATGTCTTCCACTCTTGTCATTTTTCGGATCCACGAGTTCCTCTTCTTATCTCTCCTGGTTATACCAAGCATGCACCTCTCCATGCTTCTTTGAGTTGTCTGCAGCCTTTGTATGTCTCTTTTAGTTAAGGTCCACGTCTCTGCACCATACGTAAGCACTGGAAGGATGCATTGATCAAACACTTTTCTTTTAAGACATAATGGCATATTGCTCTTGAAAATTATGCTGTTTCTTCCAAAAGCTCTCCAGGCAAGTTTTGTACGCCGATTAATTTCTTCATCAATGTGACCCTCACTTGATATCTGCTGTCCAAGATAAACATACGTATCTGTTATCTCCAGTTTTCTCCATCAATCGATAAATCTTCATTTCTTGTAAAAGCATTGAACATCACTTTTGTCTTCTGAAAGTTCATTTTTAATCCCACTTCTTTACTCTTGTCAGCAAGTTCCTGGATCATACTCTGCAGCTCTGATGGGGTAGTTGCAAAAATGACTACGTCATCAGCAAAACGAAGGTGGGTTAGATAATCTCCATTAATCTTTATCCCTTTGTTTTCCCAGTTCAGTGATTGAAAGACATTTTCCAATGTGGCATTAAAGAGCTTCGGAGATATGGTGTCACCTTGTCTCACTCCCTTTCCAATTTTTATGCGTGTTGTATTTTCAAACAGCCGAATCTTTGCGCTTGCATTTTCATAGATGTTTTTAATAATATTAATGTATGCATCTTCAATACCGCAGGATTTCAGAGCCGTGGTAACTGCTGATGGTTTCACCGAATCAAAGGCTTTTTTCATAATCGATAAAAGCCATGCACAATGGAAGTTCATATTCCCTCGCTCTTTCAATTAGTTCTCTCAGTACGTGGATATGATCTATTGTGCTGTAGCCACTCCTGAATCCAGCTTGTTCTCTCGGTTGAGCCATGTCCAGTGTTACCTTCAAGCGGTGTGAAAGAACTTTAGTGAAGATTTTATAAACTACTGATAGGAGGCTGATAGGTCTGTAGTTCTGAGATCCTCAATGTCACCTTTTTTATGTAGCAGGATCATTGTAGCATTGTTCCAATCCTCAGGAATCTTCCCTTCATTAAGGCATCGAGTGAAAATTTGGGCGAGTACTGTTTCAATTTCTCCACTTGCTTCTTGTATGATGTCTATAGTAATTCCATCTTCTCCTGGAGCTTTCCCCCGCTTCATGTTCTTGATTGCATGAGCAACTTCTGCTGGGAGGACTGGAAGAACTCTGGTACCTTTCATGATGTCTGGAGTACATGTATCATCCCTTTCATATAATTTGGAGTAGAAATCTTTCACTCTTGTCAAAATTTCGCCTCTATTTCTTGTTATAGAACCATCTTCTTTTCTCAGAGCCATAATCTGTTTTCTTCCCTTACTGAGATGTCCCTTTGCTATCTTTAGGCTTTGGTTGTTTTCAATTGCTTTCCTCACTAGCTCACAGTTGAATTTCCTTACGTCTTCAGTGATACTTTTTCGTGCTGTCTTGCATAGCTCTATATATTCCACTTTGGAAGTCACATCTTCTTTAGTTGTCCTCATCTCTCTTCTTTTTGCATCAACATTTTTGGTTTTCCTGATAATTTGTTTACATGCAACTTGTTCTTAGACCCAGCTAATTTTGTTGCTGTTTCCATAAGAGCTTTGGTTACTTTTCTGTTAACTTCCGAAATATCCACTTCTTCCGATGTTAGGCCTTCTAAAGCAGAGAATCTGTTCTTCAGTTCCAACTTGAAAGTATTATGGTGTTTTTTAAGGTTGGTTATGTCAATACATTTTGTTTGTCTTATGAGCTTGCCACGTTCAACTTTAGTGTTGAGGTGCATCTTACATCTCACCAATCTATGGTCACTACCTGTGTTGAACTTGTTTAGCACACTGCAGTCTTCGATGACGAATTTTTTGTTACACATAATAAAATCAATTTCACTTGTCGTCCCAATTGGATGTCTCCATGTCCATTTCCTGTGTGGCTTTTTCTTGAAAAAGGAATTCAAGATGAAAAATCCTTCTGCCTCTGCAAACTCAACGAGAGTATTTCCACGCTGGTTTCTGTTGCCGTGACCGAATTTACCTACTGAAGTTTCATTCTGTTGCCGGTGCCCTATTTTTGCATTGAAATCTCCCATAATTATCTTCAAGTGCTGCTTACCTTTATTATTTAGATGACGAATTTCCTCATAAAATTCTTCAATTTCTTCTTCAGGATGACTTGTGGTGGGTGCATAAGTTTGAATAATCTGAGCCTGGTATCTTCTCGATAGTTGGATAACGAGTCGTGCAGCTCTGTCAGAGGAACTTTCAACTTCTACCACTTTATCCTTCAGTTTCTTGTGTATTATAAATCCAACACCACTAGTTCTGCCAGTATCTGTCCCACGATAATAGAAGAGATGTCCACTTTTCAGTTCAATGAGATCTTCTCCTTTTCTCCTTACCTCACTCAGCCCGACGATGTCCCACTTGATCCTTTGTAGTTCCTCTTCCAATTCAAGAAGCCTTGAATCAGAAGATAGGGAGCGTCCGTTGTAGGTAGCCAAGGTCAGCATCAAATGGCAGCCTAGTCCAGTCCTCCGGGATTCTTAGCACCCTCTGCCTTCATGTCGCACTGGCCGCTGCCTTGGCCAGGTACATTCCAGCTGCCGGAGACTGAGGGCCAAGATTTAAGTTGTAGAGTCATTTTGGAGGTGTTTGGCCATAACTCACCACGCTGGCCAAGCGGGTTGGTGAGTGTGGGATAGCATTTCCTCTGATCCCGATGGTATAGTTATACCGCTATTTGCGGTCGTCAGAGCCCCTTTAGTGGGAACAGGATGCACCACGAGAGGCGGGGTTGACATTTGTCAAGGAGAGGCTGTGATGTTACGCATCACCTGACCTTACATCCCTATATATATATATATATATATATATATATATATATATATATATATATATATATTGTTTGATCAATGCATCCTTCCAGTGCTTACGTATGGTGCAGAGACGTGGACCTTAACTAAAAGAGACATACAAAGGCTGCAGACAACTCAAAGCAGCATGGAGAGGTGCATGCTTGGTGTAACCAGGAGAGATAAGAAGAGGAACTCGTGGATCCGAAAAATGACAAGAGTGGAAGACATCATGATCAGAGTTAAATCCCTGAAACGGCAATGGGCTGGACATACTGCCAGAAGGACAGATCATCGATGGACAGCCGAAATTTTAGATTGGATTCCAAGGGACAGGAAAAGACCCAGAAGAAGACCACATGGGAGATGGGTGGATGAAATTCGAAAGTATGCAGGGGTGACATGGAGGAAACTGGCACAAGACATACCGTTGTGGAGGAAACTTGGGGAGACCTTCGATCAGCAGTGGATTGATAATGGTTGACAATGATGATGATGATATATATATATATATATATATATATATATATATATATATATATATATATATATATATATATATATATATATAAATTGAAATTGCATTTTAACATTTAATTCTATCCCTCCGGTTTCTGCAAATTGCCTTGAATTAGGCATGACGAAAAAACGAAATATGTGTTGTACTTTTGTGAATAGTACAATTCTGAGGCCGAAGCTATTTTAAATCGCCGTCTGCCCTTTACTACGCTAAACCGTCTTGGAGAAGTATAGGCGAAATTCTAAATTTTCCTATGTTCGTGCTTTAAGTCGCTTGGATTTCAAAAATTGATCGTCAACCATAACGCGTTTTGCAGGCGATTGTTTATCAGATTTCGAAACTTCTTAGTGCACGAGAGCGGTACAATATTAAAAAGAGCACATGACATTGATGCACGACATGCATACGCAAGTGTGACGCAAGATTCGCGAGTACATCGTATGGAAAAAAGCAGTAGTCCCGGAATCGCTGCTGTTCTCCGATTAGTATTCTGTATTTGGCAAGTGAACAAACTGAATGGTGTTACTGAAAAGTGTTCCAAATCAGGAGTAGGCACATTCATTAGAATTCGGCAAGCGAAAAGTGTCACTCAAAGCGATATTCATAGCGGGCTAGTGGATATTTATGGACAGGGTGTTTTAAGCAGAAAAGTGGTGTCACTGTCATGCAGCAAATTTTAACGTGGTGGAACGGAATTGAACGATTAACCCGATCAACACAGAAACAGACTTATCACGCAGAAGGCATTTATGTTCTGGTCGGAGGTTTAATAACAGAAAATCGAAGAGTGACAATTCGTAAAATATTGATGAACAGGCAGGCATTCCTAACAGTGGTGTTCATGAGTACATCACAGAGTTAGGGTTTCTTAAGTTTTCTTGTGGGTGAGTACAAAAATGTTGACAAAGGACACAAATTCGACAGAATGGCTGCTTCACTCGAAAACATCACCAGTTATCATGATAAAATAAAGTCGTTTGCATTAAAAGCAGTCTGACGGGGGTGGAAACAAGGATGCACACAATTGCACCCCTGTGTAAAAACAGAATCCAATGATAGAAGCATCCACAGTCTCAAACTTCCAAAATAATTAAGGTTCAGCTGTTTGTAAAGTAATTAATACAATCGGTGTTTGCCATTATGAAGTCATACTTCACTGTGGATTTCTCTTCCTAAAACAGCAAGTAGCAGAGACCTGTAGTGAAACAACATTGCGAAATTGCAGAAAGACATTCAAATGATTCGTGTCTAATTGAATCCAAAAAATATTTGGGTGTCATTAATATGGTAGTTAATTTTTTTACTAGCAGAGTAAATATACCCTAATGATAAACTTTAAATGCAGATGTCAACATTTGCTTAGTTAATATTTTCCATAATTCTATTTATTTTGCCATTTGCCTTTGTCCTTCTCAATCCCTCATACAGATTAATCTAGTGGAAAAAACAAAGCCATGCTTATTTAGTACACGGAACTTTGAACTACAAGTTCTTCATAAGTAGTGCACATTATTGCTCGTATGTAATAAACAATATTTTTCTTCTGTTGTGTAAACTCCCAATCCAATCATCGCCGTACGTTCAGGGCATTTGGGTCAGAAAATAGTCGAAACTATGGCAGGGCATGACATTTTTGCATTGAGAATAACTGGTAAAAAGAAAAGGATTACAACACACAGATGTATCATGAAATACGTGTGTGATCATGTGCTGAATACCCTTGATCGCGCTTCTATGATATCTGAGGGAAAGGCGTATTTCTTGTGTTATATTGCATTTCTTGAAAATTTAGATCAAGGAAATTTTAATACGATCAATAAAATCACGATATGCGCCTTCTCCCAGAATACATGATAAACTCAGATGAAAAGCATAATCAATTTGCCAAAATTTTGTAGACGCGTAGGTTTTAAATTTGCGGAGTGTGACATTGGGGGAGAAATAAAGTCCAGAAAATAAATCCAGGGAGAAGTTATTTTGCCGTTTCCTTTTCATGCCATACTTACGTCATTGTAACAGGTTATAGATAAAATTTGATACCTTTAAAAAGTTTATTTTACTTATGTTTCCTTAAATTCTCTAGGAGTTGTTCAAAAATCTGGTTCCATGTACTATTTCAACATACATACCATTAACTGTTATCTATATACATATGTGTTCCAAACAAACGCAAATTCAAATGTACGGTTAATATTTTGTAGGCATGGGTATTACGGTAATTCGTAGATAAGACATTTGGCAATTCACTCATTTTTTAAAATATGCAAGCTTTACCTTTTGCGTAAAATTTAGCTTCAGGTTTTATTTGAAAGAAATATCTAAACATTTACATACTCTTGTCAAATTGTTCCAAAATTATACCCAGAAAATTGTCCAAATTACGCCTTTAGGTAGGCAGCATAAATAAAAAAATACATTTAATTTCCAATGGTGCACAAAGATTATTGATATCAAATCCCTCACATAAATTAAGTAACTAGAATTCAATTATAGCACGTGAATCGGATTCAGAAATCTGTTAACCGATGAGGCTGTTAACCACATTATCGAAACCCCCTCCCCTAGATTTTTTCTATCGATAATGCCTGAATTTGTTAATGAAAATTCGAATGATGATGTAGTTTCATTAACTTCCACATATGGGAAGTAAAACATTGCCCTTTTACTGCTGTTTTAGTTTACGAAAATTTTTGACTCATATACAAATGTTTTAGCAGTCTGCAAATACTTTCTACGAATATAGTTAATCTCTGTCATCTCGTAGAGCGCGAAATCGTATGGTAATCCAATATCGTAAAGTGCTGTTTTCTTCTTCTGCTATACAGAATACTTATCCTACTAAAATTAATGTTACGTGTAAAAAAGAGAAAATCAAGTGATGAAATTAATTATATTATCCAGCCGAAACCTTCTTAGTAACACTTTGCTCTTATAGATTTTCTTCACATTGTAAACTAGTCAAATTAAATTCCATGCACTCGAAGTTATTGTCACTCATTTTCTATTCTGAAACGTTACACATCTTCCTGTGACTTATAGGGCACGTTATTTTAGTAATTGAAAGAAAGGACATGGTTGAATAAGTTAAAACTCTGGAGGTAAATGAAAAATAATTTCATATTGTAGGCTGCGGTATCTTAAGTTTTATGTTCTGTAAATTTCTGTCCTTCTTTAGAATTAAATAAGTGTCTTCTATGGTTTCCAGGAGAGTGAAATGAACAAAATATCATTCCTCGTCTCTATTCGTTCATCATACGTTGCCTGGAAGCCGGCAATATTGAAAAGAATCACGGTCCTGGCCATTAAAAGAGCTACAGCAAAAAGATCGCATACCAGAAGCTCCAAAACTTGCAAAAGCGCAAAATATTGTCGCACATGTAAATGATTAACGTGGTAGCAGGTGTGGAAATCTTATAGGACAGTCACGTCCCCTGAGAGTCGTATAAGAGTGGTAAACAAGGAGATAGTGGTAAGCACTCAAAATATGTTTCCTCACAGTTCTTGGTCACGGACAGCTACTGTTTGTCCGTCGAAGAGGACGACAGCTCTACCAGGAGGTTTCCGACTGATATCGCGGAAGAAGATTGAAATTGGAATTGCACATTATCAATCCGAGACATCGGTGCTTGTGTCGGCGGCATAAGGACAGGATGGGTAGAATACGGCGTCAGTGTTCGCGAAGGAACGTAACCACCGACGTGCGGGATACCAACTGCACCGTCAGACCACAGAACGAGAGAAAGATAACTGGTGCGCATGCTTCTGACGCATAGGATAGCCACGTTTATTACTGTAGCTGAACAGTTCGGGTACTTTGCACAGCACCCAATCTCCGTGCTTACAGTTCGACGTCTGCTGCATCATCGAGGCATTTTTGCACGGCGCCCACTGCTTTGGCGGCCTTCGAATGTACAACTCGGCGTCTGAGACTGCAATGGTGGGAAGAATGTGCCGCTCAAAAGAGCGAATGGCAAGGCATCGTGTTTTCCGACGAATCCTCCTTCAGGTTGCAGTACCACGATGAACCAACCCGTATCAGGCGGTACCGCAGTGATCGGATGAGTACGTTCTTAATTATACTGTACCATGCCGTCCCGGTGCCCGGCGTTATGTTACGGCGTGCTATTGGATTGCACTCCAGCATCCGCCTCGTCCTCGTTAACGATACGTTGTCCAGTCATCGCTACATTACTGACGTGTTGAAACCAGTTTATTTGCCATATCTTCAGTGACTGTCTGGTGTCATTTACCTGCAGGACAACGCGCGACCGTATGCGGCACGCAACTTCTAAGACTTCCTGGATCACAATTATGTGCCTTGTATCCCCTGTTCCGCGCGGTCCAATGATACGTTGGCTACTCAACATGTGTGATCCCTGATCGACGGACAACTGGCACGGCAGCGACAGCCCGCGGCTATAACAGAGGAACTGGGGCATCGTATCGAATTGCGTTAAAGGACATTACCCAAACACACATCCAAATTCTCTTCGTCTTGATGTCGGATCCTGTGGCAGTTGTAATTGCAGCCTATTGTGGCTACAGAAGGGTCCACCTCGTCTCACCGTACTCCATTTATAATCGATTCATCCTTGTACCATTTGAATTGTGTGCAATAAATATGGCATTGATATATCTCGTCTTTCGTGGGGTTACACTTTTAATGGCCAGCAGTGTAGTTGAATTAAAATTCTGCTCTTTATGTAAATACAGACACGTGTGTAACGGCCTTTACTTTACAGTAAAAGATCTTCCTGCTTACTTTGGATTTTAGACATTACCTCCAATATATTTTTTTCAATAATCTGAGGGAAGAAATGTATTTGTCGTGTGGATCAATTTACATATTTCTAGTCGAAGACAGTTCAAAGCGTAAAAGTTTTAACTCTCACAAAGTCCTCGCTATGTCCGTTATGCATGAAAGACCTCATCTTATTTTGCAGTAAAATATCTATATATTATTATTAAAAATTATTCACTTTCATGATAAGCATCTAATATGACAAACTTTAATACAATAACAATTAGTTCCAATTTAACGAGAATATTTAGAAATACTTAAGTGTAGTCTTTTATACTTTATGCAACGGAAAATTTATTTTAAAAATGATGAAAACAGTTTAAAGGCGCTTCACAGATTTTCAGCCCAATAAAATGAAAGATAATTTTGAATGTAATACATTGTCCAAAAATCGACATAATATTACTGAACAAACCGTTGATGTTAACATCTGAAATACAGAATAAACCGCATGGCATGTGTATCAGTTGCAGTGTTATTATTTTGGGTCTGGTTCATTTGCCCGACGCTTACTTAACCGAAGGGTCACTTGACCGAAAATCACTTCACCGAAAAGATTGTTTCACCGAAAGATCACTTGATCGAAATGTTAGTTCCACCGAAGGGTCACTTGATGGAAAAGTTTATTTCATCGAAAGGTCTCTTTACCTAAACTTTCATTTCATCGAAAGGTAATTTCACTGAAGTTTCAGTTTATCGAAAACTTTGGATTTCATTTCACGATCTGTTGATGCATGGTGCAAGTTTGGCAAACAGGCCACCAAAACGTTCGGGGATTATACTCAAATTGCACTCTTGATTTCTCCGTGTCACACAGAAAGCAAAGAAGTTTTAAGACAAATCAAAAGCAAGTTTCAGACATATATTTTATTTAAGACAACAGGCCTCGGCTTAGAAATTTTTAGCAAATTTTAATCATGTTCATAATTTTAATACTTTTCACATTTACACCAAAAAACGAATTGTCATCTTCAAAAATTTGTATTGTATGGCGTAATCCCGTATTCCATTCATGTTCATAATGTTTACATAAAAAGTATAATGAATATTTATAGGTAAGCTGCATTTTACTGGATATAATGAGAGTGTGCACTGTATCATTCTTAAATAGATTTGTTTATAACTGTGGTTCATCGGTTTCGTGATTACTCATTTTCAAATGATATGGTGTTTGTGAACAGCCTTTTATTTTTATTTTTTTTATTGGAGGTTTAACGATCACCGTGAGCAACTCAATGGGCTATAAGCAGTCGCCCGTCCCTAATTTAGGGTCACTGGTTCCAGGGAAGGGAGACAGCCAGTCCCGTAAGACAAACACAGCATCCATGCCTCACCAGGATTCGAACCCGGACCCCGTTCGGACGAATGATCAGAGGCCATCGCTTAGACCACTGCGCCACCGGGGCGGCAAACGCCTTTTATACGGCTAGTTTGTAAAAAAGTAATTCCGTGCTGCTGCATCAATCCAGATTTGTATGAGTGATGCTGTAGTCAGCAAAATAGTGCTGTGGTGTTCATTTGTTACAGCTAATCTCTTGCTTGGATTTTTCCATCGTATTTATTATAATACACTGACGGAAAAAAATCCCAACACCAGGAAGGGGTTGTGTTAGATAAACGACAGTTGGCAGGCGGTGAGAGTACATCTGTAAGATTACGTCTATGCAAATTTCGCGCTCGGTGCGTACGTGTGGCGCTAGTAGCGCCCCTCGGACATGCAAAGCTGATTTGCTGTTTCGTGAGCGTTAGTTATCGTTGAGATTCGACGTATGGTGTTGATGTTAGTCAAGAATGCCTTTAAGAAGACGAAGAAGCCATTATCAACAGCTCACGGAGTTTGAACGATGTCGTGTAATAGGGCTACGAGAAGGTGAATTTTCGTTCCGCAATATTGCAGAACGACTTGTCAGGAATGTAGCCACTGTGCATGATTGTTGGCAGCGGTGGTCAAGGGAAGGTACTGCCTCAAGAAGACTGGGTTCCAGCCGGCCACGTGGCACTACTCAGAGTAAAGACCGCCGTGTACGGCGTATGGCCGTGGCGCATCATACCGCGTCTGCGGCTGCAATTCGAGCTGCAGTTGCCACCACAGTGACACAACGAACTGTTACAAATCGGTTACTTGAAGGACAGCTCCGAGCCAGACGCCCTGTAGCATGCATTCCACTTTCTTCAATGGACAGACGTTTTAAATCCTGAAACGCAGTCATGGGTGATCATATCCTCTATTAAAGACTAGATTTTTCTTGGCAGCCGCCTGTCACATGGACGTTTCTGTCTTCTGTCCAGTTGTGCTCGAAGCTACCTTTTCAATAAAGTGCTTTCGTATCCTTTTGATTCCTTGTTTGGACTGTTTTGCTCACTTGTCCCATATTCGTACATCTTGGGAATCATATGGTATGATTTGAGTCGATGTGGAGCACTTCTGCACGACGTTACATTCGAAAAACTGTCTCGTCCTTAATTTTTGCACTCAAGTGTACAAGGTGTACAATCTCCGGCTATACAATGTGTACGATATCCGGCTATACAATGTGTACCTTTGTGGATCAGAATGGGCGTTATGACTGTTAATCCTTTTATTTTTCTTAATCTCCGAGGAGAGGGAAAAATTGTCTCTTAATATCAGAGGCATCAATGGAAAACTTGTTTTGGTTTTTTTGCGCTTTATAAATTGCGGTAAATAGCACCCTCGACTCAGAGAATTAGTCTAAGCTAAAGGAAAAAGCTGTTTCTGTATAAATACTGTTAGATAGAAATTTTTCAGAAATCAACCCGTCATGCCGTCCGAAGTGTTGCCAAATATTTGTTCTTTTAAACATAAATCTTTCAACACTTTTCCGAATGAGAGGTTGCTGTTGTTTCCATTAAACTATTTAAATAATCATATCGAATGCCTATCTGAAAGAAAAAATGGGTCCCTTTCAAACTTTATTCAGACATAATTTCACAGATGAAATTCGAAGCGCTCTACCAATTTTTTTACATTCCATGCACCTGTTTTTCACCTCGTAATCCATTTTCACATTTATTTTCATTTTTAGTGCCTTAGACGTAGAGAAACATTTTAAAACAAAGCGAATCATTCTAAAGTTAGATCGCATGCAATTGCCAAGAGCAACTCTTCACTTTATGAAGAATATTTTCTCTTGCTTTTTTTCGTCCTTAATTTTTGCACACCAGTGTATTTCATTGATATGTTACAAAAGAATCGTGGTACACAGGGTTTACACATTTTCTAACATTTGACGCAGTTCAGAATCCATAACTCACGTACAGATTGTGATACGAATTCTCATTGTTACCATTCAACCCGTCTTATTTGGTAATCTTATTTTAATCATAATCTTATAATATGTATTCCTGATTTTACCATTACGTTGGATAAGCTTGATTTCAAACATCAAAAATTGACTTTTATTCTACTGGTGCAGGACTTTTGGCCACGATTGTACACACCTGCGGAAAACCGATTTGACTTCATCCGCCGCAATTTTTTCTCGAAAGTGTTGGGTAAAATGTGGGTCAGCGTTTTCATGAAGAAGACTGACATTCAGATTCTCTGTTCGGTATTTTGTCACAAAGGGCAAGGCTCAACTCTGTCAAAGTGTTAGCGCAGGTTTCGGTATTCACAATGGCCCCCGTTGAATGAAACTCCACCAGGAAAAAGCCATGCATGTCACAGGACACTGTCATGTGGGTTTTTTTCTTTTTTTGCAGATTGTATTACCCTGATTTCTTTTTTTTTTGGTGGCAGGGGAGTCACAATGTTTCCACACCATACTGCCGTACTTTGTTTCGGGAGTGCAGTGGTAGGCCAAAGATTCATTGCCCGTCCCTACAACTACCAGAAATTCATGTACTTCTACTGCGTAACTCAACAAGTGGTCCAAGGATGACATCGATCTCCGTCCTTTCAGATCGTCTGTAAAATTAATGGGCACCCATCACGCACTGAGCTTGAAAATTTTCAATTTGCCATGCACAATATCTTTCTCTATTCCGTACCAAAAGTTGAACTTCTGTACCAACGTACGCAGATGGATCCTCCGGTCACTAAGAATTGCCTGCTCAGTGCTTCTCACAGTGGTAGGTTATGACGCGGTTAGGGATAGACCGGAACATGGCGAATCGGTAAGGTTGCCACGGCCGTCTGCAAAGAAACTGCACTATCGGAAGATGCTGCTGCTGTCAAAGAAATCTCAGAAATTTCCCAAGAAGTGGTCGAAGCCTTTTCGACCACTAGGAAAATTTTCATCGGATTTTTCCGTTTAGCCCATAGAGAAAACGAACTACACCGCGTTGTTCTTCATTTGTAGACGACGCTAATAAACGTGGCATTCTTCTTCCGTTGTTCAAACTGTCTTACATCATGGTGACATCTGATCCAGCAAAACCGGTTTGTGGCGTTGTAGTCAAGCTTGTTTCGTGTGAAACTGCAACCTACAAAGAAAAAAATATTGTTGTGCTTTACTTTTCGCTCCTCCCTTGTAATAAATCATTGATTATTCGTTTTTCCAGGAAATAAAACTAAAAAACAAAAACTTTTAACAGTAAAAATATATAAGCGAAACCGCAAATTTTCAAGATTTTAATCTAGAATAGACGAACCTCAACATTTTAAAGTTACAGTATTTATCGTAGAATGCAAATGTTTGATGTATTTACCACTAATCACAAATTTGGTCGTTGTAATACATATTTTGACATAATGTATATTCTACTGACAAAAATACCATACTTCTATGTTTCTTGAACCACTATTTATTCCAAGTTTGTATTTTTATTATATTTATTGAAAACTCGTAATTCAAATTGTCAATAAAATACTTGAGGCAATATTGAAATTTGGAAATGAATCACAAGAATGTACATATACACGATCCGAGTCTATTCCTTAGTGACAAGATAGTATTGGCTGGCTTAATTTTGGTGCACCCACACGTTCCCGTATCATACCCATATAAATATGTTAACATTCTACAACATTACCCGTCTCGATTTTTATCGAAAAAACGCATGATCGGTGAAGCTGTGAGCAATGACTCTATTTAACCACAGTCAGGCCGTGAATGCAGGATAATACTGGAGTTGCAACTAAGTATTTGCTTAGCCTCTGTCTTCCCTTTCATGAGAGTTCCATTTGCCTAGGAAAAGTATTTGTAGATCTCTGTGCGTTCGCAAAATACAGGGATTTGTAGATGCTTTATTAAGAGTACAAAAGCTTCTTCAAAGGGAACACAATACTGGGCATATTCCATTTAATTGGTTTTAGTAATTTCTTCTTAATAAATATTATAGAAATTAGTTAGCTAATAAATCTGCTTAATTTTCTATTTTGGCGTATAACAAAAGTACCCTGCTGAATGAACAGCCAAAAGCACAAGTTCGTAAATAAATTATACGAACAACAGTTTCCTACTGTTTTGTCAATAAATAAATAAATGCATCGCTCTTACCACGTTCCAGAAACACATAGCAAACGAAAAATTGTTTTCAGCCGCCACCGTGGAATTGAATCACGGAACTTTCGATATCTTGCTGAGCGCGTTAACTTTTTTGTGTAAAGTTAACGCGTTCGGCTAGATATCGAGAGGTCGTGATTCAAGTCCACGGGGGCGGCTGAAAACAATTTTTCGGTTACTATGTGTTTCTGGAACGTGGTAAGAGCGATGTATTTATTTATTTACTGACGCCATGTATTTGGAGGATTTTCACCTTACTGTTTTGTAAATTGGGTACAAGAGCTTTTAATTGCAGAAATCAGTAATTGGCCCATCTCTGGCATCACCGATCCTTTCGACGAGATGCCGGAGATTCTGTACCCGAGTTTTCGCACATTCCTTCTGCAAATTTATGTCATTGCTACTTTAGACGGAGGTCTTAGCGGCCGTGATCGGATTTTCCGTTCCAGCACGTTCCAGAGGCTCTGTATTGTATATAGGTCGATACTTAAAGCTCACCTTTCCAATACTTAAACGAGCTGATCTTCAATTCACAGCTGAACAAATGTTGAAATGTGGCAAGGGGGAAAACGATTTTGAAACAGACAGCAATATGTGCCGAAATACCTTTATTTAATTTCAATATCTGCTTTCCATAGACGTTTAACATTGGCGGTAGTGGATTTTGGAAATCTTAAAATTTCGCCAATGCCACCCCCTGCTTGCTTACACAGATACCATGCCCCGGTTAAATTCCGTGAGTTAAGTTTCTCAACATGTATTTTGCTTTCAGTGTGGCATCTAATTTGTCCCAACGCTGAGCTTTATATGCAGCTCACTACGTAACTCTCGGGTCAACATCTGGTTTTGAAACATGTTTGTTTTCATATATAAAGGAGTCCGAATACGTTTTCCCTCGCGGACTCTCTAAGATAATCAACTCTACAAACGCTGTTAAAGTAAGTACGCATTTTTTAAATTTTTTTTTATTTTTCTTTGACCAATAAATTTATTTACCAAATTTCATGAACATTGTGCAGGGTCACATAAATTTAAAATGCCTTATGCTCAGGCAGCGCCTATTGGTCTTTCAAGCTGCAACTTTCAGAAATGATTTGAGGAATGGTTTAATTTTTGACTGCACAGTTAGTTAGTTCATCCAGAAAAGTGCGAAATATTCCGTTGTCACTTTTTTGAGGTGAAGCTGAGCGTTCATATACAACACATCATTAAAGAGTTTCGAACATTTAGTAGGAGAAAGTTGTAAAATTTTTCCATGTTGTTTAAGCTGTAAGAGAGAAAATTATTCAGAACGTGTACTAGATCATTTCTGCTTTTATCCTTATAAGTCTTATGTATGAAACATCATATCTAAGAATACTGTTACTCCACGTGAAATTTGTGACATACTAAGATCAATGTATTTGATATGAAGATAAATCTCTGCTTATAGATACTTTGACGATCGTTCTTCTTACATGATTCAGTTATATTGTGAGATCCATACCAAACTGTACACAGAGCAAACAAAAACTGCATAGCAATAGCCGTTCTGTATATCTTCTGTAACGTACCAGGAGATGTGACGTACCTGCCAGAAGGACGCACACGACATAAAGGCAGATAGCAATCAGAATACATGTCCGCGTAGCTTAATTGGTTGAGCAACTTATTCCGGAATGAGTGGACCCGGGTTCGAACCCCGGCGCGGATAAAAATGACGGAGAAATTCACTTCGTTATAATGGCGCCCGAACTATCCGGATGACCCGACCGTTCAAAATCTCGCATTGGTGTGATGTTATTTCCACACCGCGAGATAGGAAAAATATGAGCAGCACTTCGAAAGAAAAATAAGGGGGAGATGATGTAACGTACCAGGAGATGTGACGTACCTGCCAGAAGGACGCACACGACATAAAGGCAGATAGGAATCAGAATAAAACGTCTGCGTAGCTCAGTTGGTAGAGCGACTTGTTCCGGAATAAGCGGCCTCGGGTTCGAATCCTGGCGTAGACCAAAAATGACGGAGAAATTTACTTCGTTATACTTCCATATAATGTTTTCGCACATTGTCACTTCTAATAAATTCTTGTCTTGTTAATATTGAAATACATCCTACGTTTTACAGTACAATCAACTTTAAGAACGGTAGTCGTATGACCATAGTGCGCTATAAATATGGAATTACCAAGGTATACGGCAAATAAAAAATGTTCTATGGAAAATGCTTTCAAAAATGTTTATAATATGTCCATTGGCTTTGGTTACCTTATATGAACCATATTATTTCCATATATTTTCCTCTCTAATTATCTTAGAATCTACAGTAAATTTTCAACTTCAATTTTGGAAGAAAATATCTGCCATTTGAAAGAGTTATAAGTTCTTAAACATTAAAAACATTTGTGAAATAATTCGAAGGATACACATTTGTGGATATCATTAATTAAATAAATCATTCTGTCGTTGCCGTCTAACGGATGCACTAGACGGTTGCCATTCATTGCAACATAACATATGTTTGGATACCCACCTATCTGTAGGTCCTGTAACAGTGACATATTGAGACATCTAAAGCCTGTGTATGCAGTTCCAATGGCGTAGAGGTCTAAACGATGGCTTCTCATATTTGGACTGGGTGGAAACGGGCTCGGGCCCTGATAAGGCTTGGAAGGTGCGTTTTTCGTACGGCGCCAGATCTCCCCATCTATGCAACCAATGGCCTTAAATTATCGACGAACGTCTGCTAAGAGCACTCAGAGTTGTTCACGGTGGTCTTTAAAACTCAAAACCACATCTATCATTTATTCTTGATACACATGAAAATAGATGACTAGCAATCAATAATTTCAGGATGTCTGCCGTGAAGACACAGATGCACATTGATAAGGAATTCCAGCCACGTAAAAAAAAATAGGAATAATTACAATATCACAGGGTTTGAAATATTTCTTCCCATTTCATACCAAAACGTTGAACAGTCACTAAAAGGTATATTTAACGAAAAAAAATAATCGATTACGTTGGCTGGATAACATTGTTGCTGTAATTGTATTTACATTGAGAATAATTTATTTCTACGCAGCATGAATAACAAACGAATCAATTACTTCCGCAGAAATAGGAAAAGGAAAAACAATTTTGGTGAAGTCATACTTTAAATTTACGTCTTATGTCTGATCCAAAATTTCACCTAAAAAAGTATATCATTTAGAACAATATTCGTATTTTTTTACATAATCTCCGATGTCTCTTTGATAAAAATCACTAAGGTAGGTATCACAGTAAAAGGAAATAATACCTCCTAAGAAAATCCGATTATTGTGCTCAAATTGTTCTATTCAGCGGAAGTTATTCAACACTGAAGAAATGCTTACAGTCTAGCAATTCAATGAAGCGATATATAGAGAAAGAAACGTTATGCGAAAATTCCGCTTTCACGATAACTGCAGAGAACTTGAAATAAGCTAATGTCAATACAGACTTCCTCACAGTGAATGATATCATACCAACAAAATATTTTTTTAGGGATATTTTGAAAGCCAAATGCGATTTTTCTGTGAGGCAGAAACATTGGCAGAATTCTTAATCATATAAAAGAGGAGAACATGCGAAAATTATTATTATGGAAAAACATATGTGATAAAGAATAAAACTATCAAACGTAACTTCTGGAAGTTCTGATAGTATGAATGGCGTTTTTATATATAGCCCTTTATCACGGAAGCTGTTAAATCTATTAAGAGGAAAATTTTAATAATTTGTACCGCATCGAATGTTCCACAGTACAAAATATTATATAATTAAAACCATGTTTAAAATATGAGCTGCTATTTCAAACATTAATAAAGTATAGGGTCAACTAGTGAAAGAAGTTTGCATCTTGAAAACCCAAACATTATATCGAAAATTATTTGCGATATGAATGTTATATGACGTTAAAACAATCTCTCAAAATCGAATTTAAAAAGAGTTGTTTCACAAAACATATGATAATTTTGCGCCCACGGCTCCTAAATTGCCAGTAGCACATTCGGTTAAGATGCTTCCTGAGTGAGCTGTACCTGATTACTTTAATACCCGTTTACACAAACAAATATGGCTACAAATACAAATAAATTCTCATGCCCTCTAGTGGCTGTATTTAAATTATATCCAAAAAGTATTTAACATGAATGCTGGCTGACAAAAGGTAGCAAAAACTCATAAGGTATTCTTCAGATCTGATTTTTAGAAAATACGCCGATGAACCATTACATTTTGACTACCTTCCTAACGATCTGTAAAACCACCTTTCGCGGTAAAACAGCGGTTACTCGGTGGGACATCGATTCGATGAGGTTGCGATAGGTATCCTGAGGTAACTCGTACCATAATGTGAACAGCAGGCCCTCCAGTTCCCGTCCATTTCGGGTTGGTAGTGTTTTTGCGCGAACCAGCTTTTCTAAGTTGAACCACAAATGTTCGATTGAATTCATGTCAGATGAATTTGGAGGCCAGAACATTAACAGAAAGTCACCATCATATTCCTCGATCCACTCCTTGACGTTTCTAGCAGTGTGGTATGGCGAATAATCCCGTTGATAATGGCGATCACCAGCAGGAAACACTTGCGCCGTAAATGGTTGAACTTAGAACGCAACGATGTTCAAATACCTGTAAGCTGTCAGGGATTGCCCAATTGAGATGATGGAGTCTAAAGTGTCCTACTGAAACATCGCCAGCATAACACCGCTGACGCCGGCATGTTTCCGAGAAACAGTGCTACAAGGTGCGATAATTTCCGTTGGTAATCGTCGAATTCGCAATCGGCCGACTCCTTGGTGCACCAGGAATACTGATTCGTCAGACTAAGATACTTTCTTTCAATCATCCACGGTCCAGTCTGGATTATCTTGGGCCCATTTCATGAGTTGTTGGCGATGACATGCATTGATCATGGGGACTCGGCTGGATCTTCGGCTACGCAGGCCTATTCGCAGAAGGCTGCGATAAACTGTGAGTTGTGACACATTGCCTTGATTACAACTGTTGTAGCTGTGGGTGAATTGTCGCACTGTTGCCTGGCGATCGTAAGTTGTAGACAACATACGTCTGGACTACAGTTTATCGTTCGCAATCTGTGCACCTCTTTTGATACGTACTCACTACAACGGCACGTGAGCAACTCAAAATCTCGCCGTTTCCGAGCAGCCGTGAAGCAAAATTTGACCTCAATCAACCTCCGATAAATAGGCATCTTTTCCCATTCTCACGCCGAACACTCTACTTACCGAAAGCTAGTCCTTGAGTTGTATGTATTCTGCTCTGTAAACTTCACCTGCGCAGAATTCCACACCTTTCAGTAAAATACAAGAAAAATTAAATATATATACATGATCTTCAATTGTCTTTCCAAGTCTTTGAAGTCCAAACTAGCTCTAGAACGAGGCCTCGGCCCCTTGAAGTGAGAAAGGTGTAAGGGTCTTCATAATAATCCGCATCACAAGGAGGAGATGAGATGTTAAGACCACCGAATATTCAAATCATTGTTTTAGGTAAATTATGTGCCAAGTTACATTGGAGTTTCGATGCATGGTGAGTAGACATGGGCAAAGGAAATTTTTGAAAGATTCGATTCGAGTCACTAGAATATTCGTTCGGACCGATTCTTTTGTCGTTTGATTCCTCCGTTTAAGAGAACGATATGTGTCTCTGATCAATTCTTACTCGGATCCTTTGGTTCGTTTGGGGCAGTAATTGTTCCGGTTTAGGGAACGATATGTGTTCTTCAAAACGATTCTGAGTCGGATTCTTTTGTTCATACACTGTTTTCCGTTTAGTGGACTAATTTTAAGCTTACATTTGTTAATACCTAATGCCAAAATTTGTTAATTCTTATTCTAAGAGAATTTTTTCTCTGGTTTCTTTTAGTGCCGTTTGAGATGCTTTCTTAAGTTATAGCATTTATACACTTCTGAATAAGGTAAGATTTTTTTACTAAAACATGAACCTCATTAAGATAGTGTGGTGGAATTTTGGTGTCCTGTAAATAGTTGTTCCAAAGTAGTTGTCTTTGAATATTCCTGACTGATTCTTTCCCAAAATCGGCTGTTTACGGAATTGACTCTTTTCCGGAAGTCTAGTTCACCAACGATTCAGTTTGCTGATTCGTTCTTTTCGAACGAAATGTAAGCGTACGACACGTCTCTAAAGGCGAGTATTCATTATTTTGATGCAGTCGGATTAGGATCGAAACCTGGACTAACGAAATGACAGCGTAATTGTGTAATCACTAAACAACTAGCACGACATTGTAGCACAGAAATACTTTCTTGGAAACGGACTAAAAACTGTGCGTATAAAATTGACAAAGCGGATGAATTTGCCTTATGTGTTAAGGAAGCAAACGAAGTAGTTAAATACATGTTTCTTGCGATTGCATCATTTGAAATGCCAAAACATGCTTTCATTTGCTTTCCACAAAGAATAATAAAATTACCAGTGCAGTGTCAATACATATACATGACTTTAAGGAAAGAGGCGCTGTTGTAACGGGAATTTCAAAATTACACTTCAAATCGTGTTTTACTCAATATAAATCTTGCATTTCAGTGACAGTAATATACATCGAGACAAAGTTTTTGCAAAGCAGAGGGTGAATATTTAGTTTGCGTGTGGACCGAACGAAAGCAAACAACAGGTGCAACGAATAAAATGTGCAAAAAATCAATTTATTTTGCGTAGTACCAGCAGGGTTAGTAGGAATATCAAAACAAATAAGTCGCTATTTCTGCACTACGTGGGAATTCAAAGTCACGTTTATTATAAGGAATGGAGGAGTATTGCTTATTTTACAGCATCTTTCTCACATACTCTATATTACAAACATTTTTTGTGCCCCGGCTACGAATGTATGTGAAACTTAATAGAGGTAGAAGCAAAGTGACCAGATGTCCGGATTCTGGAGGACATATCCTCCTGTCCTCCAGACCTTCAGCGAAGTAGTCCACATGTCAGGCTTTTTCTAAAAAGGAGTTCATTCAAATACGTTTTCATCAAATGTTTATGTTGTAATCATATGTCCTACCAAACCGCAGCTAAAAAGCTAAAACGTAATAATTAATTTATAGATTCTCGCTCACGTCCTCCGTCCTTCCAAGTCAGTTTATTCCTGAAATCCTGCAGCTGCTTACTGTAGTGCGCCACATGTGAGTTAACAGGGCAGAGAGAAAACTCGTCAATGCACGGGATTTTAGTTTGTCTGCCGTTCGCTTCATGTTCGCTTCATGTGGACCAAAGCATATTTTCTCCAATTTCATATCGAGTTCAAAATGCAAATTGGTCATATGCGTACTCCGGCTCATAAAACCCCGACCATTTAATATCAGTCGAACTATGACTTCGATATTTAGAAGGTATTCAAACCGGACAATATCGCAAAAATATTGGAATATCGCATTCACAGGTGCGCGCGTACGGGTGTATGCAAACTGACCTAGCTACATCACAGACCGGAAGTCGGCCTTTTTTTATCTTATAAGCGCCGCATGATACCACCTAAATGTCGGTGCATGGTCAGCAATGGTTAGGAATGTCTGGTCAATGGATAACACAGTCGTACAGTCACATCGGCGAGTTTGATAGAGGTCGTATTATCGGCATGAGAGACTTCAAAGTGTCCTCTCCGGGCAATTGATGGTCGTGTGGAGCGCAGTGCGTCCGCCGTATCAAGGGTGTGCACAGAATCGTAAGAAGAAGAGCAGAGGAAACGAATATCCCGCTTTTGTGCACGGCAGATAACATTTCTTCAGCTGTCTGCACTTTCATTGGAAATGTCCCAGATCGATCATGTCTGGGACATGGCACCTAAGCAAATGTTCGCCAACCACCTCCGATAGTCACCAAAAATGAACATTTTTCAGGAAACATTATGGCAGAGTGCAACATCGTAATTTAGACGGATGTTCCGAAGATGACTATAAAAATAGCAGAAAAGCTTCAACAGGTGTTTGATGGAAAGGTTAGTGATCTCAAGCATGCCGTGATTTTAAACGTTTGTTGGATTTTAGCAGTCAAATATTTTAAACTTCAAGTTTAACTACTGGTGCAACAGGTACAGTGAATATAGATGGAATATGAATTTTATTGATGAATTTTTAAACTTCAAATGAAATATTATTACTATTGGAACAGAGAAGATTGACGAAATAAGACAGTGTATCATCATGTATATATAATCGCACAATTAAACAGCTGGAACCAGATTTTAAACAAATGCTCTTAACACTGCCGCATCCCTTCGAAAAAAACACTTCAAACGAGAAATGATTGCTTTTATGTATGGTGATTAGAAAGCGAAATTATTGTGCAATGCGGAAGAACTTTAAGAATTCGTTTGGTTTCACATTGGGAAACAAAAGCAGTCCAGATTAAAAAACCGTCAGAAACAAAACAAATACACGAAATAAACAAGATATTTTAATTTACATATACAGAAACATATTGATACATGTATGGCAAATATATATCTTTAGTCGTGAATAACTGTAATTTTAGAACAAAAGGCAATTGTCGGATTTATTTGTTTAATAACAATACAAAGAAATGGAATGTATTTTAATTTCATTCCTGTTAAATATGTGCATAGAAAACAATTGTCAACAAAGGGTATAGTTTTCTTTTTTTCTGAAAATTTTTCTGAATTAATGTTTAATGAACAAAATGTCTGCATACATTAAATAAAGGCTTTCATTTTTATTTTTTAATATTTTTCCAGTAAATAAATCGGTTTCTGATTATTAAATATATACATATACAGTTAATACGAACAAAAAAATGCACTATCAAAAATATAAACATGGTATATTCGAAATACACATGTGATGCAGACTGACTACATTCACCTTGTATTATTATATGTTCCATTTACCTGTCTAGGATCAAATCTATAAATCTTTCTTTTGTATAATTTCGTAATTTTGAGTGAGCATGATAAATCCTTGCAGAAACTGCACAACGAGTGTAGAAGACACTCGTTGTGCTTGCTGCGTTTGTTCTTTGAATTGAACTGGCAGTGAAGCTTGGTATGTAAGTCTTTTTTTCGCAAAACTGAAAACAAACGCTCCAATTTTTTTGGTAGACCAAATTTGTAAATTGGATCCATTGCTTATTAAATCATTTCGGTGACTAGAGAGAAATTTCTTTTTTTTTTATTTACTTCTCATCCAAATTGAAAATTATAATTTTCCTGTCAAAATGTATCTGTTATACCGGACGTGTCGTTTACACGCTGTGTTTCTGTGCTGAAAGTAGCTCTGTGAATTTAATATTGGGATGCGAAATATAAGCTTTGTCAACAAAAATTGGATAAATATCTCTTCTGCGTAGCATACCTTTCAATACGGATATATAAAAAAATGTCAAAGCTTTATATTATTCAAAACTTTTACCTAGGTTATTCAAAAGGTGTCAGTAACTTATTCTTAAAATTTTAAATATTAAATTATATTGCAACTTGTCATTTCACATGTGTCAAGAATAAAAATTTGCAGTGAGACATTCTGACCGCGTAGTCAATTGTGGGAGCGATTTACTCGGGAGTGAGGGAATACGGCTTCGATGACCGTCGGGCACAAACTTGTCTTTTCAACTTGTCACTTCACATGTGTCAAGAATAGAAATTTGCAGCGAGACATTCTGACCGCGTAGTCAATTGTGGGAGCGATTTACTCGGGAGTGAGGGAATACGGCTTCGATGACCGTCGGGCACAAACTTGTCTTTTCAACTTGTCATTTCACATGTGTCAAGAATAAAAATTTGCAGCGAGACATTCTGACCGCGTAGTCAATTGTGGGAGCGATTTACTCGGGAGTGAGGGAATACGGCTTCGATGACCGTCGGGCACAAACTTGTCTTTTCAACTTGTCATTTCACATCTGTCAACAATAAAATTTTGCAGCGAGACATTCTGACCGCGTAGTCAATTGTGGGAGCGATTTACTCGGGAGTGAGGGAATACGGCTTCGATGACCGTCGGGCACAAACTTGTCTTTTCAACTTGTCATTTCACATGTGTCAAGAATAAAAATTTGCAGCGAGACATTCTGACCGCGTAGTCAATTGTGGGAGCGATTTACTCGGGAGTGAGGGAATACGGCTTCGATGACCGTCGGGCACAAACTTGTCTTTTCAACTTGTCATTTCACATGTGTCAAGAATAAAAATTTGCAGCGAGACATTCTGACCGCGTAGTCAATTGTGGGAGCGATTTACTCGGGAGTGAGGGAATACGGCTATGGTGACCGTCGGACACAAACTTGTCTTTTCAACTTGTCATTTCACATGTGTCAGGAATAAAAATTTGCAGCGAGACATTTGACCGCGTAGTCAATTGTGGGAGCGATTTACTCGGGAGTGAGGGAATACGGCTTCGATGACCGTCGGGCACAAACTTGTCTTTTCAACTTGTCATTTCACATGTGTCATGAATAAAAATTTGCAGCGAGACATTCTGACCGCGTAGTCAATTGTGGGAGCGATTTACTCGGGAGTGAGGGAATACGGCTTCGATGACCGTCGGGCACAAACTTGTCTTTTCAACTTGTCATTTCACATGTGTCAATAATAAAAATTTGCAGCGAGACATTCTGACAGCGTAGTCAATTGTGGGAGCGATTTACTCGGGAGTGAGGGAATACGGCTTCGATGACCGTCGGGCACAAACTGGTCTTTTGAACTTGTCACTTCACATGTGTCAAGAATAAAAATTTGCAGCGAGACATTCTGACCGCGTAGTCAATTGTGGGAGCGATTTACTCGGGAGTGAGGGAATACGGCTTCGATGACCGTCGGGCACAAACTTGTCTTTTCAACTTGTCATTTCACATGTGTCAGGAATAAAAATTTGCAGCGAGACATTCTGACCGCGTAGTCAATTGTGGGAGCGATTTACTCGGGAGTGAGGGAATACGGCTTCGATGACCGTCGGGCACAAACTTGTCTTTTCAACTTGTCATTTCACATGTGTCAAGAATAAAAATTTGCAGCGAGACATTCTGACCGCGTAGTCAATTGTGGGAGCGATTTACTCGGGAGTGAGGGAATACGGCTTCGATGACCGTCGGGCACAAACTTGTCTTTTCAACTTGTCATTTCACATGTGTCAAGAATAAAAATTTGCAGCGAGACATTCTGACCGCGTAGTCAATTGTGGGAGCGATTTACTCGGAAGTGAGGGAATACGGCTTCGGTGACCGTCGGGCACAAACTTGTCTTTTCAACTTGTCATTTCACATGTGTCAGGAATAAAAATTTGCAGCGAGACATTCTGACCGCGTAGTCAATTGTGGGAGCGATTTACTCGGGAGTGAGGGAATACGGCTTCGATGACCGTCGGGCACAAACTTGTCTTTTCAACTTGTCATTTCACATGTGTCAAGAATAAAAATTTGCAGCGAGACATTCTGACCGCGTAGTCAATTGTGGGAGCGATTTACTCGGGAGTGAGGGAATACGGCTTCGATGACCGTCGGGCACAAACTTGTCTTTTCAACTTGTCATTTCACATGTGTCAAGAATAAAAATTTGCAGCGAGACATTCTGACCGCGTAGTCAATTGTGGGAGCGATTTACTCGGGAGTGAGGGAATACGGCTATGGTGACCGTCGGGCACAAACTTGTCTTTTCAACTTGTCATTTCACATGTGTCAGGAATAAAAATTTGCAGCGAGACATTTGACCGCGTAGTCAATTGTGGGAGCGATTTACTCGGGAGTGAGGAATACGGCTTCGATGACCGTCGGGCACAAACTTGTCTTTTCAACTTGTCATTTCACATGTGTCATGAATAAAAATTTGCAGCGAGACATTTGACCGCGTAGTCAATTGTGGGAGCGATTTACTCGGGAGTGAGGGAATACGGCTTCGATGACCGTCGGGCACAAACTTGTCTTTTCAACTTGTCATTTCACATGTGTCAAGAATAAAAATTTGCAGCGAGACATTCTGACAGCGTAGTCAATTGTGGGAGCGATTTACTCGGGAGTGAGGGAATACGGCTTCGATGACCGTCGGGCACAAACTTGTCTTTTGAACTTGTCACTTCACATGTGTCAAGAATAAAAATTTGCAGCGAGACATTCTGACCGCGTAGTCAATTGTGGGAGCGATTTACTCCCGAGTGAGGGAATACGGCTTCGATGACCGTCGGGCACAAACTTGTCTTTTCAACTTGTCATTTCACATGTGTCAAGAATAAAAATTTGCAGCGAGACATTCTGACCGCGTAGTCAATTGTGGGAGCGATTTACTCGGGAGTGAGGGAATACGGCTTCGATGACCGTCGGGCACAAACTTGTCTTTTCAACTTGTCATTTCACATGTGTCAGGAATAAAAATTTGCAGCGAGACATTCTGACCGCGTAGTCAATTGTGGGAGCGATTTACTCGGGAGTGAGGGAATACGGCTTCGATGACCGTCGGGCACAAACTTGTCTTTTCAACTTGTCATTTCACATGTGTCAAGAATAAAAATTTGCAGCGAGACATTCTGACCGCGTAGTCAATTGTGGGAGCGATTTACTCGGGAGTGAGGGAATACGGCTTCGATGACCGTCGGGCACAAACTTGTCTTTTCAACTTGTCATTTCACATGTGTCATGAATAAAAATTTGCAGCGAGACATTCTGACCGCGTAGTCAATTGTGGGAGCGATTTACTCGGGAGTGAGGGAATACGGCTTCGATGACCGTCGGGCACAAACTTGTCTTTTCAACTTGTCATTTCACATGTGTCAAGAATAAAAATTTGCAGCGAGACATTCTGACCGCGTAGTCAATTGTGGGAGCGATTTACTCGGGAGTGAGGGAATACGGCTTCGATGACCGTCGGGCACAAACTTGTCTTTTCAACTTGTCATTTCACATGTGTCAAGAATAAAAATTTGCAGCGAGACATTCTGACCGCGTAGTCAATTGTGGGAGCGATTTACTCGGGAGTGAGGGAATACGGCTTCGATGACCGTCGGGCACAAACTTGTCTTTTCAACTTGTCATTTCACATGTGTCAAGAATAAAAATTTGCAGCGAGACATTCTGACCGCGTAGTCAATTGTGGGAGCGATTTACTCGGGAGTGAGGGAATACGGCTTCGATGACCGTCGGGCACAAACTTGTCTTTTCAACTTGTCATTTCACATGTGTCAAGAATAAAAATTTGCAGCGAGACATTCTGACCGCGTAGTCAATTGTGGGAGCGATTTACTCGGGAGTGAGGGAATACGGCTTCGATGACCGTCGGGCACAAACTTGTCTTTTCAACTTGTCATTTCACATGTGTCAAGAATAAAAATTTGCAGCGAGACATTCTGACCGCGTAGTCAATTGTGGGAGCGATTTACTCGGGAGTGAGGGAATACGGCTTCGATGACCGTCGGGCACAAACTTGTCTTTTCAACTTGTCATTTCACATGTGTCAAGAATAAAAATTTGCAGCGAGACATTCTGACCGCGTAGTCAATTGTGGGAGCGATTTACTCGGGAGTGAGGGAATACGGCTTCGATGACCGTCGGGCACAAACTTGTCTTTTCAACTTGTCATTTCACATGTGTCAAGAATAAAAATTTGCAGCGAGACATTCTGACCGCGTAGTCAATTGTGGGAGCGATTTACTCGGGAGTGAGGGAATACGGCTTCGATGACCGTCGGGCACAAACTTGTCTTTTCAACTTGTCATTTCACATCTGTCAACAATAAAATTTTGCAGCGAGACATTCTGACCGCGTAGTCAATTGTGGGAGCGATTTACTCGGGAGTGAGGGAATACGGCTTCGATGACCGTCGGACACAAACTTGTCTTTTCAACTTGTCATTTCACGTGTGTCAAGAATAAAAATTTGCAGCGAGACATTCTGACCGCGTAGTCAATTGTGGGAGCGATTTACTCGGGAGTGAGGGAATACGGCTTCGATGACCGTCGGGCACAAACTTGTCTTTTCAACTTGTCATTTCACATGTGTCAAGAATAAAAATTTGCAGCGAGACATTCTGACCGCGTAGTCAATTGTGGGAGCGATTTACTCGGGAGTGAGGGAATACGGCTTCGATGACCGTCGGGCACAAACTTGTCTTTTCAACTTGTCATTTCACATGTGTCAGGAATAAAAATTTGCAGCGAGACATTCTGACCGCGTAGTCAATTGTGGGAGCGATTTACTCGGGAGTGAGGGAATACGGCTTCGATGCCCGTCGGGCACAAACTTGTCTTTTCAACTTGTCATTTCACATGTGTCAAGAATAAAAATTTGCAGCGAGACATTCTGCCCGCGTAGTCAATTGTGGGAGCGATTTACTCGGGAGTGAGGGAATACGGCTTCGATGCCCGTCGGGCACAAACTTGTCTTTTCAACTTGTCATTTCACATGTGTCAAGAATAAAAATTTGCAGCGAGACATTCTGACAGCGTAGTCAATTGTGGGAGCGATTTACTCGGGAGTGAGGGAATACGGCTTCGATGACCGTCGGGCACAAACTTGTCTTTTCAACTTGTCATTTCACATCTGTCAAGAATAATAATTTGCAGCGAGACATTCTGACCGCGTAGTCAATTGTGGGAGCGATTTACTCGGGAGTGAGGGAATACGGCTTCGATGACCGTCGGACACAAACTTGTCTTTTCAACTTGTCATTTCACGTGTGTCAAGAATAAAAATTTGCAGCGAGACATTCTGACCGCGTAGTCAATTGTGGGAGCGATTTACTCGGGAGTGAGGGAATACGGCTTCGATGCCCGTCGCGCACAAACTTGTCTTTTCAACTTGTCTTTTCACATGTGTCAAGAATAAAAATTTGCAGCGAGACATTCTGACCGCGTAGTCAATTGTGGGAGCGATTTACTCGGGAGTGAGGGAATACGGCTTCGATGCCCGTCGCGCACAAACTTGTCTTTTCAACTTGTCTTTTCACATGTGTGTCAAGAATTAAAATTTTCAGCGAGACATTCTGCGCGCGTAGTCAAATGTGGGAGCGAGTTACTCGGGAGTGAGGGTATTCAGCTTTGATGCCCGTTGCGCACAAACTTGTCTTTTCACATTAACACCCGAATGTGGAATATGGATCCACTGGCCGCTGGATTCTTAAAAAAATGTGTGGTGTTTTTCCACTCATTGTTTGGGATTAATTAAAAATTCCGATTTTGCTTCAAAGCAATAACAAAGTTAAGAGGGAGATGATGTGACATACTGGAGAAGTGAAAATATGTTTCAAGACGGAAACTCTGTAGCGAGCGTGCGGTCTGTGTTGCTTAGTTGGGAGAGCGACTTACTCCGGAGTGAGGGAACACGGAGTTTCGATTTCAGTCGAGGAAAAACTTGTGTTTCACATGTTAATATAGTTTTTTCTATTTTTGTTGGAGATGTGAAATATTAAAAATTTATAACTTTAAATATACCTTTGCATAGTGAATTTTTAGTAAAATATCCTTTGTCCAGCAGAAATTTGCGCAGGTGCACACCAAAGCGGCAAGGGGAAAGCCCTTTATTGCGTACTGAAAATCCGTTTATCTATTGCTTTAATGGCACATGTAGAAATCAGAAAAACTTCCGCTTTTCAGTTAAAGTTCTTTTTAAGGCGGCGTCAGATTAACTGATTAGAGGAGGCTTTGCTTCGTTTAAAATCTGTTTTCTGGTTGGTTGGTTGGTTGGTTGGTGGATTTTATTGGCGCAAGGGCCAGGTTTGGCCAAAGAGCGCCAGACAAAGAACTATCAGCCACAGATTTTTAAAAACGTGGAAAATGATTAAGAGCAGACAGGCTTGGTAAAAGTTGAAAAAGAGTATGATGAAAGCTGTGAAGACAAGGTAGTTAATTAGGTTTATATAAAAATTTATTAATTTACTATTATAATTATATATATATATATATACATACATATATACACACATAGATGAACAGCCGAAATTTTAGATTGGATTCAAGGGACAGGAAAAGACCCAGGAAAAGACACATGGGAGATGGGTGGATGAAATTCGTAAATATGCGGGAGTGACATGGAGGAGACTGGCACAAGACAGACCGTTGTGGAGGAAACTTGGGGAGACCTTCGTCCAGCAGTGGATTGATAATGGTTGACAATGATGATGATGATGATACACACATATCATCATCATCATCGTCAACCATTATCAATCCACTGCTGGACGAAGGTCTCCCCAAGTTTCCTCCACAACGGTCTGTCTTGTGCCAGTCTCCTCCATGTCACTCCCGCATATTTACGAATTTCATCCACCCATCTCCCATGTGGTCTTTTTCTGGGTCTTTTCCTGTCCCTTGGAATCCAATCTAAAATTTCGGCTGTCCATCTATGGTCTGTCCTTCTGGCAGTATGTCCAGCCCATTGCCATTTCAGGGATTTAACCCTGATCATGATGTCTTCCACTCTCGTCATTTTTCGGATCCACGAGTTCCTCTTCTTATCTCTCCTGGTTATACCAAGCATGCACCTCTCCATGCCCCTTTGAGTTGTCTGCAGCCTTTGTATGTCTCTTTTAGTTAAGGTCCACGTCTCTGCACCATACGTAAGCACTGGAAGGATGCATTGATCAAACACTTTTCTTTTAAGACATAATGGCATATTGCTCTTGAAAATTATGCTGTTTCTTCCAAAAGCTCTCCAGGCAAGTTTTGTACGCCGATTAATTTCTTCATCAATGTGACCCTCACTTGATATCTGCTGTCCAAGATAAACATACGTATCTGTTATCTCCAGTTTTTCTCCATCAATCGATAAATCTTCATTTCTTGTAAAAGCATTGAACATCACTTTTGTCTTCTGAAAGTTCATTTTTAATCCCACTTCTTTACTCTTGTCAGCAAGTTCCTGGATCATACTCTGCAGCTCTGATGGGGTAGTTGCAAAAATGACTACGTCATCAGCAAAACGAAGGTGGGTTAGATAATCTCCATTAATCTTTATCCCTTTGTTTTCCCAGTTCAGTGATTGAAAGACATTTTCCAATGTGGCATTAAAGAGCTTCGGAGATATGGTGTCACCTTGTCTCACTCCCTTTCCAATTTTTATGTGTGTTGTATTTTCAAACAGCCGAATCTTTGCACTTGCATTTTCATAGATGTTATTAATAATATTAATGTATGCATCTTCATATATATATATATATATATATATATATATATATATACATATATATACATATATATACACACACACATATATATATATATTTTTTTCTTTAAACACAACTACACAAAGGATGAGTCACTCTCCTCCCCCACACTCCTCTGCAATGCTGGCAGAGGGCGGGGACGAACTGTCACTCTCTTCCCCCCATGTTCCTCTGCAATGTTGTTTGAGGCTGGGGACGAACTGTCACTCTCCTCCCCCCTATGTTCCTCTATAATGTTGGTTGAGGGTGGGGACCTCGCTGAGGCCGAGACAGTTGGATGGACACTGCACACCTTTGCGGATTGAGGGCCGGGTCTTCCGCACGTGCAGGCTGTCGGATGGAAACTGGAAGAGACGGTCGGCAGCAAAAGAGAAGGCCCAGAATCAGGTATTCGAAAAATCTCGAGCTCGGGGAAAAACACCTGTGTCGATTGGTCAGCTGTAGATCGCTTGGCAAGGGCGGCGAGAGCTACAGGGCGCGGAACAAAGGGCTGCACGGGTTGTGGCAGAGACTGAACTACTGCGGCAAAAGTACGCTGTCGGGTGGTGGGTATACCCAACTTGGCCTTGGCAGCAGGGTACGAGAGGCCTTCCAGGGTCTTGAGGCGCTGGATCGCCATCTCGTCCTTCCATTTCATACAGTTGCGGGAGTAAGCTGCATGGGCCTCACCGCAGTTAACACAACAGGCCGCAGAAGTGCAACCTTCCCCGTCATGTTCACTGGAGCCACAATTTGCGCAACGAGCGGAACTCTTACAGAAACGTTGTGAATGCCCGTACCTCTGGCACCTGAAACAGCGCAGAGGACTGGGAATGTACGGGCGAACTCCACAGACCAAGTAGCCAGCCTTGATTTCGGTCGGAACTTTCGGGGAGTTAAAAGTCAAGATGACATTTTTTGACTTAATCATGGAACCATCACGCCGGAACATCATACGACGTGCAGCAATAACACCTTGATCAGCAAGTTCAGTCACGAATTCGTCTTCACTGCATGGCAAGAGATCAAACTCCGAAATAACACCCCGAGAGGTGTTAAGAAACGGGTGAGGTGTCACTTTTACAGAAATGCCTTGAAGACTAGTGAGGTTTAGAAAAGTGTTACTCTGAGAAACACTGCAAGTTTGGACAAGCAGGTCCCCAGAGCGAAGCTTCCTCACAGACTTCAAGGGGCCAACCGCAGCGTCCAAAGCTTTAGAAATGAAAAAGGGAGATCTGGTGGACAGTCTCTCATGCGGATCGATGGATTCTACAAGCAAGTGAGTAGCATGCGTAGTCACAGCAATTGAGGGGAGACGACGCTTCGGAGCGACTGGTACAGCCGCCGAAGAAGAGGTTCCACATTCTTGGTCCAGGTCAAGGTCTAAAGACCGTTTAAGGGTATGAGACTTGGTAGGTTGAGAAGACGAAGGAGAGTCATTGTCAATAATCATTTTCTCAGGCGACTTAAATTTGGAGTTTTTCTTTTGTTTTTACCCATGGAAAAAAGGAAGAGGATTCGTCTGCAAACTACTCCACCCACCACCGAGCCCTACGAGGGAGAACTGGAGGTCTGCAAGTCAAGAAAATGACGCTGGACACAGTTCTGGAGCTTATACGTTGCAGATATAGTCCGTTGGCTGTGATCACACGCACTCGGCGGACACTTCGGCCTCCGGGTACCGTCATGCCAACGCCTTTGGCATGATCCCACAGCCCCCGGGCTTACCCTGCCGTGCTATACGACAAAAAGCCGCTAAAGCCCTGTACACAACTTGGTACAAGACTTCTGACTAGAGGTGGGTTAGCCTCTAGCCTCCCGTTTACAGCGAAGCCGGGGTCGAAGAGGAGTGTTGGTACACAGGAGGCACTTATCCGGTCTCCTGCGACCTCAGCCGCCAGACATCCCATTTCCGCCTCACGGGTCTCCGCACGCGGCAAACATGCAGGTAGGTCTAGCACCCAAACCAGTTAAAAGGAAAAAAAGAAATCCAAAGAAGACAAATCCTGGAAGGGAACCTAAACAGAATCTCAGCAACCTACGAACTGAGCGGTTAATATAAATCAGTTAGTGGTGGAGGGTAACAAAACCACAAGACCGGGGTGTTAGTACATAACGTGGTAGCGATGAGGTAGAGAATACAACACGGGCAACTAGCCAGTGGAGAAAATAAATAAAAACAAAAAAGCGAGACACAAGACCAGCTCGGGATCGTGGGGCCGCGACTCCCCAACAGCTGGATGAACAGCCGTCCCTGCAAACACCAACAGCACCAAAATAAGAAAAAACAAGCTGTGGCATGACATCAGATGTTGACCAGTCACAAGGTCAGCTCGGGCCGTGGGGGCGCCGCTCCCCAAATAACTGGAAAACCAGTTATCCCCGTGCGGGGTAAAATCTGTTTTCCTTGACCAAGCGGGAAATTCTGCGCCCCTGTTAGGATTTGTAAAAATGGTGTTCCGTCTACAGTTTTTCCTTTTATTTTTCAGTCGAATTTGACTCGCACCAAACTCGACTGAAAAATAAAACATGGGGGGCGGTTACTTTGCCATCACCTACAAATTCAGAAAAAGATCATCTCATTTTCAAAGAAGGCAGAGAGCAAACATAGATGGTTAGTAAAATATTTGTAAAATATTAGACACTATCTACCAACAAGTAATTCGACACCCCTGCAATAGACGATATCTGCGGTCCTGAAACACGTCACGGTCGTTGCCGTTAAATATCGTGTGAAAAACAACAACGGAACCAGTCGCATGCAAGATGCCACGCAGTTCGGAGATCTCTGATTTCGAGAAAGGTGTAATCGTCGGGTATTACAGAAATAGCCGATCCGTACCTGATATATCAAGCGAGTTGAAGTACCAAAAATCGACATTGGCCTACGTGATTGGCAAGTGGAAGATGCGAGGTGACTGTTGGTTTGTGCCTTGACCCGGCAGAACCACAAAACTGGGAGTTGCTGACCGATAGGTGCTGGCCAGAGAAATTCGGAGGTACCGCATCAAATCGGTGGGCCACATTGGCGAGGAGTTTCAACAGGCATCCGGGAGTGTTCTTTCAATGAATACCGTCCGTAAGGAAGTCCATCTGCTCGGGTATCAATCACGTGCTACCGCCCACAAGCCTTTGATCACCAAATCCAATGCCGCTGCTCTGCTAACGTGATGCAAAGAACGGCGACAGTGGACCGTTGAACAGTGGAAACAGGTTATCTGGAGCGACGAATCAAGGTTTACCCTCTACCGTTCGGATGGCAGGGTCTGGGTTTGGCGGCTACCTGGGGAACGTCTCCTGCCGGAATATATTGTGCCAACTGTGAAGTTAGACGGCGGTGGAATTATGCTATGGGGGTGTTTCTCCTGGTATGGCACGGGACCCTGGGTGGCAATTCCTGGTAGACTCAACGCTGATACCTACTAATCCATTTTAAATGACCATGCGCTTCCTACGTTGTGGCAGTTTTACGGGGTGGACCCATGTTACTTTCAGAATGACAATGCCACCTGTCATGTTGCGAGGTCCACCATGGCTTGGTATGGTGACATTGGGGTTAATCGAATGGACTGGCCTGCGCAGAGCCCGGACCTTAACCCTATCGAGCACCTCTGGGACGAGTTGGAGCGTCGACTTAAGGGGTGCCCCCACCATCTGAAATCGGTGAAGGAATTGACCTATCTTCTCCAAGCAGAGTGGAAGAAAATACCGCTATCCGTCGTACAACGCCTGGTTGAGAGTATGCCCCGGAGAGTCGCAGCTGTAATCACCGCTCGTAGAGGCTCCACCAACTATTGAAAGTGAATAAACTTCGTTTCCCTTTGCCATCACAGGTGTCCAATTACTTGTTGTTAGATAGTGTATATTACATTATGTTCATTTGGGTTTCAATCGGAAAACAAATCTTGATATTTACGAGAGCACCCTTAAGAAAGCCAATATGTAAAACGTTTGTAATAAAATAAGGTGTAAGCTGATTATGCCCATTCTTTATTCTCCAAGCTGTCAAAAAAATCATCACATACCCAGAATGTACAAAGTGATGGCGGTTGGACTTAGGAAACTTATGGAGTGCAGTCAGAATGTTAAACCATATGCGATCTGAGCCGTTTCGTTGATTATACTTCTCACTCTTCTAGATACCGAAAGTTTTTATTAGATGTTTAAAAACGGCCACCTCTCAGCTATTTTGCTGTTTCTTTGTCTGACGTGTTGATAGTATGTTGTCGTGAAAAATGTCGGTCAAATTTCAAAGCTTAAGTAAAAATCTAAAACATCTAATCAACCGAAGGTAGTGAGTCCATCCGGTCCAGGACGATTCGTCCAACGACGATTGGTCCAATGCCGATTCATCTAAAGGGATGATTGGTCCAATGCCCGATTCGTCCAATGCCCGATTCCTTCAATGCCGATTGGTCCAATGTCCGATTCCTCCAATGGTACGATTGGTCCAATGCCGATTGGTCTAACGCCAATTCGTCCAATGGTATCATCTTACCAACGGTAAACTTTATTTTCCAGAACGGAATAATAATTTAAATTATTCTCCTCTTTATATCCTTTTGAAAGATAATTTCCGTATATTTGGTAATTGTAAACGTTTTACATAAATAAACCTGGTAAAAGGCACTCAATGGAGCATTTCTCAGCTGTTTGCAAAGCACCTAGGCCGCGGGCATTTTTAGAAGATTTTCAGTTACAACCTAGATATTTGGTACTTGTAAACATTCTATAAAACCTTATAAAAGGCACTCATCGAATCATTTCCCAGGTCTTTACAAGGCACCTAGGCCGTAGGCCTATGAATTAATATTTCGTGCTTAAGTGAAAGCGCAATATTATTGACTTAATTTAATATGTAAACGTTATGAATATGACATCGGTAGAATAAAAAGTCCTAAAAAGGCCTAGGCATAGAGCCTATGAATTAATATATCGTGCCTAAGTAAAAACTCAATATTATTAACTTGATTTGATATGTAAACGTTATGAATATGACATTGCTGGAATAAAAACTGTTGAAAAGGCCTCTGTCCAAACCCCGACCAACTGTTTCCATTGGGCAGTTGGCGGAACCCCACTGCTTTCTACAAACAGAAACGAAAAACTAGTATTTTTTATTATTTCATGCAAAAGAGAAACATTGAAGTTGATTGAACGGCTCACACATCAGTAACTTCATACGACAGCATGGACGGTATAACAAAGAAAACGCGATCCTCCCCCCCAAAAAAAAAACAAAAAAAAACGAAATATGTAACCACAATATTACGTATGAAATGTAACATTATTTTACATTCTTTGGACTACCAGTACTTTCGTATAACATCGGATTTTTTTGCATGTTTACGTAAATAAGTCTTTTTATTCCGAAGTTTCAGAATTTTTTACTGTCGTTTATTTTTGGAAGGTAACTTTTGTCTTTTGAACTAAAAGCACTTATTACATTTACCACTAAGGAAAACAAATGCGGTCCTAAAAGCATGTCCGTAAACCGTAAACCGTTATTCTAAACCGTTAAGGTGGAAGTCAAGTAATTTTGCTTCCTAAACTTCCAATGGAAAATTTTGTACAGATTTCCTTCACAATTATTGTGTTCCCAATGATGAAAATTTGAACATCGATTAAAATAACTTCATATTATAATTTAAAATACTTAATATTTTCTAAAACATATGCATAACTATATTAAAAATCAAACTCTTTTTCTTTGGTGGTGTTGGAACCAAAAAAAAGATGGCGTGATCTGTACTTTGATGATGTCAGTAGACAAACAAATGTTGGATTGCATAATTATGGTTATGTTTTTTTTAAATATTAAGTACCACAAGCTATAAAATGAAGCTGTTTTAATCGATGTTCAAATTTTCATCCTTGGGAACGCATTAATTGTCCAGAAAAAAGATGGCACAACCTGTACTTTTATGACGTCAGTAGACAAAAAAATGTTGGGAACGCATTAATTGTCCAGAAAAAAGATGGCGCGACCTGTACTTTGATGGCGTCAGTAGACAAACAAATGTTGGATTGCATAATTATGGTTACGTTTTAGATAATATTAAGTATTCCAAGTTATAAAATGAAGCTATTTTAATCGATGTTCCAAGTTTAATCCTTGTGAACGCATTAATTGTGAAGAAAATGTGTACAGAAGTTTTTCCATTGGAAGTATAAGAAAAAAAACTACCTGACGTCCACCTTAAACAACTGAGATAGCTTTACCAACAAAACATATGCATAACAAATTTGTTGCATCACCATGGCAGCAGGTCACGTGACCAGAACTTTCCTCTGTGGTTATCGTGAAGACAGACAAGCCGTTCGTTTCTTTACTTTGAGTCTTTAAAAAATGCTTAAAAATCAGAAAATTACTTTTTCTTAATTTTTTTCATAAAGAGGGGATGATAGTTGTAAGTTTATGCTGCAAAAATTGCAATGCGTTATGATTTATTGTTTGCCATATATCCATTTTTTTTAAATGAATCCCATCGCGAAATAGAGAATTTTGTGAAATTTAGAAATTTAATTTCTCGTAAAATAAATCGAAATTCAGAAAAAGGGCAACGAGGAGCAAAAATTCGGTCATGGCACTACATGCCTACAAAGTTTGGTGGTTTTGTTGCTGTTATTGTTTCCGAAACACAACCTGATATCACTTTTTTCCTTACCTTAAGTTTAAAATACAATAGCTCTTGAAGTATCGCCAGAACCAAAAAACGGTTTATTTCAGCGTGTTTTCCAAACAATATTCTACAAACGCTGTAATTTTCATATTTTTGCGTTCGATACGTTCTGCGTTACGAGCTAGGAAAGCAAGAGTGTCGCAAAATTTCTAAACAGCGGCATCAGCAGCGGCGGCAGTTACTTTTTTTGGAATAAAGAGATAAGATTAGTGAAGAACCCCGTTACAGGTAAAGTAAACCTCTAGAATGATAGCGATCATGAATCAGTGAGATAAACCGGAACGTTTCTGAAATAATACTATATAAAATGTAATGTCTTTATTACCTAACCATCTGTTTGGGTGCAAAATATATATATCCCGGTGTTAGAGACCTTAATCAGCCGATATCCGTTAATTACCTATCATTGCAGGAAGAGCAATACATAGCTTCTAAAATTTCTTCTTGGGTTCAACTTTCACTTCCACAAAATTTGCACAGAGGTCACATCACAACATTAAATTCATCCTGTATAACTATTAAAATTACAGATAAGAAATCAGGTTTTGGCGCTATTATTGAGCACATCTTCTGTAACGAATAATTAATCGCTAAGAGTAGATAAATTATAAAACAGAGAATAGGTAGAGTAGAAATATATAAACCAAAAAAGTAGATAAATTATAAAACATAATCACATTTAACTCACTCTTAGACTGATCAGAAATCTACACACATTTGTCATATCGAAGTTGCATTTTACGAACACATATCATGGCTGTAGCCCGATAAATTCATTCCTTTTGCAAGTCTAAAGTGACAATGATGCAAAACATCACAGATTTCACCTCAAATGAATGCCGTGCAGTGATGAAATTTCTTTTGATACAGGGGAATCATGTTAAACAAAATTATGATGAAACATCAGTTACGTTAGATGATAAGTGCCTTTCCTACTCCACAGTAAAAACTAGGGTTCTGCCGCACTTTTCTGCATTTATAATTGCACAAATGCAATACGCTGAGGGTAATATTCAGGGCTAACTGTCTGAACGCGCTGGACATGATATGGATGCCATTGGTCTTCGTGCGGAACCCTCCATACCGTCGATTGGAACAGACCGAGTCGATAAGCGATTGCTCGTGTGCTGGCACTTGGAGTGTCTGCTGCATCACTTAACACATTCTTTTCGATCGCAGGAATGCGTACCCAACGTTTCCGGCAATTTGCAGGCCCCTGAAAAGAATCCGTGTCTCATAACCTGTGATGAAGCCGTGCAAATACTTGATGGTTTCGCACTCTTCTCATCGAGTATCGTTCCAAGCATAGTCGCACTGCGGCTCGTCCGTTGCGGTACTTTCAAAGGCTTCGTTGAAAGTACTGCGGCTCGTCCGTTGCGGTACTTTCAAAGGCTTCGTTGCCAGTCATAATAGATTTCGTTTTACTTCATTTTTGGCTATTTAGTACTAGAAAAGCTGCCATGTATCCTATACCATTTATCATATTCTCTCAATTTCATCGTTGCACTGCTTTCACCTGTCTTAAATTGAGCCCATAGCCCATTCCTTCATTTTTTCGTATTGTTTGTCTAATCGTACATCCAATGTACGTATTTTACAGAATTGAAATACCAAATAATTCACACCACAGCGAATCAAAGCCAAGAATATCCGCACAGCTAAATTTCAAAAATAGGGTTTAAAGTAATTCATTTATAACAAAAATAAATAAATAAATAAATAAAAAGATATCACGTAAGTAACTTAAAGAGTTCCAAAAAAAAGCGGAAAACGAAAAAAACACGTTAACAAAATGGTTCATTCAGTTTAGCTCATATCCTTTGAGACGCAACTTCAGAGCACCGCGTAAATGGTTCTGTTGTGGACTAAGACGTTATATATAGAATATCATGGAGGGGCCGTAATTCTGATCGGGAATTTTAGGTCATTATATTTGAAGATTTCATTACTGTGTTAAAAAACCATTTATTATGTTATCAAGCATCGAGAACACGTGTTGTCTCAAAGGAATGTATTTAAACTTGTGAGTAATAGAAGAAAATGATGGCAGGGCTAAATTTTTCATAGATTTCTCGCCATTAAGACATAAATTATAAGGAGCCCCAAGTTATATGTACATCTACTTTTAAAATGGGTAATAATGTCTTGTGACACACGTATTAAAAAAATTGGGCGTCTTTCTCCCAGAATTATACATAGTTTTCACTATTTCTTGTTGGTTATTTTTTTCATTTCTTTCTTCATTTAATATTGCAGAGTCAGGAGGGCTTCCCAAGTAGCACAATGGCCTATGTGCTGTGAGCTGATCATTCGTCCGAGATGTGCCTGTGTCCGGATCCTTGTGTGGCATGTATGTCCTGTTTTTCTTACGGTACAAGATATCGCTCTTCTCAGGCATCAGTGGTCTCAGTTAGGGAGAAGCGAGCGCGTACATCCCATTGAGATGTTCATGTTAGTCGTCGAACCACTAAGCAAAAGTCTGCATGTTCATATTCTTTCAAAAAACACAGAACTGTTAACATTTTTTAACAAGATGCGTTTCATTTATTGTGAATAAATATCTGTAAGGAATTTTAGAGGTATCTTTTATTTGAAACATTTTAAATTATGTTGGTCAGAAAATGGCTTCTCTTCATTTCTAGCATTCTTCTTATTTAGAAGAGACGAGAACCTGAAGCTCACAGTCTACCTTTTAAGTCCTTGTAGCATTTTACTGTATATGAATTATGTCATACATAGTATCGCATCTCAGCATTCGAAACTTGATTTCAGCAAGGTATTAAAATTATTCTAAGAATTTAGAAAAAATAAATAGAATCACCTAAAATAGGAAAAAGGGACAAGGTGAATTTGTTGACGAATGTAATCTGAGATTACACTAAATATCAAAAGGCTCGTTAAACCACGCAATGATTAGTTTGTTACAAGGAATAAATTCGAGAGGTGTCACCCCAGGTAAAGTCGACTACAAAAATTATTGCTAGCTTGTTGTGTTCCTTTTAACTTCCGAAATCTTTTGAAATACGCATTACCATCTTTAGAAATCTCCAGAAGAGAATTTTACTGACAATTTGCAATGAAAAATAGGTAATATATATCATTTTCTAATTTAATACCGTTGTGAAAACAACGGATAGATACATGTGTTGGATACAATTCAGAGCAAACAATACTCATCATTCTCTGAACCTATAATATTTAAAGACTCTACGATATAGATGTTTTCCTTAAATTCAGTGATTCTTACTTGCCTGCAAGGCTATTATTCACATAAAACGTGTGCTGTATGATTCAATACCGAACTTTAACCCTTATATTGAAAACTAATCTCCCGTTTTTTTATCATACTTTTTGAAATAATAACATCTAGATTGTATCCGCAGTTGCTTGGAATAACCACAGCTCTGGGTTTTACTGTTAGACATATTTACATTTACATGTTTTACAAATTTATGTCGAAACTGTTCATGCAAACGCATATTAATTAAGTTCATGATCAGTAGTAAAGTCAAAATGAACTAAAATTAACCTAAACATTTCCTAATGAAGCATGAAATACAGAGATATCTTTAACAAACATAATTTATAGTCCGTTGTTGCAAAAGAAACAATATTTTTTCGTTTCTTTTTCTAAATTTCCTGGAAAAGAGTTCATTTCCTTGTCTTTTTTTTTTTCAGAAAAGATCGACCATACGGAATCATTGGATAATGTTATTATGTGGTTCTAACACTCAAGGACATAAAATTAATTCCAAAGCTGAGTTTAAGAAAAATATGTATCAGCGGTAAAGAAAAAACATTTCCTTTCTATTGTAGAAAAGCAGTAGAAGGAAACACATTTCCTTTCTATTGTGTTTCACAGTGAATGGACGAACGTCACGTAAAAATCTTGAGATTTTTAAAAGGTGCATGATATCTATAGACCAAGGTAACTATCAAGGTAAAATTGTTTGACAAATGACGGAATAGAAAAATCACAAACTGTATACAGAATGTTCCTCGTAGCTAAATATACAACCGGCAAAATAAATCCCATCAGATTAAGAAGTGCACCGAGACATGTCGAACTTACATAACGTCATTTTGTCGTTTCAAGTAGATAAAGCTGTGCACTGTATTACAAAGGTAGTCACAAAATAATCGTCTTTACATAAAGTGTGTTTTCAGGAGATGTTCAGTAATGTGATCGTTGCATTTAGAAATATATCCTGAAGTGAAATATGCGCTGACACCTTCTAGCGGAGAAACCGTTAACCATGAAATGTAGTAAATACACTGTAACAATTTCTTATTTTATCATCCACAATGCGAACTTGTAAATCAAATTTACGAGCTACATTCTGTGATTAGTAGATAACTTTTAGAGCAATACAAAATATTGTGGAAACTAACGTAATTATAATTATGCAATGCAATTTGCACGTTTAACTGTATTTCTGAATTCTGAGGAAATGCTAGCACACTTTCCTGAAGTAAAATGTTCAGGATAATTAGATTTTTATTTGGTCAGTGTCGATATACCAGTTATATTATCTAATTTCCACTGACGTTTTATTTAAAAAGACCGTCACGAAAAATAAATACCTGTCAAATGCGAAAATTTCTAAGTCTGTCTGTAAAAAATAATTCATCTTTTGTAGAGAGAAGACCTGTAACCAAAAGCACAATAAATATCTGTAACCAAAAGCAAAATTTCATCTACCATTTCCGTTCCCTTCTTTGTATGGATACGAATAACGATAGCGTGAATCTATTTGTGGTTTATTTTTATGGAATGTTTCAGTTTGTGGGTTTGAGGATCCCGGAGAGGAATTCAAAGGGCAATAAACCATCGCTTGTCCCACATTTGGAGCCACTGCCTCCAGAGAAGGAAGACGCCCAGTGCTGTAAGAGGACAATAACATGCGTGCATCACCGGGATTCGAAACCGGACCTATCTCGGACGAATGATCAGTAGCATCCTCTTAGACAATGCCCCAGCGGAGCAGCTATATGGAATTTTCGAATTGCATTATTCAAAACAAGACCTGTTCTCTGTACAATTACATGGTGAAAAATAATTCATGGATTTATTTCGGCTACAATTATCTTTGATTTTCTAATTTCTCGTGAAAATCCATATTTAAAGTCCCACATTTTTTCGCCAGGGTATTGCTGAAGATTTCTACGACAACAAATCATATTTTACAGTAATATATATAACTTCATGCTTTTTATATCAAACCACGGATCTACTGTCTGCCTGCCACCTCACTGAACGGAGGATTCCAGTGTCTGCATTTCCATTCTTCCGCGATTGCCACGAGTATGATTCCATGATGAGGTACGAATGGTGTCTTGCTTCGTTTACCACAGAGAGGGTTTCCAGGCCCTGGAACCTGTGGCCCGTCAGTAGGGACGGGAGACTGATTATAACTTGGCAATTTGGTTATTTTAGGCGTTAAACGCTGCAAAAAAAAAAAAAAGAAAAAAACTGTGTGTCTTCAGATTGTGGGAAGGAGTAAGCCTTTGTGCAGTGGTATGGCTGAAGCATGAGTTTTGCTTTTCAGTTAGCAGAAGTGGTTCATTCTTTTTACTTTATAAATGGAAAGTTCAATTGTGATGTGAGACTTTCTCCTCAGGTATTGTAGCAATAAGAAGTACATCTTCCGTTTCATAGTCGCTGAGGCCCATATTTTTCCGTATAATATCTGGTTGGAGACCTTTCATTTCCAAAGTTTTCTCTGAGGGTTTAACACTCTTAATCATACTCAACTATTTATCTTTTACGAGAGTTTTGCCCACACGTGAGAATAAAGTTACTTTTTAACAAACACATGTGACCTCAAACCATGAGCTTTACGTTCCATTCATTTTTCTCCCTGTAGCGTCAATCTCATCCTTAACACAATGCCGTGTCATCAAAGTGAAAGCTAACTTGCACATTTAAGTATCTTTAAACATAATGTGTTAATTTATTTTTCTCTGAAATTTTCTTTTCCTTTCACTTATTACAAAATTTCAAATGCTTTAGTACGAATTGTTGTTTATGATGAATAACACATATGTGCAAAAAAAAAAGCTATTTCTCAATGAAGATGTAACTTTCCTTTCATTTGCATTGCAACGAGTTATTTGTCTAAGGAACAAATCATGATTTGTGCAGTAGCAAGTTAATTTCGTGTGCTGTGTTGTAAAACACATATCGTTAAAAATCATTTAACTACAAGTTTGTGTATACATCATCTGTCAGCATCACGGGTTTATCATAAACCTGCGATAAAATTGACTGTTAATTACAGACCTCGATGATTACTTGTAGTATTAAAAATATTAACAATTACGGATACCAATCAACTACGTAATCAAATGTTTTATGGAAATATTTTTCTTTCGGAGTTAAAGGATAATCTTTCATTTTCCACATTTAAGGGAATCTATCGCTTTCAGCCTTTAACGAGCCTAATGTGCAAAACATGACACAAGAAAACGCTTATGACTGCTATGTACCCCTTATCAAAGAGAAGAAAAAATCAGATGCATGTACGATGGACAAACGCTCCATCCACGTGTCATTCATTAACGGTCTGCCGGATCAGACAGAAACCATGATACTAATTGAACAAAAGTTGTTGCTTGAGTTTCCAGTAGTATTAGAGTTCGACCAAAAAAGGCCTTACGTAAACAAAACACTGCGTTTATTAGAAACCAAGATTTTTTTATTTGTTTAATTTCTCAAACGATATAGTGACAAAAAAACTGACGATATACAAATTTGAATGAAGTGCATTGCATCCCTTATCCCCAAAAATTTCCTGATACTTATGCATTTAAATTTATAAATAACATATATCAGTTTCCTGAAAGACTTACTTTTTACAAAGGACTAAAACAAAAGAAGTAATGCACTTTCATATTGTAAAGAAATAATCATAACACTTGGTGCCAAATTTCAGAAACATGCTTGTAAGCCCATTAAAAATTTGATAACTGAATCTAATGACAGCGTATTTCGATTCCGACCAGCAAATTATGTACATAGAGTACGCGAAGTAGTATTTGTAAGTTACGTAAAAATTATTAAAAGAAGATAAAAATGAAACTTGATGTTTGCCCTATGAAAATTTATATTTTTTGATAACGACATTGCATTTAAAGAAATGCCAACAAAATATTGTAAAAGCACCAATCACCACCTAGCAGGAACTATGCAATCCATTTATTGAATTATCAGCACTAATTTTTTAACTGTTACCGAACCAACTGTTGTTCCCCGGTTTTAACAAAAAATCCGGGATGCAAAAATTTAATTGTAATTGCGAAAAACTTTCCTTATATGACAGCTTTAAATTTAGGGTTGATGTACCTACGGTTATTACGCGAACGTACAATGGTATATCAAAACATTTTCTTGTTGTGGAGAAATTTCTTCTTGCTCATAATAAGCTGTATACCGAATTGAGGCTTTCAGAACAGATGAAACCGACTTCGAATATACTTATACACCGCTGAGTTGCTTTATTTTGACCATATCCTACTTTTGACGTCAACAGCGCGTCGGCAATGGACGAAGACAAATTTCGTGAGCTGTATTGAAGGGTATATAAGGTGTGCTGTAGGTAATCTGAAAATATATCACTTGTTGCTGTCATGGATTAAAGGAGCGATTTATGAAATTTGCAAAAAGGGAAAATTATCGCCTTTCGGGACAAGGCTGGCAGTATTTCTAAAACAGCACCAAATTTGTGAACTGTTCGCGTGCTGGAGAAATGGCAACACTGTGAATAAGCGACGTGTAAACTGCGGAGCACAAAATACCATTGATATGAGAGGTAAACGTCGGGTTCCAAGGTGCGTGAGGGCCAATCGACACGTTACAGTGCAGCACCTCACTGGCCGAATGAACCAAAGGGCTAACGGAAATGGGTCCAAAACCACAGTTTAGCGAGATCTGCTGCGTATGGGGATCTGATGCACGCGGGTGGTCACCGCACTTAGGCTAATGAAGGTGCATCGCAAAAAGGCTTACATTTGCACGGCAGTATTGGAATTGGACCTCCACTAATTGGCAAAGGATAACCTTCTCCGATGAGTCACATTTCCCGCTTCTTCGAACGGATGGACGTTGGCTTATACGGCGAACATCGGAGATCAAATATTTTCAACCATTGCTTTAAGAACACAAGCTGTTGGGCCAAGCATTACGGTATGGGAATGTTTTCGTGGCATTTTCTGGGTCCATCAGTCCCTGTGGAAGGCACTATGGATCGAATTCGTTATGAACCCATCCTTGCAGACCACGTACAAACACACATGATAATTGTCTTCGCTTTAGCGGATGGAATTTTTCAGAGGGACAAAGCGACTTGTCACGCAGCTAAAAGTGTCCGGGAGTAGTTGGAAGAGAAAGATGAAGACTTCACCTTGATCGTATTGCTCGCTCTAGGGATCCTTCGCCACGCACCCTCAAGCAGCTGTCAGTGGCACTGCAGTCAGCATAGCTCTATATATGTGATAACGCTTCCAGTTCCTTATTCAGTCACTCCCAGTCCATCTAGCTGCTGTCCGCTCTGCAAACGGCAGTTACGTTGGATATTACATTAATGTGACTCGACCGTGTACAAATCACATGCAAACGATAAAGTAATTCGGGATCATTCTTATTGTAATATAGGCCGCAAATGAACCAGTGGTGTTGGAGATGAAAAGAGTGACCTGACCTTCTTGTTCTAGATATTCCCACAAAGGTTCAAGATGTTCATACACTGACGGAAAAAATCCCAACACCAAGAAGGGTTCGTGTTAGATAAACGGCAGTTGGTAGGCGGTGAGGGTACATCTCTAAGATGACGTCTATGCAAATTTCGCTCTCGGCGCATACGTGTGGCGCTAGTAGCGCCCTCGGAACATGCAAAGCAGGTTTGCTGTAAACACGCACTGTAACGTTCGTGAGCGTTAGTTATCGTTGAGATTCGACGTAGTGTGTTGATGTTAGTTAAGAATGCCTTTAAGAAGACGAAGAAGCCATTATCAACAGCTCACGGAGTTTGAACGAGGTCGTGTAATAGGGCTACAAAAAGGTGGATATTCTTTCCGCAATATTGCAGAACGACTTAGCAGGAATGTAGCCACCGTGCATGATTGTTGGCAGCGGTGGTCAAGAGATGGTACTGCCTCAAGGAGACCGGGTTCCGGCCGGCCACTTGGCACTACTGAGAGGGAAGACCACCGTGTACGGCGTACGACCGTGGCGCATCGTACTGCATCTGCGGCAGCAATTCGAGCTGCAGTTGCCATCACAGTGACACAACGAACTGTTACAAATCGGTTACTTGAAGGACAGCTCCGAGCCAGACGCCCTATAACGTGCATTCAACTTACTCCAAACCACTGCCGTTTGCGACGTCAGTGGTGTCAATCTAGATCTCATTGGAGGACGTAGTGGAGGTCTGTTGTGTTTTCTGATGAAAGCCGGTTCTGCCTGGGTGCCAGTGATGGCCGTGTGTTGGTTGGAAGGAGGCCAGGTGAGCGCCTGCAACCAACCTGTCTGTGGCCGAGACACACTGGACCTACACCTAGAGTTATGGTCTGGGGAGCAATTTCCTATGACAGCAGGAGCACTCTCGTGGTTGTCCCACGCACCCTGACGGCACAGTTGTACGTCGGTGTGGTGATTCAACCTGTTGTGCTGCCATTCATGAATAGCATTCCAGGGGGTGTTTTTCAAAAGGGGAGCCCTCGCCCGGATACCGCTGTTGTAACCCAACATGCGCTACAGAGTGTCGACATGTTGCCGTGGCCTGCTAGATCACCAGATCTTTGACCAATCAAGCACGTATGGGACATTATTGGACGAAAACTCCAGCGTCTCCCCCAACCAGCATTAACCGTCCCTGTATTGACCGACCAAGTGCAACAGGCATGGAACTCCATCCCACAAACTGACATCCAGCACCTGTACGACACAATGCATGAACGTTTGCGTGCTTGCATTCAACATGCTGGCGGTTACCCCGGTTTTTAATGTACCAGCATTTCACATTTAAAATGGCTCTTCTCGCGCTAACATTAAGCAGTAATGTTGAAACTTTAATCGATTAAATATGTTACCTATACAAATGTATTGCCGCCATTTCATTCCTCTTCAACTACTTTTTCGTGGTGTTGGGATTTTTTTTCCGTTAGTATATCTAGAGACTGAGGTAGCAACGTCAACTGCTGTACCACATCCGCATACCCTGTAAGGTAAATCTAGACACCTTTCGTACAACGCAGGCGTACGTTATTTGCTTGAAGCCGGTGGCGGTCGTTAGGGAAAAAATTAATATATCAAATGCTCAAATTTATGGGATATTTTCCAAGTGTAAGCTAGTCTGATGACTCTACCTGCGCCTTCCAAATGCGGACTTCGCAAGGTTATGCGGAACTCACTCGAAAAAGAATAGTGAAGGCGTTGAGAGAGCAATCCGGCCAGGATCCAACAGTCCTTTGCCCTGACAGGATCGGTCGTGAGACCGGTAGCGATCAGCCGCCCCCATGTGGCCTTCATTTACCTCCATTTCACCATAGCCCGTACGTGTGACGCGGTAATAGGCCGGGGCTCTAAATTTCAGTCTGCCTGAGAGATTTATTAGCAAACGCTATGGTGTTTGAGGCTAACGCACGTTATTCATTCTTCGCGAAAAGTAGATAAAAACACATATATACACTGGGAGTCCTGTGGTATAGGAAAACTTTATTTTCACGAGCTCCTCTCAGAGATAAAAAAATTATATTTTCACGGTATTTACAGTGAAACTTTAGGTCCCGTGCTGCTAAGAGGCCTCTAGGGTAAATCGTCGCTCCTCTTAGGTCCTAGACCTTCTGTCGTTACCCTTCTGTTAAGAATACTTCCTGGCTCGCCACGAGGTTTCTGAGCAGCTCGATAACTCCTTGACGTGCTCTGGAATACGCGATCAAGATCGAGAGGTCCTTCGTTTTCACCAGTTCTTGGGCTAGGACTTGTCTCCTTCCTGAAAGCGGGACACAGTCTAAACAATGTGTGGACATTCGCGGACTGGTCCTTCCAGCCGCACACCCGTTCACTTACCGCAAAAATGCGGATGTACCCAGGCATACTTCACTTGCAAAAGATAAAATCAACACAACAGCTTGCTTGAGTCACATGCGCGGCCGAGCGTTATACTTTAATCATTTGCATGTCTGACGATGTCAAACCTACACACCAAGTTTCATTTCTGTCTGTTCCCTCCTTCTTGGTGGGTGCAAATATTTTTTACGAACAGTGTAATAGCTTCCTGCATGGACAGATAAGCCATAATGCGTTACGTGAACACAATGAGAAGAGGTATGGTTTGACCGACGTTAGAAAATAATGATGATTGGCTACCACGCCAAGGGTGGATGCATATCAGAAACAACGTACTTCGTGTGCTGTTCGCGAAGTGATCCTTTTAGGGTGTACCAAGAATAGACCACTGGCACACAAATTACCTCCGTATGCCCTAACTGTTGAGCAGCAGAGACTATCGTCCTTAGAGGAGAACGTCGCTTCCGTTGACTGCCAAAGGGCAATCGACACGCAAATCTTCAGCAGTTGACTACGCAAATGAATGCTGGGGAACCAAGGTACGTGTCCCTACAGCAATAGAGCAAATCCTGTTACACATGTGTCTCCGGAGTCCACATTGCGTCATAGCGCAAATGTTAACCCACCCGCAGTTCGCATGGGTCTATCGTTACTGGCCAGTGATAGAGTTAAAAATAGTTTTCTCCGACGAATCGAGGTTTCTACTCCACAGAAGTGACGGGAGATGGCGAATGCAGAGTTAAACACACGAGAAACAACCCCGGGACACGCTTGTCAATCAAGTATAGGCCGGATGCGGCAGTGTGCTGGTCTGGGTGAAGTTTTCCTGGTATGAACTGCGCCCGCTGGCACCACTGGATAGATCCCTCAACTGAAATGGCTAACTGTCCATGCTCGCTGACACCACTGGATAGATCCCTCAACTGAAATGGCTAACTGTCCATGCTCGCTGACACCACTGGATAGATCCCTCAACTGAAATGGCTAACTGTCCATGCTCGCTGACACCACTGGATAGATCCCTCAACTGAAATGGCTAACTGTCCATGCTCGCTGACACCACTGGATAGATCCCTCAACTGAAATGGCTAACTGTCCATGCTCGCTGACACCACTGGATAGATCCCTTAACTGAAATGGCTAACTGTCCATGCTCGCTGACACCACTGGATAGATCCCTCAACTGAAATGGCTAACTGTCCATGCTCGCTGACACCACTGGATAGATCCCTCAACTGAAATGGCTAACTGTCCATGCTCGCTGACCACATGCACAGGTTGGACGCTTAATGCTGGCAATGGTGTCTACGAACAGGAAACCGTTCTCTGCCATTTTGCTAAAGAATTGCGTGACTGTTTCCAGAACCAAGAGAGAGATGCCTCCGTTCTCCATTGGCACGCAAAATGCCTGGACATCAATCCCATAAAGCACTTGTGGGGCTATATCTGATTGATAGGTTCGACGTTCCGACCCAATAGTACGTCGTCTGCCGGAAGTTCCTCCGCTGCTATAATCCGAATGCGCACGTGTGCCTCGGAGAAATATCCACGGCCTATTTGCGTCCATGCAACGTAACCTCTCCGATGTCATCCGGGGCAAAGATTGTGTGTTTCATTGTTATGTAGGTGGCTGTTTATTTTGATACTCCGTGTACTTGCACTGCGTTTCATTTTGGTTTAATAAATATGTTCAACGTGCTGCACATGATTCCACACTTTGCACCACAGAAGGAGGAAGTGATAAACAATTTGCTTTTTTAGACTTTCTAACCGTAGGTTGAAAAACCGTATATGCTCCAGCTTTTTCCGTCCGTCTGTCTGTCCTTCCGCCCGTTTGTCCATCTGCCTGTCGGCGCGATAACTTATGTAAAAATGGTTCGATTTCGGTTAAATTTTAGAATGTGGTAGGGGACCGCAAGGGGACGAATCCTATTGAAAAAGGGTGGAGTGGGGTCTAAGGTCAGGACATAGCAGCGGGATGCATTCCATTGCCCTTATGCGTCATAAGGTACATAACAATGGTTCGATTTTAATGAAATTTTAGTATGTGTTAGTGGACCCCCTAGAGAGTAACCCTGTTGAAAATAGGACACATGGAGTCAAAGGTCAGGACATAGGATCGGGATCCATTCCATCGCCCTTATCCCAAACTATTAAGGTGGACGTCAAGTAATTTTGCTTCCTATATTTCCAATGGAAAACCTTTTGTACACATTTCCTTCACAATTAGTGTGTTCCCAAGGATGGATATTTGAACATCGATAAGAATAACTTCATACTATAACTTGGAATACTTAACATTCTGTAAAACATAAACTTAATTATATTAAAAAACAATAACATTTCCTTTGGTGGTGTTGAAACCAGAAAAAATATGGTGCGACCTGTGTTTTGTGGCGTCATTGGACAAATAAATGTTGGATTGCATAATTACGGTTATGATTTAGAATATATTAAGTATTCCAAGTTATGAAATGAAGCTATTTTAATGGATTTTCAAATTTTCATCCTTGGGAACGCATTAATTGTGAAGAAAATGTGTACAGAAGATTTTCCATTGGAAGTATAGGAAGCAAAATTACTTGACGTCCACCTTAAAATAGCAATTCCTGTATGTATGTATGTATTTATGTATGTACATTTTACTTTGAAAACGGCTCTAAGAATTTCGACGAAAGTCGTTAACCTAAGTTTTCTGGTACTAGAAATCGATTTAGCTTGATCTCGACTTTAGGAGATTTCGTTTAGTGGGTTAAATAACCACCTTGAATTATAACGTTTTTAGTGGCATGGCATCGTTCCATTAATGTTACCAATGCTTAGGTATCTTATGACGTCACAATCTCGCGTTTGAGAATGTAGGCGCGCGGTCACGCCATTTGTCTCGATCATTACTTCACGCGTTGTGTGTGGATCCTATTAAAGTTTTATGACGTCACACTCTTGCGGCGAGCAGATGGTCGCAATTCCCATCTGCCTCATTACGTCACGCTTTGTGTGGGTATATCCGTCCGCACGATAACTCACGTAACAATCGTTCGATTTCGATGAAATTTTAGTAACTGGTAGGGGATCACCTGGGAAGGAACCATATTTAAAGTGAAAGAAATGGGGTCAAAGGTCAGTAGATAGGAGCGGGATACATTCCACCGCTATGATGTGTCATAACTAACCTAAAAAAGGCTCTATTTCGATGAAATTTTAGTATGTGGTAGGGGACCACCTGGCCAAAAACCCTATTGAACATGGGCAAAATGTGGTCAAATGTCAGGAGATAGCAGCGGGATCACTTCCATCGCCATTATGGGTCATAACTTACGTAAAAATGCTTCGATTTGGGTAAAATGTTTGTATGTTGTAGGGGCCTGCCTGGGGGCGAATTTTATTGAAAATGGGTGAAATGGGGACAAAGGTTAGGACACAGGAGCGGGATCTGTTCCACAGCCCTTATGCATCATAACTTACGTAAAAATGCTTCGATTGCGACAAAACCTTATCATGTTATTTCGAAGGTATACCGAAACAGTTCTGTTGAATATCATCGAAATGAGATCAAAGGTCAAGTCACAGGACCGCGACTTATTCCACAGCCATTATTCTCATAAATTGAGTGATAACTAATAATAATTACTGGTATGTTGTAAAGCGTATCATAATCAATGCATTGCATGATTTTACTAACTTGTTGTTCGTTGGCATTTGACACAAGAAGAGAGGGTTATTCATATATTTATATTCGTTTTTGCAGAAAATACTGAAAACATTAGTTGCTTAACAGGATCACATTTCACTTAAAATTCCTAAAATTGTAACATTTCCTTCTTGAAAATATCAATATCAATATCATGTTCAAATAAACTAGTGAAATTTTCTTTCTTTTAATACTAACATAATGGAATAATTTAACAAATTCCCTAACACGAAGCAATATATATCATGACTGCAATACACGTGACAACGTGACACTGAGAGGGACTAAAATAGCAAAATTCATTCGCAATAAACTGTATATATTTGCATCTACTGAAGTTTCAATAAAAAATAAAAGAAACTTTAAAATGGTAAATAGGCTCAAACGACCAGGTGCTGACGGGCAAAACTGTACAAATAAATTCTAAAGGATAAACAAAAATTTGAATATGGCATGGATTTATTATTAAAACGCCTTTGACTCACTGCCACGCGAATGGATTAACACTGTCTAGGATTATTTGGATTAAACAATAATATCTGTCTATTCTTCAATTCAGGTGCAAAATATTGGAAAACAATGTTACGCGCAAGATTCCGATAGTTAATATAAAGAGTCGCATATTTCAAGGGGCTTCTTCGTTGCTTATATTGCTCGACATCTCTTCGATCCCCTTGTTAACAATATCAACATGAAAATGGGCATCCCCATTCCAGAACAACATGGAAAACAAAGCCATCTGCTGAACATGGATGACCTGAAATTGTAGGCAAAAGTGTCACCGAATTTAAACGTTGCTGAATTCATTACAAATACTTAGTGATGACATACAAATGGAATTTGGACTAGAAAATTTAAAATGTGCAGTGTTATCCATGCACTGGAGTAAAGTCCAGAACATACATGTAGATGGAATAGAACTATGAAATAGTAATATCGTGAAATCATTATCAGATAAAGAAAACTACATATAGCTCCGAACTCCAGAATCAAATAACCTCTTGCATAGAAGAGTCAAAGTTCCGACTCAGAGAAACTGCATCAAGAGAGTGTGAAAAATATTGAAATCCAAACTAATGATGAAAATACAATCAAAACCATAAATACATGGAATACTCCAGTAAGGAGCTTTTGATTGGACCCAGCTGGAATTTTGATTGAACCCAGCTGGAACTTTGATTGCACCTAGCTGGAACTTTGATTGAATCCAAAGTGTTATAGAGATATTGGGTCCGAAAACTCGAAAGTTATCGCCAATACTTGACTGATCCCTACGTCTCCAACGGAAACTGGTATCAGCTGAACCACAACAGTCAAAGGCAATTCTGTTGTTTATTTTTGTTTGCCGTAGGCTTTATTATAGTGCCTTATGAAGCAAAAGCTCAGTATTAATAATTGATCAGTGTTACCTGAAATTGATTTTATACTTTAAAATTATATTTGAGAAATTAGTAGGGCATATCTCGAATAGTTTTGAATTAGGTGGTAACTTCATTTTTGTTGGAACAGAAGCAAATTCTACCTTTCTCTGATTTTTCAAGGCTTCGACTTTTAAAAACAGAGTTTCCTGTTGGAAATATTTCAAACGGGAATATTTGTTCAAAGTACCTTTATTTTTTATTTTTTGTTTTGTTTTTAGGTTACTTTTTTTTTGCTGTTTAGTAAATCGGTAATATGGTTTTACACATGGGTTTAAAAACAAAATTATTTTATATATTTAGATTATCACTAGTGTTCATTAAAATATCACAATAAATAATTTAATAAAGAAATAATGTTAACTTGTTTTGAACTGTTCATTTGTTTCGGCAAATTGATTCTTCAAAGAAATCGTTGATTTCCTGCTAATTAAAACAAATTAAAAACGTATTAAAGTTGGAAGTTAAAAAAATTAGTTGAAAGATATTAAAAGTAGGATAACTTCTCAATACGCAGTGACTTTGGTTCGAAGTATATTCTCGGGAATTCTAAAAAAACAGTTATTTCTGGTTCATTAAAGGAACAGAGTAGGAAATTGAGAACGATAACATTGACTAATGCCACCCATGCCCTGTAATTCATGGCGACCAACTGCCCGGGCAAGAGAACCACACTTAAATGGGCAACAAGTGGAAACAGGAGGTTAAGGTGTTAAGTATAGGCAACCATTATATTTCACAGCAACGCATGATTAGAGTGATGATTTCTTTCCCATGCTTTTTGTAGTCAATCAGCCTGATACTTACAAAGCAGGCTTTGTTGTGTTGTGAAGTTCCCGGTTGTATTTAATTCTTTCACATGTTATGTTTATCTCAATGCTTCGATATTCTGTAGTAGGTGAGGTCCTAAAACGTGTAACTTTGAAATCCACAGGGAGTTGCAGCAAAGTCTGCAACGTAGTTCGCAAGCAAAGACAGCTCCTTTTTTAACTGACGACTGTTGACCTCGATTACCCTAAGGGGCCCGTCTACATATTGTATTTGTATCTTCAACCTAAGAAAAACTGAGTGGATTGCAATTCGAAGGCATACAAATACAAATCTAAATTACTACATTTGTAGAAAGACATCTGCTCTGTATTGTAGTGCGATAACGAGATTCGTCCATACCCTTGTACACGAACTTCTCTTTTCTCATGTTAACACACTGCCCTATTTAAAACATATGGTTGCATCAGCTTGTAATATTTCCTCCTTGCTATGTTTTAGGCTGGTCCTAACAAATGTGTCCCATGGGAAGGCTTTTCAAACTTAAATGAGACATCCCAGCCTTAAACATAGACGACCTAGTACGACGGGTCCATATCTACATGCAGTCGACGTCACACCGGCGCTATTCTGTCAGCTCGGTACAGACAAAAACGGGATTCATCTTAGCACACGTCATGGTACCACTCTGCAGACGACAAATCTTGAGGTTTCCGGTACCAAGCGAGGTATTATCGAAAATCCAACAATGGTACAAGAGTAGGGCGTCAGCTTCCGTAGCCTAGTGTATAATGTGTGAGCCATACCGTCAGTTCGCTGAAACTTCTTAGGCATCCGACGTTTAAACTGCATATTACATACTCCGCCATTATCAAGTCGTCTTTCTGTACGAGCCTGAATATTCTAGGTCGACCCCAGTCATTAATGTCGTGTGGTCGGCTACTACTCGGTCTCTGTGAGCTAGTACGTACTTTGATGGTATAATCGCAGCGCACCCTTTACATGATTGCACTCGGTATCCCAAGAGTTGTGACCACTTGGTCGAAAGAATGACGAATCTGTCTTGGGCATACAATGCGCCCATGATCAAAGTTGCTCCAATCGCCACATTTACCTTTGTTCGTTTATTGCCGTACACTTTTGGGAAGTTCTCCCTTCAGACTGTTTGTCACCTGCCTTACTTTTGGGTGTGGTCCAATTCCCGAGGGTGAGGCCGAAGTCAACTAACCATCCAGCTTTATCGAATTTTGTTTTCTACTGACAAGGAACACCCCCGGGGTCGAACAAACAAAATCGCACCAGACTACCGTTATACACTGCCGGACAATTGCTAAGGACGGATGACAAAAGCAACGATAGCAACCATAAAATGGAAGGCAGGAAAATGTGGAAGTTAGCATAAGTGCGGGATACAGTAAGACCTGTTGTGCGTATGCAAATTTTGGATTACCGAACTTGTTCGTGACATCTTGGCACTGATAAGAGATATAAAGGATTTGACGCATATTGGCCGTTGTTGCTCAAACGCAAAGTTGAAAGGGAAAGAATCAATTGACGAACTTGCAATTTTCAGTATGTCTTCCCGACATCATCCAGATGATTTTACGCGTAGCCTTATTATTGGCAAGATTGAAGAAGGGCGAAAAATAACAGATGTTGCCAGGGAGTTCGACGTCAGCCACAGTGTTGTTTCAAGGCTTTGGAAATAATTTCAAACAAATGGAGAATGTAGCAAACGTCACGGGGAGGTCGTGTTCGTAGTATGACACCTGCAGAAGATCGGTACATAGTGCTATCAACAAAAAGACACCGACGCAGCACAGCTAGAGAGGTAGCAAATCAGTTTATGGCTGCTACTGGCAAGTGGATCTCTCGAAAAACTGTCGCCAGACGTTTGCATGAAGGAGGACTATACGCCCGCCGTCCTGTTGTGTGCATCCCATTGTCCAGACATCACCGTACCGCCCGTTTGCAATGGTGCCATCAACATCGCAATTGGACTGATAACGACTGGTCGGCTGTCCTCTTCTCAGATGAGAGTAGATACAGTCTATCGTCTGATTGTCGACGACAACTGATCTGGCGTGATAGTGGTACTGCATATTGTCCAGCAAACATACAGGAAGGAACCGATATCCGACATGTAGTGTCATGGTATGGGCTGGCATCATGATCAATGGCCGTACGTCCCTCTATGTGCTTCCAACTGGGAATATGACTGGCCAACGATACATTAATGATGTTCTGCACCTCATGTTCGCATGTTCCGTGGTGCTGTAGGTGATAGATTCATTTTCATGGACGACTACGCATCATGTCATCGAACAGTCGCTGTCCAGGAATGTCTTGAGAGCGAGGATATTCAACGCCTCGTATGGCCAGCACGTTCTCCAGATCTGAATGCCATTGAAAATGTGTGGGATGCTTTGGAGAGGAGTCTTGCTGGTCGCCAATGCCCTCCAATAAACAAAGACAGCCTCATGCGTGTACTGACAGAGGAATGGGATAAATTACCCCAACAGCTGCTTGATAATGTTGTGCAAAGCATGACACGACGTGTGGAATCTTGCATCGCCCTCCATGGTGGCCATATCCCGTATTGACATCTTACGCCGAACGCCTGCGGACGGTAATTGCATTTTTTTCACGTTTACGTATTCTGCACAAAATGGCCTGTTTGTCCCTTGAACACGTTCCAAAGCCTTCTGGATTTCAGAGCACAATAAATTGTCTTTTTTGTAATGCCCTGGCATTCTGACATTATTTTATTTCACCTGGCATCCAACCACACTTACTTTTTTATGCGCTATATAGCCGTTTATGATCCGTCCTTAGCAATTGTCCAGCAGTGTACGTCATTTACGTACCTGTGAATTCAATGTTGATATTTTTGTTTTTCTCTAATTTTCCGCATTTGACCCGAAGAAGTCTCTGAAGATAGGTGCCACATCGAAGCGTAAAGAGCGGATTTGAACGAAAATATTATCACCTACATCTGACACGTCCTTCTGGGTGCAATTATTTTTGAAGGTGAGTGTAAAACTCCTTTCAGCATGGTGAGACAATAATATATGGGAATGTTGGTTAATTATTGTGATTTATTAGAAAGTTAAGTTCACAAATCACACAGTCTAAAAATGTGGATGTGAAGTCCTCCTTTATCGTATTAAAAGAAACATTACGTTTTTTTTCGTGACCCTGTGATAATGTTCTGTGAACTATTACTTAAATTATTTACTCCTGAAAATTATACAAATTGTATGTGTATAATTCAGTCAACCAAAATAAGTGGGTTATGATTTTTTGAGCTATTATCAATATCCCAGGTTTTTTTTAAAACACAATTTCACGTTCATAATTTTCTTGTATACTGGTGGTACTTTTATTTTTCCTTTTCTTTTTTTTATTAATGTACATGGAAGAAACATTTTTAGAGCCATTTCAAAGTGTTGCACACTGTGGGATATCTCTTAAAAAACTAATTTATTTCACACTATACTTCTAATAGTATTAACAGAACATTTCCAGCATTTCCATATTGCCCGAGATGTTCTATTGATTTTAGGTAATTCAGTTTCCCCACCGGCTTTCATTCTGGAAAACTTTTTAGAGAAATATGTCCCTAGAGATTTCTGATATTTAACCCATATAATTCCGAGTAAATTTTTATGTTGCTTTGGGTTAATCCATTAAGACTAACAGAAGTGCAGCGTTTGCATTGTATAAACCTTCTTTCTGGAAATTAGGTGTAACATTTCTTTGTCAGATTTACCATGAAAATAGGTACATAATAATTTTGAAATCAAGTTTAAATATCTGTTTGCTTTCGTTTTTCGAAAATCAACGTTCTATCTCCATTGTCCAGATAAAGAGCCTGACGTGTCTTGCTTCTTAAGTTTCACACAATCATATTCATATCAGACAATAGATGAAATTTAGCTGGGAGTAAATTTGTTAAGGAGTTTAATATATTTAGAAATTTCCTTACAGGATGTAAGGTAGGCAGTGTCTCATCTCATTCCTTAAACAGCACACCGAATAAGAAGCTAGGAGATTTGGGTTAGAGTTCGCAATAGAAAAGTCACACGAAACCGGGGAACAAAGGGAAAGGAAGTGACGCGCGTAATTTTATTACCTGGGACAACTGCTCGGGGTACTTCGGCTTAACGTGCTTGTCTGAGGTACACAGGATTTTCAGTTTTTCCAAAGTTTCGCCTGCCTCGGATCGAAACCTGTTCCGTTCCGTGACAACCAGAAGTGCTTATCACAATGCCATTTGCGTAACGTTTAATGTAATAATGCAGCAGAACCCGCTTGTTACGAGAAGCACTGTGCCGAATGAAGTCCTCGCTAAATTCGAACCCTCCCGAAATTGCTGTGCGGTAAAAAACGTCCAATGCGAAGTATATTTATGACAACATGCTTTTATGTTTATAATGTGTATCCCCAACGAGTGGATCTGAACGATTTAATTTTTTTAACTAGAGTAATGAAAATTTAAATAATTTGATTATTTACATGAATATTAGTAGAGGAGAATCCTGAAGCAGACCTTGTTTGGAAATTTCACAGAATGGTGTTCCCAAGGACAATCCGTTTTTTTAAATGTTTTTACACATCAAGTGGAAACTTCTAAAAGAACAAGATATTCCCTTTGAGGGAATGACGCAGATGGTCCCTTGCACTATCACTTATTGAATGTTTGACCGAGAATAGCATTGTCATTCTGAGTATAATAAGGCTACGCAGAAACATTTTTAGCAGATTTCGATGTACTGTGAGTTGTGACACATTTTTCTGTCACCATCATTTAAATTACTAGCGAATTGTGCCACATCATCCCTTCTGTTGACTCGTACTATAGGGAATAGTTTTTGCTCACCTCTAGCATTGACGAGTGGTTGCCTGCCCAAACCTTTCTGGCAGTAAGGGATTTTCCCAATTTGGGACACTTTTTAAATTTAATAACCACGCTTGACTGTGAGAAACCTGCAAGCCTTGTCATCACGAAAATCCCATGAGCCTGACATCTGGCCATTATTATTTGATCACTATCAAACTAGCTGATGTCTGCTTCCTTTCCCATCTGAAGAACAACAATGACGCTGATTAACAGAGCTCAGTATCATGTGTTATATATACCATTTCATGACCTTTATACGCGTTGTTCTTCACCTAGACTTGTTGAAACGTTTGAGACTTGCATGAGAAACCCTGTCCCAAAATTTTGATTCTTCTGTGTACATGGTCATGCACCTTACTGCATTTTTCTTTTCTTGAATGTGGCACGTTTATCGCTTAGTTTTTTGTACTGTTTCAACTGCTAGATTTTCTACAAAAAGTATAATTTTTTTAGCAGTAAATGCGTTAAAAAATTCAGTAGTTCTTATACAAGGCCAAGTTATTTTATTGTGACCACCAGCTAATATCCACAGCAGCTCCCGTGTGCTGCGAGGTCAGCAGCTAGGCTGTCTGGAACTGACTCAATAAGGTACTGGAAGGTGTTCACAGGTATGTGGAGCCATGCTGACTGCAGTGAGTCTGACAGCTGCTGGTGGGTGCACGCGTGGTGGAGGATATATAGTGCGAACAACACGCTTACGCCTGTCCCACATATGTTCAATTGGGTTTAAGTGTGGGGAAATAGGACGCCGGTGAAGTACTTTGAAATCTTCACTGCGCTCTTCCAACCACTCTCGGATATTTATAGCTGTGTGACATGTCAAATTGTTCTGCTGAAACAACCTATCCGCCCGAGGGAACACGATCAGCATATATGGGTTTACGTGATCTGCAAGTATGGGTTCACAACGAATTTGGTCTATAGTTCCTTCCACATCTATAAGTGGACCCAGAGAACTCAACGAAAACATTCCTCTATGCGATGAATTCTGATCATTCGTCTGAAAGGGTCCGGGTTCGAACCCGGTGAGGCATGAATGTTGTGTTTTTCTTACGGAACTGGCTCTCTCTGTGGTTTCGAGTTTAGGTTCCATGAAGAAACCTGCCATGTGGTTTAGCAGTTAATCACTTGTGATTCTGGAGAGTTCGAGGCCACTATGGCGCAGTGGTAGCTTGTCCGACGTGTAACTGGAAGACCCTATGTTCGATTCCCGGTGGCAGCAGTGATAATTTTTCCCTGACTCACTTATTAACGTGGAAAGAGCGATGACTTCTGTTTAGAAAATTAAGAAATTGCAATTCCATTGCATTATTTTTTAAAACTTCTTCAACGTGTTTAAGCTCGAAAATTGGTCATAGCAGTTGAAAATGGCAAATTGGTTCATTAAAACTGCTTTGCCCTTCATCCACTTACATTTGGGTACAAATATTTACATTGTCTCAGTTTGTAATTTTTTTCCATGTAAAGAAAGCTAAAAACAATCCGATTTTTAAATAATCCGTCGATGTTCTTTAAGATTTGTTTTGTTACAAACACTCCGTTTACACCTGAAAGTATAAGTACTTTGGCTTATTGAAACTCTTTGGCTTATATACATGCTATTGTAAAATATAAACATAATCCTATTTTCATATAAAGATCATATGATAAAACACATATTCTAATATGTGCAAAAACATCTAAACTGCACTTACAAAAAAAATTAAAACGGAATTTCGAAAATCGCTATTATAAATTTTCGTCAGTGAAAGCACAGCATGTAAATTCAAATTAATTGAAGATATATATTTTTCATAAACATTTTAGAGTTTCCCCTCAGAGCTCCGGAGTATAGTCCAGACACTTGCGGAAAAGGCTGAAGAAGTGGACTTACAGCTGAACGTACAAAAACAAGACGGATGTTAACTTACAGAAAACAAATAATTTTCCTAAAACTGAAGATTTAGCGATGTATAAAAGAAACCTATGCCTGAATTTAAACTGGACAAGAGGCGCAAAGCAAACGTCACAGCGAAGATGAAATAAATTGACGTGAAAATCGTGATTGTGGTACATTTGGGAGAAACGCACCCTTTTAAAGTGTAATTTACCGGTACTTACTAAAAATGGTTTTAAAGAATGCACCATTCCAGTTCTTAATCATGGATAAATAACACTGGAACTTAAAAATAAACAAGAAATTATAGACTGCAAAGTACTGGAAAAAGCATGGCCAGCTAAATCGTTTTTACAACTAGAAAACATATGAAGAGGAACGTATTGATCAAAGAAAATGACAACGATAAGTAATATCATGATAACAGAAAGATCCCTGAAATGAAAATGGACAGGATATATTTCTAGAAGAATCGATTGCTGTGTAAAACCAAAATTCTTCACAAGTATCCAAAGGTCAGGAAAATAACTAAGAGGGAACCATGTGGGTATAAGCGGATGATATTCGAAAGCATGTTGGAATGATATATCTAAAACAGTGATGTGAAAGAAATTTTGGGAGACCTAAATTTAACAATGGACAGAAAATTGTTGTTGATGACGAGGACATAATTATTTTATCTCACAAATTTTGTCGATTGAAAATGTACAAGAAGAATAAGGAAACAAGAGCGTGATACTTATGCCTTAGGATTGTATACCCACGTTCAGAATGAAGAGAAAACCTTTCCTAAATACATGCGGATTAAGAATATTACAGAATTCGAATGCTAAAACTAGTATCATACTTTTTATTTGATGTAAGTTTTCAGTTTAAATCATTTCAAATATTTTATTCAGCAATTGCTTTGGTTAAAATATAGGTATTTCATATTGTTCCAGTTTCACAATTACTAAGGTATGGCCCAAGGCTTCGATTCATTACTTCACAGTAAATTATTAGTAAAAAAAGTATTTATTGTGAAAAATGTCAAACTAGAGTTTTATAACACATTTAAGTGTGTCAAAAACACTCCTTTACTTTACAAAAGGTGTGGAGTTGAAATAATACCGCTTTAGCTTAACTCTAGGAAATGAAAAAAATCTTTTCGCTATATTTGTAAATATTAAATGTGAAAACTAAGTAAGATATTACAGAAAGAGTTCTGTACTTATAAATGTGTTATGTGGAGGCGAAACGATCATTGAATCTATTAGATTCAGTTGATTGATTTCTATTCAACGTTTCTCCGTGTGGCAGTTCTTTCGCAATTTGTAATTTAGTACAACATGGGAAAAATAAAGAATATTAAGAAGTATCATATCTATGGAAAAACCTTTGAACCGTTTGCATCTGTCCCTACTGATATCCGAAGTTATCAAAGCATTCTAGCAAGGATTTTGGTAACATAACAAAACAAGCTCGATAATACTGGATTTTTAATTGTACTGAGCACGTTTATCCTTTCCAACAAGAAAAGTATATGCCAAAGATTTTTTTGAAAATCCAAATATTCAGCAAAAAGAGGTACTTATCCCCTAGTGAAGAACTGAGCATAATTTAAAATACGCGTAGTGGGTAAGTTTATTCGTAGTACACTGAAACATTAAAAAAGTTCAACACGACTTATACCATCGACAAAACATACAGAAATAAAAATCGCTATTTACACACAGTAATGGCCGAAAAATATGTTTCGAAATTAACAAATTATGCACAAAACCTTTCTTACAGCTGATGGAGGATTTCACTGACAATTTGTTTTAAATTCCACTGTTAGTATGAAACTGAAGAAAACCTGATATAACCTTAAGTCCTCTAAGGAATATCTTTGTGTTACATAAAACGGGAAACGGTTTTAAAATGTTCTTCCAAAAGAGTATTTGATTATACTTCAAAACCTGACCATCTCTGCACGATTCAGGATCAGCGCTAAAATGCTGCCATCATTTGGCCACTGTGAAAAATGCACAACCTTAGTTGTGAAATAAACTAATTTAGCAAATATTTTAGGGCTACCTTAAAATAATTTTTATAATTTTTAATTGTGTCCCTAATCCGAAAATTGATTATGAAAGAAAACTTTTGTAACCTCATGAATGGATGTTTTTGTCTCGAAGAATAAAACAACTGGTTACGTGATTTTAAATAAAATTGTTACATGACTGGGAAGAACATCCTACTGATGTTAATCAGGAACATAAAGCTGTGTTCTGAATAGAGTTGATATTTTCTTCGTAGTGAATATTGCATAAAATGATCTGCAAAAAATTAATATTTTGTTTTATTTCCGTTAGTTTGCCTTTGAAAGAACGCCAAGTACTCTGTGCACCATGTGTGAGTTTCCCTGGAAGTGATCAATAAAATTACCAGAGTTGTTGCCAGTTATGTTGATAGTTTAAGCTTGATGTATTACGGTAAATGGCACACTTATCTGTCATAATTGTTAACGTCAAAATTATGGCGTCCAAAAGAGGAAAGAACGTACAATGCTCCCTTTGTAAAATTCATACTCAAAAAGTTTACCAGAGGTAACTGTTAGATAGATATCTGAATTTTGTTTTCCATTCAGTGTATTTTACTGACGTGCCGTTTGTAAACAATTCGCTCAAAAAGAACGAATCAGCAAACTGAGTCGTTAGCGAACGAATCTCTCCTGAAAATAATCGATTCCTCAAAAGAACAGATTCCCAAAATGAATCAGTCAAAACTACTGAAATGCAATATCTTTAGAACTACTTCTTTTTAGACATCGAAAATTCACCTTTGTGTCTCAGTGATATTAATGTTCTAGTGAAAACATTTTACCTCATTGAAGAGTGTAAATATGCAATAAATAACGAGACTGTTCCAAAACGAACTTAAAAGAAACCCGGGGGAAAAAGTTTCCATAACAATTACAACACATTTAAATTAAAAAGCGTCCACTAAATCGGAAACTCTTAACAAACGAAAGAATCAGACTCAGAATTTTTCTAAACCGGACGAAACACTGGCTGAAACGAACCAATGGATCCGACCAAGAGTCGATTCCGAGACACAACTGTTTTCTCAACAGGAAGAATCATACGACCGAAACGAACGAGTCAGTGATGATAATAATGAGAACCAAAATCTTGATTTCCTGATCATGAATAGTGTTTGATTATTTGCTTGAACCTTCGTTCTTAGTACATTTGTTGGAACAGAAATTGGGAATTGAAGAAATGCGTGGCCCTACGCGATATTTGAAATTACAGTAAAAATCGCAAGACAAAAATACAGATCGAATCAGGAAATTCTGTTCCGAAACGTATATACAAAATAATGAAAATACGGATTAAGTATTTCTAATTAAAAATCTGAAGACAAAAATACAGAGCGAATATGGAAGTTCGGTTCCGAAACGTATAAACGAATAAATGAATAAAAAAATTATATTAAAATGACATTAAATTCTATTAAATTATATTAAAGTTATATTAAATTATACTAAAATTCTATTAAATTATATTAAAATTCTATTAAATTATATTGAAGCTTATATTAAATTTTGATCCAGAAATTATAAATATGAAAACTTCCCCAAAAATTTAAATCCGAAACACTTAATCCCTATTTTGATTTACTTTTTATTTCCATCAAAGAACAGTGAACTTTTCTCGTGAAGATGTGAAAGGTGTGACAAGAAGATCCAATTAAGATCTCCGTTTGAATTTCCTTCGTACAGATTCAAATAAATTATATTACAAAAAAATTAATTTTAAGATTTTTTTCATTTGTGATATATGAAGTAGCTTTCTCTCAGTAAGCACACTAAATTTCCATAACTGTAATTATGTGATAAAATACATTTTTGATGCATTATGGGTCACATCCCGTCAATTCAAAGTTTCTCGAAAAAGAAGGTGTATTTGATAATGTTTCCACTATTTCCTTTGTAAAAGAAGTTAGATGTAGTTGAATTAATGTTATTTTTTTCAAGATGAATTCATTAGTAATTACTTAATATATTCTGCTAAAGATGAGGTATTAGTTATTATCAGCGATAAACTACTAATTATGTCGCATTCATTTCGAAATATAATACCTTACGTTAGCCATCAGGTAGCGGCAATTTAACGAGTATGTTCCCTGAAACACTCGTTATTTCTTCTCTCAGTGTAGCGGCATACCGCATTATCCTATTGGTAATAGCCATCACCAGCAGGTAACACAGTTGCCATGAAGGGGTGAACATGATCCACAACGATGTTCAGAAACCTGACAGGTGTCAAGGTATTGTGCTAATCAGATAATGCGGCTTAAAGTGTCCCAAGAAAACACATCTCTCAGCATGACACTGTCCCGGCCGGCATATTCTCGCCCAACAGTGCATCTAGATGCCCTAGCCTCTGATGGTAATCGGCGTTTCCGCGCTCGGACGTCTATGTAATGCACCAGGAACCTTTATTCGTCAGATCAGGTCACTTTCTTCAAATCATCCACGGTCTGATGTCGATGATCTTCGGCACATTTCATGCATTGTTGGCGAATTCGTCCAGTGCGTTTCGGGCCCTGCCAGGGTTTTCGGCTACGCATGCCCATGGGCAAAAGGTTGCGATAAAGTGTGTGCTGTGAAACATTGCCCAGATCACCACTGTTCTAACTGCGGGTGATTTGTCGCATTGTGGCCCTGCGGTTGCTGTGAATAGTGCGCGACAATATCCGCTCCACTCTGGCATCAATGAGAGGCGAACGACGGTTCATCGTTTGGCCATCTGTTCACCACATTAGATACGTACTCACTGCAGCGGCAAGTGATCAACCCATAATCCGTGCCGATTCCGATACCGTTATTCCGAGCCGCCATGCTATCACAATTTGTCATTTTTCAAACTCCGAGAATTCAGCAGCTTTTCGGAATCAGACCCCGAAAACTTTGCTAACCGCAAGGTTGTATATATACATCGGGTTGCATATATACTGCTCTGTAAGCATTACCGGCCCTATCGTTCAGTCTCCAGGCGCATTCAATTCTCTAGGCTGGAGGTGGTGATAATGGAATAACTCATCTATGTAGAAACTTAGCGCCCGATTCGAAAAAAAAAAGATTGTGATGAAAGGAGCACAATTGTCTTAAGAACCGCTATCATCTTTAAATTACAAAAATTGTAATATATAATAGAAATACAGAAGGAAACATTTCAGAAATTATGTTGTTACGTAAAGAAAAGTGATTGCTCAGGACCTTCCTTAAACACCTTCAGTGCACTGCTCAAGGTTATTTGATGTGTGGTATTATTGCATTCGGGAACGGCAATTGACGTTCATTATTGTATTGAACAAAAGGATTAGATGTCCGTCAAGGAAGAGATACGTGATGCAAAATTTTATTAATTCGTTAAACACTGTGGAAACACATCGACATATCTAAAAAAGTTTCCCAACTGTCAGGATACCGTGATCCTCCGCAAAATCCTATAAAGTCTCGCAGTAAGATTTCAAAGATCGTATACTCATGTTTCGGTATGAAGTCACTATCACTAGGCATTGTCAATCTAGTGAAATCAGGAGCCACTAAAATATTCTTATCTTTCAGTTTGTGAATTATTTCAATCAGTTGCAATAAAAATAATTCGATTCGCAATATAACAGGTAAATAATAAGCATTAAACAATATTTGTTGTGGTGGCAGCAGAACAATGTGAAATGAGAGAAGACTTTCGTCATTTTGAGCTATGGGTAGGAAAGAATTGCACAATTTTTATTTCACTCATATTTCATAAACATTTCGATATTTTAAATTACAAATACAAAGAGCAGCCGATTGACGGAATAACTTTTTCAGAAAAGAATCGCTGTTATAGTAATCGTATCTCAGTCGTGGAAAGAAAACCACATAAAACATAAAGCTAACCACATAAAGATATAGCAAAAAAACATTTCAGTCTTTGCAATTTTCAAACTTGAAGAACCTTCGCTCATGACCAGCACCCATTTATGTCTCATTGAATCTATATATCTGTCTGTAGAACTCTTTTTTTTGGTAACTACATCCATCAGCTGTAGTTCAGGTACTATTCTAATGCCAATGTAAAGCAGCTATTATTTAAGACAATGTAAATCCATCTGTTTTTCCTTTGATGTTCGTCCTTTCTAAAAGCCCGATTTATTTTATTTTTTTCACTGAGAAGAATGTGAGTAGCAAACCCATTTCTCCAGAGTTTCGGTGCAAACTCTTTTATTTTATTGTTGAACGCAGAATCTCCGTAAAAGGAAATATAATTTTCTTTAAAATTTTATTCCAATTACATCGAAAGACTATATTGCATGAAAGAACATATTTTAACCAGTTTAAATCGTTGTCAGATCTATGTAATGTATCTGTCAAGAAACATATTAAAAAAATACGCCTCCCTTCTGCTCACCGCAAAAGGCGTTCTCAAAACCGCAAGCTAAAGTCGAAATATAGGTTCACAGAACTCGTCCGAAGTAAAGTTCGGAAGAGACATCATGAGAGCTAGTTGTCACAAACACCAGAAGACATAAGTGGATTTATTAAATATTATATTTCTATTTTCCATATTTATTACTGTCGATTACACTTCCCAACACACAATTTTAGCCTTTCGAGTCAGACCTATTCTTGGATATATTTTGGGTGCTGATTCCAAAAATGTCAGACGGTTTGCCCTATCAACTATAGTTTCATAAATACGGAATATCTGCCTTATATGCTGATTAAACTGGTCGTTTGCCAAAATATGTTTTCCTTAATCGCATGATTTTCAATTTGTCATAATAGTTTGACAAATATTGGTGTACTAATTATACTACTAAAATAACCACATAGTGCTAAATCAGTTTATTTCAACAAAATATCATACAAAATGATCAATCATCGAAATGTAAGGAACTTCGTTTATAAGACTTTCTAAAGTGCGATATCGCAGGACATTGGCGCTGAAGTCTCCAGCAGAATTTTCTATCACTTGGGTGGCCCATCTTCCCTGTTGTCTCTCTTCTGCAGTTTTTATGTCCTGGTGAAATCTTTCTTCTTCCTCTGGCCTAAATCACCAAAGTTTTTTTATAATGCGTTATACGTGGTGTGGGTAATGGGCCTTGATGCTCATATTACAGCCAAACCTACTAAAGTTAGAGAGCTTTGTTAAGTTTGGCTGTAATATGGCTTTACAAACTTATTAAAATTATATTTAACTTTGTCCCTCTAGTAATTCAGACAGTTGTCCACCTTATGTTTTCCTCAAAAGTTTTGGATAACTAGAAAGAAGGAAAACCAGTCACAATTGCCAATTCTGTTCAATGAATCAATGAAATATAAATTTTGTATAAGCTGTTTTATCTAAGCACCATAAAAAAACCTTATTTTCAGTTTTTCTGCTTTCTGTCCAGGGAATTTACTTTATAAATGGTCAAAGCACAAATTTTCTTCATTCAAAAACTTCACAAATTTCTTTATGTGGGATAGCTTAAAATGAAATGGTGGCAGGATAACTTTGTGCCTGTCAACTAAAGGTTCACTCATAATACTTTGTCCTCTAGTTTCACTATATTTCTTTAAGTTCAATCTTTTATTTTCCAGCGGTCATGTTTGACTCTGCTGTCCCAACTACATAGAGAGCACGGATATTTTGTGCAGTCACATTGCTGACAAAGTAGAAAGTTCACCATTTTTATGTCTATATACGTATATATATATATTACTTATTGATGTTCTTAATACATGATTTATTCGAGGACAAGAGCGATTATCTTGTATTTCTTTTTCGTAGTTGAAGAGTGTCCAACTGGAATTTACTTTATTAACAACGCTCTTGTTGGTAAAGTGAAAGGCCTAACCAAGGGGAAACACTTACCTGAGAACAATAAAAGAGCGGCCATTATTCCACCGGGACCATCCATTCCTCCCCTGTATGGCAGACTGAAGCACCATAAACCTGGCCTTAAACTCAGACCCATTGTTAGCAAAATAAGAGCGCCAACGTATTACGCAGAGAAAGAGCTGGCTAGCTTCCTAAAAACGTACCTACCTACCTCCCAACATTCTATACGCTCGACTGCGGACTTCATAAGCAGAATAAAAGACATAGGTTTAGATAAAAAAGAGATTATGCTTAGTTTCGACGTGACATCATTGTACCCGTCAATCCTGGTCAAAGAAGCGTGTGACAACCTAGAGAACGTTCTTACCAGAGATGGTTAACAAACCCCGGATGCAGTGCAAACATATGAAGGGTGTTGGACCTGGTTGTAAACAATAACTACTTTCAGTTCCTAGGAACACACTACAAGCAGATAAAAGGTGCCCCCATGGGATCTCCAATTTCAGGAGTGCTCGCGGAAGCTGTCCTACGCTCGCTAGAGGAGAATATCTTCTCAAGCAGTGGCAAGAAACCGAAATTGTGGTTTAGATATGTGGACGATGTGTTCTTAATTTGGCAACATGACGACAGAGACCTCGAGGATTTCCGACAGAGAATCAACACAATACACCCTCCCATTAAATTCACTTATGAAAAGGAAAAAGACGGGAAGCTTTCGTTTCTTGAAGCTGAGTTAAGCCGTTCCCAAGATTGCCGCTTATGCTCCACCGTATATTACAAACCAACAACAGTGACGAATTTCATCCCTCCTAAGTCCGTATCCCCTAGCTCATATAAAATGGCGGCATTCCGTACCCACTTCAATAGAGTAATCACGAATTTGTTCCACCAAAAGAACGAGGGACAGAGAAATAACAAATATCATCAACAAAGGAGTCACTGCAGGATTATCGGAACGAACTCTGCAATCCATATCACACAAGATGATAACCAGGACCCACAAGACATGTCTGTTATTTTCTGTCTTATCATGTTAGCACAACGTTGCGCTGAAACAAAACAAAGTGTAGGTATTTGCTAAACAAAATAATTCCCTCTATGACCGTCTGAGTTTCTTTCTGAAGGGTTCGAACGTTTTTTCGTATAAACAATTTTAATTTATTTAAAAGTCACCTTTGGTATGAGAAATGTGTATCATGCCTTTTGCAAGATTTCCTGGTAGTAAACACGGATTTCTTTCCAATTAATTTGCTTTCCATTTAAACAATTTCCGAAACCTGCGCAACTGTTTGTGTTACGACCGTTCTTGAACTCAAATTTTAGAAAGTTGTTAACAAAACTTTCAGAAATTTGAGTCAAGCAACCCTAAATAACAGAAGATATCAAATTTTGGTGTTGATTTTTTTTAAAATCCAGAACACTAATTTTTCTGTGCTTGCTTCAGATAAGGGAGGGATATCTTATATAACCGCCTATGGGGGTAATACTTGCATTTTTAGCAAGGATTAATATTTTCCACTGGTTTGCTTCTCGGTAAAAATAAATGTTACCTTACCTTTTATTTTTATGGTAAGCAATACTGATAATATGCACAAATATAGGGAATTGAAGTCTTTGGTGTATACTGTTAGGTAAAATTGCAAATAGTTATTTTCATGTTCATAAACAGACCATGCAATTTTAACGCTAACAACAAGCTGTCACAGTTAATCCCAACTAACGTTTGAGAAATATATGGTGTTATTTTGGTAACAATTGCTTTGGTTTAAAACGCATTTTCCTTTATCATTTAATTTTGCGGTATAAAGGCTGTCTCACTTAATCTTCAAGTTAGGGCAAGTTGCCTCAATGCCTCGTCTAAATATCTAATTTTTAGCATTGTATGTTTCACGAAAGTGATGCATGTTTCCGAGTAGCTCTTAGAAAACGCTATCGCAAACCTGCCTTGATTATTTTTTAGGCTCTCAGAAAACTGAAATTGGTTTCGAATGCACCAGATTTCCAGAATAGCTTCCATGATACAAGAACTACTCTTTAAAAAATGTTGCACTTGATAAATATTGCAAAACCGTAGCTAATGTTTACATTTTGGGCGATCTCAGACAGTGTAACCCGGCGATCTTCTTTAACAAGCGCATCGATGCGATCGAGATGCTCCTTTGGGCCAAGGGTCAACGAAGGATCGGAGCGAGCTTCATGAAACACATCCGTTTTTCGTCCTTGAAACTATTCTACCCACTTGTACACTCATCTCTGGCTATACACCTGTCCTCACTATATTGCACAGGCATGCTACGATACAGTTCAGCCGATTTAACACCCTCAGCTCAAAATAACCTCAATATCTTTCGCTGCACGACGACGGAGAATTCCAAAAAACGAGTGACTATGTTTAGGCATTTCCAACTGCTGTTAGGAGATCAGAAATTGCATCTCTAACGTGTCAAGTGGACATAACCTCCCTTCGCCAAATAACAATCTACCGCAGCTCCGCTTGCTTACGTAGCGAGATCATTAACCTTACGTTTGATTCGTCCTCGTGTCATTTAATCCACCTGATCGACGAAGTAGTCTGAAATAGGGATATGCAAAAAACCTCCATGTTTTTGAACATCGATATTTTGCTCCAGATGATTGATGTTTTGACCTCGATGTTGCAGAAGCTGTTATATCGAAAAATCATCGAGGTTTCGTAACCGATGTTTGGAACTGATGAAGAATATTTCCTACGAAAAGTAAATGCATATTTTGTTATATTCTTATGAATAAGAAAGTAATATTACCTTCCTATTGGCTGTTTTAGTTATTGTTGTTTTTAAAGATCTCGAAAACCGATATTTTTTCCTATAAAGTACGTCAGCCGATGCATCGAATACACATCGAGGTTTCCACAGATACGTCGAAAAAACATCGAGCCTTTGAAAAAATATTATTAGTTACTTGGGGTTGAATTGGCGATTAATCACTAATATATTGAACAAATATTTTACTCACTGACATGCCCATTCGATGCTGCAAACGAAAAACCGAAATCTTCGACTTGTCATAAAGACATCGCGGTTCACACCGATACATCGAAAAAATATTGAGGTTTATACCAATACATCGGGCGTTTGAACAAAGATGGATGTTGAATTTGGTGAGCATCAGAGTTAGATTGGCCATTCGTTGTTGCAGATGGAAAAGTGCCAATTCTTGAGTTCATTAGCAAACCATCGAAACATCGACATTCATACCGATGCAGCGAAAAGCCATCGAACTTTCCACCGATACATCGAGCGTTTTAATAAATATTACGTTCCTAGATGTTCGATTGGTGAGTATTAGTGCTGCATTGAACAGAGATTTTACAAATCTACTGCCGATTCATTGTTGCAGAAGGAAAAGTGCTAATTCTCAGTTCATTAGCAAACCATCGAAACATCGAAGTTTGACCGATGCTTCGAAAAAACATCTAGGTTTCCATTTATACAACGAGCGTTTTAATAAATTTTATTAATTACTCAATGTTACTGGCGAATAATCACTAGTGATACGTAATTATCGAATTTACGAAATAGATGCGAATAAATGCGAAATTTACCAATATAAGCGAATAAATACGAAACTTTTATTTTATGTACTTTTCCGCGGCATCATGATAATGAACATTTTTTTAAAGCGAAAACAGGGCGCAATTTCACGCATCACTTGCGCCGTGCGTGTTCTACTCAGCGTACGTTACGCACAAAATCCCAGGCCACGCCTCCTTCCCACTCGGTGAGTCAGCCAGTGCCGTTCAGTAGCACTGGCTGGCTAGCCTTGAAAGAATACGTATAAGCACATGATTGTTTTTGCATTTCGCTAGTAAAATACAGACTACAATGCTCGCGATCCGTTTGATAGCGGTATATCAATATGGGCCACCCTAAGAAAGAATTAGTTGATAGAGTGAAAGAGTTTGGCCACGAGGTATGGTATTTAAGCGATACAAATAGCGTGATGTACAAATTTTGCAATGTTCGTCTAGATGGGCAAATCGACTCTCTACGTGACATCAAACGCAACAAATGAAGACTACCAGCATATTGGCAGACTTTTTTGTCCACCTGCAGCCGCGACCACAACCACATGATCTTTGAACACAAATTTCTTACTGGAAATCTTCTCTAAAACACCATTTTTTAAAGACATACCACAGGATGAGCTCATCGATTTATACAGTCATTTTCATAGACAGCTACTATCATATATCAGAATTGTAATGTGATCGTCACTTGATGTCGGAAACCCACGTAAACCGGTTTTATTAGTTGTGAGGTGGTGCGACTGTTAGAACTTGATAGAAAGAATGTGGTTTGGCCGCTTTTAAACAGGAAATAGGCACTTCAGCTTCAGTTGTGAGCTTTCGTGTTTGACAGGTGGATGTTAGTTTATGCTCTCTGTGAGTACATGTTGCTTTCGTGTATTGAAAAATGGATATTTCCCTAGGAAGCGTGCGAAAATAATTGCTCTGAAGGATAACACTTCTATGACAGTGAGGATATCGCTTGTGCAGTTGGTGTGGGCAAATCAAGTGTATCAAGACTGCTTACCCGATACAATGCACCTGGACCATCGTCTCCAAAAAGGAGAGGTAAATGTGGAAGAAAACGAAAAACAACTCCATGAACCGATAAATATCTAATCAGAAATAGCAAAATGAATCCAAAATAAAAAACAAGAACCGACCTTTAAAGAGATTTATTGGCTAGTGGTTGTGATGTTAGTGATTCAACTGAACGCCGTAGGTTTCTGGAAGTTGGCCGGAATGCAAGAAGACCAACGAAAAAACGATATTTGAATGCGCAAATGAAGATAAAACGTTTAGCATGGGCCAAAAAATATAAATCATGGACTGCTGACGACTGGAAAAAGGTAATTTTCAGTGATGAAACTCATTTATTTGTGCAGGGGTACCAAGCAAATGTCGTTAGACGAAGCAACTGTGAACCCTTAAGACCTGAGCATGTCAAACAAACTGTAAAACTACCTCTGAAACATGGGGTTTTTTGCACATCAAATGGCACTGAAAGCTTGGTTCCTGTTCAAGGTATAATGAATTCAGTCAAGTACGTAGAAATATAACAACATAGGATTGTTCCATTCTTGAAACTTTTGACGGGACATTTCAACATGACTTTTTCCCATGTCCCAGTTCGATATTGGTCAAGAATGTCATGCTGGAAAATCAAATTCATTTGCTTGATTGGCCTAGAAATTCACCAGACTTAAATCACATAGAAAACTTGTGGAATATTTTGAAGAGACGTTTAGGTAAAATGGACTGTACAACCTTACAACACATCATGACGAATGCTATAAAAGTGTGGTTCCACGATTATGAAGTCAAAAATATGTGCACTCAATAAGTGGTGTCAATGCCAAAACGAATTCAAGAGCTCATTTCTGCTAAAGGAGGACATACTTTATACTAATAAAGTTTCTTATCAGTGCATATTAAGGCACAGAATCATATAAAGACATGGTTTTGGAAAAAAGAGTGAGTTTTACTTTGTCCTCATTAATTTGCGCAGTATAGTACTTACAGTGGCCAACCAAGAAACTCCTGTTGATGACATACAGATTTTAAAAGCAACGACATGCTGCTATTTAAACTATGCAAAGTTTAAATAGCATTCAACGCCTCCATAATTCTGTTAACAGCGTGGTTGCTGAGAGATATTTCATAAGCTACACCATTGGTATTACTGACAGAAAGCAAAGGCTAATATTGTTAGCTTTTAACTAAGTATTTTGGTACTCAACCTACCAGTAAGTAAACTTTGAAGAACACTCTAAGTAAACTTGTAAAAACAGTAAACCAAGTAAATGAAATTTTGAAAAACAGAAAACCAAGTAATGTAAACTTTGAAAAACAATTTTTTTGTTGTGTCTTAAATTTTTGGGAATAAATGCGAAATTTTTTATTTTAAACAAAATTTTTGGAGAACATTTTGATTTGTTTACGGCGAAACATACGTATCCCTGAAAATCACTGTTATATTAAACAGAGATGTTGCACATCTATTTCCCATTTACTGCTGCAGATTGTAAACTAAGAATTCTTTAATTTATTAGCAAATCTCTGAGATCCACACGATGCAGCGAAAAACCATCGAGTTTTCCACCAATACATCTAGCGTTTAAACAAAAAATATGTTTCTGAGTGTATTACTGTTATATTGAGAATATATTTTACGGATTGATTGTCCATTCACTGCTGCAGATGTAAAAGTGTGAACTGTTTAGTTTATTAGCAAAACATCGAGGTTTACACCGATGCATCGAACAAAAATAGAGGTTTCTACCAATATATCGAGCATTTTAATAAATATTGTAGTTACCCGATGTTATTGGTCAGTAATAACTGTTATATTTAACGGACATTTTGCGCATCTATTGCACATTTATTGCTGCAGATTGGAAATTACGAATTGTTCGGTTTTTTACAAAAAACATCAAGGTTTTCACCGATACATCGAAATGTTCTTTCGATAGTATCGATGCATCGATGTTTTGGGAATGAGTAACTACCGATGTCGATCATCCATGTTACCCACCGATGTGCCCATCTGTAGTCTGAACTGTCGTCAAAATTTAAGTCATTTTGCAGATATATTGCTGAACTATTAAAGTTACAAAGTGCGAAATTTATTACATTGTCAACATAATAATTTACACAATTTTAGAGCATAGTATTTGCATTAAGGGAACACCACTTGTAAAAATAATTTTTAACACTGCAATGAATAAATCTGAAACACGAAATACTTGAGTAGGGAAAGTATTTCAGTACAATTTCATTTCAAATTATTTAAAATATAATTGTTAGCTATGCCTTTCTTTCAAATAAAAATATATTTCTCTCAACTAGAAGGAATTTCTTCACTTCTAGGAGAATAAATTATTTCTTAATCAATATACCGAAAGAGTATGAAAAAAATCGTAATGCTCGTATGTAAGCGGAGAGTCGTTATTTTTACGGGGAGAGTGTCCTTCTTGGGAGTCCAACTTTTATTGTATTGTAATTTAAGATAGAGACTTATAACAGCAATAATGAAATTAAGTAATATATACGACTATATGTGTGTGTTTCACACAATTGCAGTTACTAAATATTGCCACATGACTAGGCGGGTCTACTAATACCCTGTCTGGAATTAGAAGCAAGGTATGCAAGGAACCAGAATCCCCCCACTTGAAGTATCCGACTGTCGACTACCATCCCCACCTCTTACGCAATATGTATGTTAGAGACGGTATGTCAAAATCAGTGTTCAAGTCTATGCAGAATATCTGTAAGCCAATATCAGTGTTCAAGTCTATATTCAATTTTTAGGTGACGCGTCTGGAAATTCTTGTAATTACTGAGTAAATTTCCAGGTCGACTGCTATTCCTGATGTAGAGATAACTTTTCTTATAAAATGAATGCATTTGAAAAGATATATGCCGCTCAGATGTCGCAGTGATCTAAACGTTGGCCTATGATCATTCGCCCTTGAGGGGTCCGAGTTCGAATCCCGTCGAAGCACGGGTGTTGTGTTTGTCTTACTGCACTGGCTCTCTCCCTTCCCTGGAACCAGTGACCCTAATTTAGGGACGAGCTTCTTCATATAGCTGACTGAGTTGCTCACGGTGGTCGTCAAACCTGCAAAGAAAAAAAGATATGCTACAGGTGCATACTTAGGTTCCAAAACAGTTTATATTTTAACTGCAGTTACAAGAGTTGATTTACATTCTTCATGCTTAAAGGCATGCTGAGGAGACCTCTGAAAAAAATAAACTTCTTATTCTTGATATAATAGCTTTCTTCACATTTCACAGAACACAATTATTAATTCCACAGTGAAGATTCCACCTCACGTAATGACCTTTTGTAAGGACTAGCCGCTCGATGCCTTGGTTCTATTTTGAAATCGGAATCTATAAAAAATTCCGAATTTAGATGCAAGGATTGAAATGAAGCGAACACATAAGTTTTACCCAAATTCAGGTAAAGGAAACTTCTAAAGTAGATAATTAAAATATGTAGCAAACATACATAATTCATTATGCAACCGATAAAAGTCATTTCCTTTGTCGCCAGGTACATTGACCATTAATATTCGGACATCTGCATACCCATAAATTGTCTTTATTTACAGAAAACCTTTTGTGATAATATGAAACCTATATTTTTAGTGACGGTTTCTGGCCTTTGGAAATACCCTCAACACTTTTCTTAAATGTACTCCAATATCGTCCGCCATTCGACTTTCATATCATTGACCAGCTCAGTTTGTTTGTTGCACGATCTGTTTTCTTCGTATGCGGCGACTTAAATCGTCTCTAAGGTTCCATACGTAATACAGTTTCTGATCTTGGACAGATAAACATTTGGTCTCCCAATTTCTCAAACTATTATGCAACAAAGCGAGCAGTAAGACATCGTGTGATTTTTTTGCAGATTCGGACATGGACTTTTCTGAATGTAGTTCTACAATATGTTTAGGGCATAGTCGTCCAGATCGTCTTGGTGTAACTCAAAATTCATGGTTTTGTCCAAAACGACTAATGTGCCCAAACCGAATGTAGAACATCAACTTTTTGCTATCATATAGCTCTCAAATAGCCTTTAACTTCACTGACTATCAGTTAGCACTCCAACAGCTTTATCGACTATCAGGCAGCATGGACCAAAAACATCGTCTGGAGGATATAGTCTTTACCTATCTACTGTAGAAGTGTTCGGTATAATAGAATTAGATGTTTTTTATTTGATTTTTTTTTATTTCTGTAAAAACATTGTTGTGATTTATTACAATGCACCATTCACAGTACTTCCGTCAAAAAGCAATATTCAGAGACCCAATTTAAAATGAATTACTTGTGAGCACGCTTCCGTAACCGTACGGTTACTATCATCAGGGTCGAGCAATGCTCTTCCGACAGAGATCCCTCAAAAGAGGATGAAGTGCGACATGTACCAAATGCTTGAAGACGGTACAATTTGATGCAAATATGCTAAAGAGCGCTTCTTGACTTCACCTGATATTGGAATTATACTTTACTTTTACTGAACTTAAATACTGCTTTAATCAAAAAAATCATCTTAGTGAACACATTAAAACTTATAGACACTTCATGAAATGGCACATAATGCTTGTAACCTGTCTTATAACCATGAGGAGAGCTACCCTGAATGTTATCTTACCTAATGCTACATATGGTTCAATGGATGTTTCAAATATTTTAAAATCTCAGATGCTATAATAAAATTCTACAAAGATACGTTCCGTTTTCTTGGCAAATCGGAATCCTTTTCCTACAAGTTTTTAGGAATTTGTAAGACAATATCGTACGCATTTCTTTGATATGCTAATACGACGTAATTTCTTTATTTTAGGAATTATCTCATATTTCATTAACAGTGCACCGCAGAAGAATCTCTCTCTTACCAGGAAAGAAAAAAACTTTATTTAAATGGAAGCTGTAATTTTTCGTATGCTGAAGTTCCTTAAGATGCTTCAAACTTTGATGTAACTCTGAAGAAACTAATATAAATATCCAAAATTGCTCAATAACGTTAATATCAGTATCGAAGACAAGTAAACAGCATAATAATATAATATTTTATTCAAAAAAGACACATCATTATATCTAATGCTACTCTTTGATAACAGTTTTCTCTATGCTCTAAGAAGAAATAATTTTCCAAACCAATGAAGAGTGGAAAAAAATATTTCGCTTTTAACTGAAATGGCTTTTACTTTACGGTGTTTTGTATGGTATGAGAGGCCATTGGGTAATCAAAAATATGCTCACTGGTAATCTTACAGGCAGGTATAATTTGCCATTAACTTTCGCAAGTGTTTGTCGTATCCGGATAGCAGTAGAAGTTTCCAACCTAAGGACAAAACGTTGTTCCTGCTTAGTGAAATAAGAATAGCTTTGCCTAGGTGATAATGTCTAGCTAAAGACGAGTTATTTTCAGACAGTCATGGCAAGTTGGTTAAAAACAACAGAAATTTGTGTTAGTAATTTAATTAAATTTTTGAACATAAAACTGAAAATTCTCTGGATACAATTCCACGATTTTGATCACTACCCATAATTTCGGTAATACACCACAGAATAGCTTTTTTGATTGAATTAAAGTATATTATTAGTATACAAAAGAAATGCAAGAGAAACTCGGATTATGATGCTCATAGAGTGAATTTTGGTGTCATTTCCATTTGGAATAAAATATCTTTTTGTAATTATGGAAGGCGACTTAACAACGTGAAATTTACTCTTACATCGTACGCGACATTTCCATTTTCGGCGCAAAATAAAATTCTCATTTGTTTTTTGGAATATTTTACGCAATACTTAAAACGACAATTCGTCAGGAAGGTCCGCGAAGGGATTTATGTTTATAATTTCAATTGCAAACAAATTTCACGTAATACAAAAAATTTAATGTCTTGCCTGGACAGTATTTTAAAAAGATGCCAACTCAGGACAAGTGTTTTCTTGAAAACGTATCCAAAATTACAGAGATGTGAGAAGAAATCACCACTTACTCAGCTGTTTCATTCTGCTTGGGTATTGACCGCTGGGCCCTCTTAGTCCGTGTCCAAGAACTGACATCGATGCACGAATGTCTCGAAGTGAATAATAATTTGAGATTAAAAAAAGAAAGCTAGTTCAAAAAAATTGGAAACGCTTCTTACACTACTTTTGAAAAATGGAAACTAATTTACTTTTTGAATTTCTTGAACCACTTCAGAAATACAAAACAACAATTGTATAGACAACAAGAATTTAAGAAATAAATGAGAGAATGCGTTAATCGAAATCTTGGTAATTTTTAAAATATGGAAACTTAGTTCCATAGAAATAACCTAGTTTGTGGTATGTTTGTCTTAACATATCAGACAGGAAATTACATCGAAGCGCATGAACAGAAATATCTATTACATTAGTTGTTCCCAAACTGTGCGCCGCGGCTCTCTGGGGAGCTGCGGCTTCCTCACAGGGGCGCCGCGAAATATTACAAAATTTTCATAATTTTATTTCCATTTTCAATTCAATGTGATCGGACGCGACATTGCGACATCTAGTGGACCTGGTGCAGACTAGTAACTTTCTCAGTAATAACTGTTTGCAGAAGCCTCTACAAATGGTTACTAGATGGCGCCCTACAATAATGTTACAAGCATGAGCTTTCCCCCCACTCGACTGCCGCCCGACGGTCGCACATGTGAATTCCGCGCGCCTGCTACAGGAAGTAACCTGAGCTTTCGCACCAGCCAATATGCTTCTGATAAACATTCCTCCCTCCTTCTCCAAGCGTCTGGAAATGAAACTATCCGTCCAGATTTTTCGAGAAGGTCACCAGATCCTTTAAATGTGCTCATCGATCTTTATTTGTGCCGCTTTTTTCGGCTAGCAGTCTGTTACGTTGATGCTCTGTCGCTGCGTTTTGGCGTTTGTGAGCTTTCGGCGTATCAACTGAATATTATTGTGATTAAGTGAAGTGATTAGTTTTCGAAGTTTTTCTTCTCGTATGTATTTTTAAAAATGGATCGGTTTTTACTAAAAAGTAAGAAGCGTTGTGAAAGTGAAATTAAAGAGGGCCCAGCGGTCAATAGTGGCAAGAGTGTGAAGAAGCATAAATATCGAAAATACCATGATGGTTATTTGGACTTTGGTTTTACGTCGACATAAGTCAATGGTGAAGAAAGGTCGCAGTGTGTACTGTGTATGAAAGGTTTTGCACCAGAGTACATGCTACCAAGTAAGTTAAAACGCCATTTAGAAACCAATCATCCCAAAATGCTTAGTAAATATCGTGATTGCTTTACGAGAAAGTCACAAGAGTGAAATCAACAAAAGGTATTTTTAAAAGCAGGCATCAATACTAAGCAATGCTTTGCTAGCATCCTACAAGGTGGCACATAGACTCTCAAAATGTAAGAAGCCTCATACAATCACAGACCCCATTGTACCAGCTGCTGTACATATGGTGAACATTATGATCAATGAGACTGCTAGGAAGCTGCTTTCAAATGTGCCTTTGTCCAATAACACCATCAGTCGCACAATGCAGCACATTGAGGAGAACCTCAATGACCAATTAATTGAAAAAATGAAAGGTAAGTATTTTGGGTTGCAGCTGGATGAGGCCACAAATAATAATAATGATGATCACTTGATTTGCTGTGTACGGTTTATAGATGGAAATACCATTGTAGAAGACCTCCCCTTTTGTAAAATTATCACTGGTAGTGCTAAGGCTCAAGACTTGTTCGAGATCGTTGATACTTTTATATCCTAAAATAATTTATAGTGGACTAAGTGCGTTGGTGTCAGTACTGATTGTGCTCGTTCTACGTCCGGATGTTATGGAGGATTGAGGTCACTTATTCGAAGCAAAGACCCCAATGTATTGTGGACCCATTGCGTTATTCACAGGGAAGCACTCGTGTCAAAATATCTGAGCCCTACATTGAACCAGGTCTTAGAATATGTAGTGAATGTAGTAAACTTTATAAAAACTCGGCCGTTAAAGGCAAGGTTTTTCAAAAACTATCTGAGGACATGGGATCCGTGCTCACGTCTTTGTTGTAATGCAGCACTTCGCGATGGCTCTCTCGCGGTAATGTTTTGTCTCGTGCGTTTGAACTGCGACTGGAAATTTATATTTTTCCTAAAGAGAAAGACCACAAGTGTACCGAACATTTTATGAATGAAAATGTTTTGGTAAAACTAGCATACTTATGTGATATTTTTGAAAAGATGAATGTTCTGAATCTCTCCCTGCGGGAAAGCAAAATGCACCATTTAAAGTCGATTGAGAAAACTTCAGCTTTTATAAAAAAACTGAAACTATGGGAAAGAAAAATGAATGAAGACGGAGGTAAAGAATGTTTCCCCTTGTTGCAACAGTTTTTGACCTCCAATGGAGTTGATTTCTCTGGAGGCATGAAATTCATTTATGAAGAACACTTATCACAGTGGATCACCTGGTTTTAGAAATATTTTAAAAATGATAATATCGATAAATTTGTATGGATTAATAATCCATTTAATGGCCTGTTCCATCTTAATTTACTGCTGCAGAAGAACATAATTTTATTGAGTTGTCTTGCGACAATACGTTAAAAACAAAATTTAGCAGCATGGAGTTACCTGAATTTTGGATATCATTAAAAGATGACTATTCCCTTTTGAGTAAATATCAGAGAATTTTAATTCCATTTGCGACTTTTTATTTGTGCGAAGCTGGGTTTTCGGCGGTCGCTGGGAAAAAACTAAGTATCGCGTGAAAATCAATGTGAAGAAGGAAATGAGGGTTGCTGTGTCCAGTTTCATTTCAAGATTTGAGAAAATGTGCGGTGATCAACAGGCTCATCCATCCCACTAATTATATTTAGTTGAATTTTTCAATTAAATTTTTTGGTGATCTCCAACACGAAACCGTTTATTTTTACTTAAGTGTACTTGTTCGAATTTTACTTAGAGCGCATTGGAAAAACCTGGAATCAACAAGAGCGCCGAGAATCTAAAAGGTTTGTGAACCACTGCTCTAACGTCTTTTGCTGCGGAATGTTTATTTTCCCGCAGAGCATATTATCTCCTAAGATGTAATGGCGCTGTTGTTGCCTGTTTTACGTTATCTCTATGAGTGTTGGCGGTCTCAACGCGAATCATTTGTGGCAAGCCAGTGGAAAATTGGGCAGTAGAGTATTTTTCGATGTATATTTATTAAATTTTCCAGGTTAATTAGTGACAGCTGTTGTTCATGAAGTTTTGTAGTTAAGTTATATTTTCTCCTTACTATTATTCTACTTTATATTTGAAATAAATATATGTGTCTCAGCGTTTAACACTTTCACTGCCGCGCAACGCCGAACGGGGTCATACGATACTCAGCCCAGGTGAAAAAGACGCCGAACGGCATCGGAATTATGACTTCATATTTCGCTTCCTAAAAGCTTCGGCACTTGAAGAGAGTTATCTATTTTGTTACTGGCACTGAGAATGAGTCTCCAACTTTCTAAAATTGGTCGCGGTTTGGCAAAATCGGATATTTAACCACATGGTTTAGGGAAGGGAAGGTAAGTTGACTTCCCATAGACTTAACACAGCGCGCGCTTTTCACTGCAATGTTTATTTTCCTTTGAACGTCACTGGTTTTTGCGGTGAAGGCAAATATCAATAAATAAATGCTTGAGTGGCAACAAAAAAAATTTGCTGCTTACACTTCCACAACAGATGTCATTTGACACAATGGTGTGGATATTTGCAATTTTAATTATATAAAGATATTTCTCTTTTGGTCATATTAATATCATATCTTCATAATCTTCTGGCTGGAACGTAGGCTCAAGCCTTTTTTCACAGGAAGCTGCCCAACATCATATTATTTTAAAATGAAGAATTATATCTCTGAATATTTGAAAAATTTCGTTATGTCATACGCATGATGAAGGAGATAGAGATATCATCTAAATATGTGCGTACGAATTAAATAGGTGAAATGTGGTCAAAATCAGCTCTAAAATTGCTGAAAGGTAGCGTTTCACAAAAAACTGGTATGTTACAATATGTAATATGGAAATATGGATAAAATGTTAACTGTAGATTAAATTGAAAATTTACATAATTGGTGATATTAAAATTGGATATCAGACTACCTTATTCACGATAGGTATGTAGACATGCAAATTTTTTTTTTCTGTGGAACCTCTTTGAATATCGTTGTAAGAAGTTTTCAGCCATGCATTTATTACTTACTTATTTTATTACTCTTCACATGAATGTTTATGTAAATGGTATGTTCCCTTTTTTTCTGCTACAGACGGCGTTTTTTTAATTCTTCTCGTGCGCAGAGCGTTTCTGTGAACGACTTAAAAAGGCATTTTCACTGCAATGTTTATTTTCCTTTGAACGTCACTGGTTTTTGCGGTGAAGGCAAATATCAATAAATAAATGCTTGAGTGGCAACAAAAAAATTTGCTGCTTACACTTCCACAACAGATGTCATTTGACACAATGGTGTGGATATTTGCAATTTTAATTATATAAAGATATTTCTCTTTTGGTCATATTAATATCATATCTTCATAATCTTCTGGCTGGAACGTAGGCTCAAGCCTTTTTTCACAGGAAGCTGCCCAACATCATATTATTTTAAAATGAAGAATTATATCTCTGAATATTTGAAAAATTTCGTTATGTCATACGCATGATGAAGGAGATAGAGATATCATCTAAATATGTGCGTACGAATTAAATAGGTGAAATGTGGTCAAAATCAGCTCTAAAATTGCTGAAAGGTAGCGTTTCACAAAAAACTGGTATGTTACAATATGTAATATGGAAATATGGATAAAATGTTAACTGTAGATTAAATTGAAAATTTACATAATTGGTGATATTAAAATTGGATATCAGACTACCTTATTCACGATAGGTATGTAGACATGCAAATTTTTTTTTTTCTGTGGAACCTCTTTGAATATCGTTGTAAGAAGTTTTCAGCCATGCATTTATTACTTACTTATTTTATTACTCTTCACATGAATGTTTATGTAAATGGTATGTTCCCTTTTTTTCTGCTACAGACGGCGTTTTTTAATTCTTCTCGTGCGCAGAGCGTTTCTGTGAACGACTTAAAAAGGCATCTTCCATTAAATTTATATTTTATTAATATTTTATGGGCACTTTACGAAGGATATTTATGGGGATAGGGACAGCTATTTATTTATTTATTTATTTTCATTTTTATTAAATATCCGATTTAATTAATTAATATTCTCCAATTGCACGTTTCCAATCTGTAACAAATTTTATATGGCGGCTGTCCCTGGGCAAGGTGTAGTATTATTACTTCGAAATGTGAACATGGCAGCTTCTTTGATTTATCTTGAAATAGGTAATAAATTAACTACATACCTTAGTCTCTCTCACACACATAACTCCCTGAAAGGAAAGACCGGATATTTTGGGGTATTATTTAGAATAAACATGGATCATCAAGTGGTATATCTATTTTTGATAAATATACTGACATATTCTTTCGATAAGATTGTGTTTTTATTGGTTCTTGTTTGCCTGTAGATCATTCATAAAAAGACAGTCTAGAATTTTGTGAGAGCCGTGCAGTTTTGTAAATGGGGGGGGATACATTTGCTTTGCACTTGAATTTAAGGTGAATGTTTTCTTCGGAAGAACAAAAAAGCAAAATAAAAACCACAAGATATAGGAAAGGGCATAACTCAAAATGATGTAAATAGTAAACTTGATTTTATTATGTTCAACAAGAAATTTGTCATCAAAGACTGTAGTGCACTGAACTGGGTTAAAACAAGAAGCGACCACATAGAATTGTCAGATGTAAGAGACATTTTATAATAAAACTTTAAGAACGCAAACACCCATATCAAAGGAAATGTCCTGAGATGACAAGTGTTAAAAATCTTCATAAAATTTTCAAATCGAAATGTGAAATCTACCATAAGAGAAGAGGAAGGCATTTCCGAAATTCATAAAATAATTGGGAGGCCCTCACTGAAACAACAGGGGCTACTGAAAGCAAAACGTTGATGAAAAAATATCAGAATCCAAGAAATCGTGATTCATATTTTGTGTTTTGATATTTTATTAAGTAGATGAAGAAAAACAAAGAAAATGTAACTTCGAAACTGGAATTTATATATCCGTGCAATAACAAGAGATATCGTGCCACTCAATATATGGAAACAATTGATATGAGAAGTAGTGAGAAAAAGCGAATTCAAAAACTTCAAATTCTGACAGAAACAAAGGACTACCATTGCATTTGAAACAAACAGGCTATGTCATGTAAAAAGAAGACGGTGGTACAAAAACAAATGCAAATGAAATCAGGAGGGGAGCAGAGCTAAACAGTTCTACACGTAACTAAATGAAAGCGATGATACGTCATTTACAAACATGAAGAAGTTCAAACAGTTTTCCCTGTGCCGAAAGTTCCAACAGTGCCGAAAGTTCCAAAAGTTATCCCTGGAAAAAGAGACCCTGCTGAAGTTTTGTACAAAATTAGGAACATGAACCGTGAAAAAATTTCAGGAGAAGATGGTATAACATCGATCTTGTATAGGCAACCACTGAAGAAATAGGCATTACAGTTTCCTAGGTTTTCACACAATACGTCAATGAAAGGAAAATATTCTGACGACATGTATAATGCCCCGATGATAGGGAAGTGGCGGTGCTCCCGTGCCCAAGAAAAGCGCAGAGCTCTGCGTCGTGCACCTATCAAGGAGATTCGAGTTGGGCGTCGGTTCCCAAAGCCCATACCGTGCAGGGTACGTTGCACAGTCCGGGGTCTGATACTTGTTGAGGCCCCAGCATCGAATTCCGATGATACCTGAGAGACTGTTGAACACCTATCGCGTAAAACGATTCTTGACAGGCGACGATGGTCACGTTCACCCAATGTCTTTTTACGGCTACCCTGGTGTCGTAGGTTGGAGGTTTTGCCGGAATTGCTTGTCCAACAGCGTGACGTTATCAGTAGTTTCGACGTGGTTTCTCTTTATCCTTTGGTCCCCGTGCCGGAAGCCATCAGAACGTTAAAAGAAGCTATATATTTTTCAGCACTTTATTCGCAAGAATCTTGTCACAGTATCTTCAAATTAATGGGCTTAGTGTCGAAATCTAGTTACTATAGTTTCCGAGGGAAAATATATAAACAAACAAATGGCGCTCCGATGCGATCTTCACTTTCAGCAATTCTCGCGGAAGCCTTCCTTCGCACAATCGAGCAACACATATTCACCAGCATTACCCCAAGACCTACCACTTGGCTCCGATGTGCTGACGACGTATTTTTCATATGGCCCCATGGAAAGGAGACTCTCCCGCTCTTCCTGGATAAAATCAAATAAATACACTCTACGATCAATTTCACTATGGAGTTAGAACACAAAAATTATTTTCCTTATATGGATGTTTTACTGAGTAAATCGCCTAAAAATTGCTTCCGTACACAAGTCTATTACAAATCCACTTCCGTTACCAACCTGATGTTCAGTAGCTCATTTTCCCCCGCTGATTACAAGACAGTTTTATTCAGTTCTCGAATCCGAAGAGCATTCGACATCTCTTCCGATGTTCCTTCTAGACTAAGCAAATTAAAAAGCGTTATCGATTTGGCGACCAAGGCAGGATACGATCCGAACATGGTACATAGATATATCGAAAGAAACAAAAAGATGCATGCCGATCTTTCTATGCCGCGGCTACGCTATCTGGGCTCTATTTCTTACGTACCAAATGTTTCCTATAAACTCAAGTACGCGCTCAGAAAGATGAATCACGGTGTCGGCATAAGATCTCCGACACCTTTATATGCTATGCTTAAGCGGAATACTGGCGAGCTCCCACTCTCCAACGAAGCAGGTGTTTATGCCATCCCTCTACAATATTCGGATGGCTCCAAGCGATACTACATCGAGATGACTGAACGTTCATTTAGAATTTGAGTCAACGAGCATAAGAGAGACATAAAGAACGGAAAATTCACCACGGCCCTATCCAGAGAAATCCAGTTCAAGTCCGACGATCCTATGTGGGATGACATAAAGAAATTAGCTGCCTACTCTACTCCTAAATCCACTGCCATTCGGGAAACATTGGAGATCATTATTAACGATCAGGCCTGCAATGATAGCGTCTCGCTAAAATTACCACGAATTTGGAACCAATTCTTCAAATAATGAATGCCTTTTGTTTTCCTCCAAGGATTCCGTGTGCAATACGAACATGATATCTCGTGTTTTTATTGAATAATTACGTTCGCATCTCTTCGTTTATTGTCAAGTCAACTCACCGCTTTCACATTGTTGAAACTTTCTATTATCCAGTTTGCAGTTTGTTGTCTGCCTTCCTTGAGAAAGCCATCTGGTTGATGTGCGAAAGCATGGAAACCTTGATTTTATTTACGCCAATAAATTCAGATAACAAGTATAGTTGCACTATGTTATATATAGTTGGTGTACAGTTCCTTGCGTTATTATTTAAGTATCAGGTGGTTAACTGGGATAGGAAATTGGAAAGCGAAAGAAATGACAGAATATGATATAAAGAAATCCACATCTCGGTAGTTACGCCATCAACTCCCGGAGCCTTACCATTCTGAAGAGATTTTAGAGCATTACACCCTTCTTATCTTGAGATCCCTTTTGTGCTTCCACCCCTCACTGTGACATCATCTGCGTCTGTCTCAGAATCATCTTTGCTTTCCTGTTCTAATAACTCACAGAAGTATTTACTCCATCTTTCACTTAATTCATTGGGCTTCCATATCATTTCCCCGACCTTATTCTTCACACAACTTACAACTTTGTTTACCCTAGTTTTCCTGTCTCATGTACTTCCAGAAAGACTTGCTATCTTTCGAAAAAGCCAGTTCATGCCTTTCCACCATTTCCTTCCTATCTTTTGCCTTACTCTGGTGAACCAGCTACGCAGCTTCACGCTTCTTACAGCGATATGCATCCAGAGAAACTCTGCCTTGCAACTTCCCCAAATAGGCTTCCTTCTTTTCCTTTACTACCGCTTCAATCTCACTATTCCACCAACCATCACCTCAATTTTCGCCTACTATTGTGGTCCCACATACCTCTTTAGCAGCAATGACAACACTGTTCTTAAAACTTAAAACATTCCCACTTCTTTTCTACATACCTCTCACCAGACGTAAGCTTCTTCAGTTGTTCTCTGAGTAAGTCATTATAATTCTGATTATCTTCAAGTAGCTTATCAACCTTTATTCTGTCTATCCTGGGCCTCTTCCTATTCATTTTTCTCCAACAAACATTAAGTTTCACTCGTGATACTACCAAGTAATGATCAGAAGCAACATCCGCACCTCTCATCACACGGTGTCAACAATTAAGTGTTTTAGACGCTGATCGTAGACCACAAAATCTATCACACTCTTTTGACCAATAGTACGATTTTACGAAGTACTGTATATGTGTGAATATACTTGTGGTTGAAAAATGTACTAGATACACACAAACAATTCTCAATGCAGAGTTCAATTAATCTTTCACCATTATCATCCACACATTGATCATTAAACTTACCCAGAACATTGTCAGAAATTGCATTCTGCACACCTACTCTAGCATTGAAATCTCCTGCTATTATAACTTTTTCTTTAGCACCAAATTTGCTCAAAACAGCTTTTAGCTCATTTCAGAAATCGACCTACTTATCGGAAGGTTCTTAGTCACAAGGGACATACACTAAAACAATTACAATTATCTGAAATTTTACTTTCAAACGAAACCAGATAATTCTCTCACTTACACAACTGTAGTGAATCAAGTTGTTCTGCATCTTTTTACTTAAAATCACACCTACACCAGCCTGTCCTCCCACATTATCCAATACTTCAGACCACACACTCACGGTTCCATTCACTTCTGTACCAATTTCCTTCTTCTTTATTTCATTTATACACAGCACATCTAATCTATACTTATTCATTATTCATCTCCTCAAGCACCTCATTCATCTTGCCATTTATACCTCTAGTATTCCATACATTAATCTTACATTCACTCAGCCGAGTTCTCTTTCTCATACTTCGTTTTGAAAGTCGAGGTCTATTCCATGGTGGACCGTCCTTCTCAAGTGGGGTAGGTCCACCATATCCCACACTTGAGTCATTTTTAATATTTCTTTTTGTATTTTTAATCAGGTAAGTACATCAGTGTTGGGATTATCCCACAGCTAACGGTTCCAGTTGGTCATTCAACCTAAGAATTGTGGAACAAAACCCAGTGAGTTCGGGCTTTTTCGCCAATGTCACACAGAATTAGCTCGCACCTCTCCAAGATTCATAGCGGCCCTAGTTGCTGTTTTGTGTGCCGTTGTTACCACGAAGCGCCCTGAGGTATTTAATTTTATTAGCGCATTAATTTTATTTCTTTAACCTTTTAACGACCATAACGCCCAAAAACGCCCGTACATGCAAACGGCTATTACCGCCTAAAACGCCTGAATAGAATGAGTCGGATTTCTTACCCTTACCTCTTCTTCAAATTTTCTCGGCCTATTAGGAATCAGCAGGTGTTTCCCTCAGTCGTTATTGTTGCTATAAAACTAAGAAGAGAAGCAACAAACAATTTCGGGAGCTAGGATATTTGGACTGATAAAAGATGTTTGGGTCACTGTCGTTAAAGCGTTAATAAGTGTTTGTAGTTAAAGAAAAGGACAGCAAATGTGGCTTACGCTATCGCATATGAAATGTATAATACAAGTGATGTATAATAAATTTCAATAAGTTTTTCGTAAATGGAAATTTGTCTACTCACTCTATTTGCATAAGAAATACAGTTCACTGTAACAGGTTTTAGTAGTTGGAATTTTATACTGAAATTAATAAAGTATTGCTGAGATATACATCAGTCACAACCATATACCAAATTCGTACTCTGCTCTCAGGAGTCGTGAAAGATATAGTGTGTGGTGTCAAATTGAAATGCATGTAAAGTTCATTATCATTAGCTGGACGTTGTTTTTCATACAGCAGTTGTACTTACATTTGTATGATTTAGAAATGGTGTAACGAAATGGTACAGGCAAGTTAATACTAGTGGAAGCGCTTTTTTTTATTTTCTATTTATTTTCTTTTTAGACTTCCGCTCTTCCGAATCTTCGCCAGTTTTCTTTTTTACGCTTTCCAACCGTAGGTTGAAGAAGCGTATATGATCCAGCTTTTTCCGTCAGTCCGCCTGTCAGCACGATAACTCGCGTAAAAATTGTTCGATTCCGATGAAGTTTTAGTGTGTGGTAGGGGGCCACCTGGGGACGACCCCTATTGAAAATGGACGAAATGGGATCAAAGGTCACGACATAGGAGCGGGATCCATTACATTGCTATGTTGCGTCATAACTTGCGTAAATATGGTTCGACGTCAATGAAAGTTTAGTATATTGAAGGGGACCACCTGAGAATGAACCCTGTTGAAAATGGGTGAAGTGGAGTCAAAGGTCAGGACATACAAGCGGTATGCATTCCATTGCTTTTATGCCTCATAACGTACGTAAAAATGGTTCGATTTTGATGAAATTTTAGTATGTGGTAGGGGACCACGTGGCGACAAACCCTATTGAAAATAGACGAAATGGGATCAAAGGTCAGAACATAGGATAGGGATCCATTCCATCGCCCTTATCTTATACTGTTAAAGGAGCATTTCTTGTATGTATGTAAATTTTATTTTGAAAACGGCTCTAAGGATTTTGATAAAAGTAGTTTACCTACCGTTTTCTGGTACTTGAAATCGATTTAGCTGCGTCTCGACTTTAAGAACATTCGTTTAGTGCGTTAGATAACCACCCCGAATCACCACGTTTTAGTGTCATGGCGTCCTATTAATGTTATTCATGCTTAGAAATCTTATGACGTCACAATCTCGCAGTTCAAATGCTAGCGCGCGGTCACGCCATCTGTCTCATTACGTCACGCGTTGTGCCTGGATCTATTAAAGTTTTAGTATGTCACACTCTTTCGAGCAGATGGCCGTGATTCCCATCTGCCTCAATACGTCACGCAATGTTTGTGTATGTCCGTCCGCACGATAACTCGCGTAAAATCGTTCGATTTCGATAAAAGTTTAGTATATGGAAGGGGAACACCTGGGAAGGAACCCTATTGAAAGTGAACGAAATGGGTTCAAAGGTCAGGACATTGAAGCGGAATCACTTCCATTGCCATTATGCGTCCTAACTTACGTAAAAATTCTTCGATTTGGATAAAATGTTAGTATGTCGTAGGGGTCTGCCTGGAGGCGAATTTTGTTGGAAATGGGCAAAATCGGGTCAATGATTAGGACACAGGAGCGGGATATATTCCACAGCCCTTATGCATCATTACTTACGTAAAAATGCTTTCATTGCGACAAAATTTTATGATGTTATTTCGGAGGTATACTGAACCGGTTCTGTTGAATATCATCTAAATTTGATCAAAGGTCAGGGCACAGGACTGAGATTTATTCCACAGCCATTATCCTCAAAACTTGAGTGATAACTTGAGTAATGATTTCTGGTTTGTTGGAAAGCGTATTATAATCAATGCATTGCATGATTTCACTAACTTGTTTCTGCTGTCGTTTGGCTTGCACAGGGTTTAACTATGTAGAGCAGCTTACAAATTCCTCATCACAACAAATAACAATATACCCCTAAACACAAATTTTTTCTCAATATCTATAGAATCTTTCTTATAATGGCAACCTCTTACCATATCTTCTTCTTCAGCCTTTACAAGAGAATCAAATCAACAACTTGTAGTTGGAACTGCTCTAAACCTTTCCAGGTTTTTCATCGTCGTGGTAACTGGTGGACGGGGTACGTATTCAATGGTGTTAGGTTGATCTCATTTTAAAAGGAAGTTTAGGCTACACGAAAATCTGAAAGGAAAAGCAATCATCGCAGTAAATTGTAAGAATTATATGAAACGATTGTTTAACGGCTGTTTTAAATTACGCTGTTAGTTCCACCGATTTCATACTATTTGATGGGGATCTGTTTTAGCTGCTGGCTAGCAGCTTTTTTGAATTTAAGCAACATGAAATCCACTCAAATTCCCGGAAACACAAAAGTATATATAATTACTTTTTCACAATATTTTACGACGAAGTACGACAAATCCAAATGAAAATTTATAATTGGATCACATAGCTTACGCCTTGATTAGTCACACATTCGTTCGTATAATTTATTCTATATAAACACGATGTCTACATAAGAGGTCCGAAATTTCATGTATTACTTATACAGCAGTAGTAATTTACAGTTGTATGTGTAATCAATTCCGCTCAAATATTGTAGGTGTTACCGAAAACCGAAATAGGTTGGCGCAACCTCTGGTTACCTAGAGCAGCTTACGGAAATAACACAGGACTCCTAATTATTTGCAGTTATTTTAATTTTTGTGAACGACAAAATAATTTCTTTTCTCCTTGAAACAGATGAATGAGCGAGCGCGTTTATGTTTGTATGTGAAATCATATCTGCCAGAATTAATATTTATTACAATGGTTCCTTTTGCTTCTCTGCTTTTTGAACAACAGTGGCCAGTGGATATTGCAGCTAACCATCCTACATTTGCTATGCAGTTGCCAGGTATGCATACAAAATACTATTAAAGACAAGAACAAATTATTTTTGAAAGTAGTCAAGGAAAGTTTACTTGAACAAGAAGTTTAGAATGAATTTTGATGCACAGACGGCAATTAAACTCCAACAGAAAATCCTGTCTTAAAATCGATTAGAATATTAATTATGAACTTTTAACTACAGTAAAATTTCTCCATAGCAAGCATTCTGGGTCTTCAAGATTTTTCAGTACTTGGGAGTTTGAATTTTTGTCTGAAGCATGCTCACAGTCTAAAAAATTACATGGAGAATTTTCTGTACAATATGGAAGTAAAATTAGGTTTTTCGATAAAATGTTTATTTTCTGCTATTGTTTAACAGTGAGCGAGAATACAATGCGTGTAGATACACACAATGCAGGTATTATATTCGTATTTTCAAATGCATTACATCCAACGTAGGTAATGCGATTCAACGTAGGTAATCGTATACAGCTTCCAGTGTGAAACGTTCTTCCTATAGCTCCTATTTTTTGTTAGACATGGTTTGGCGTCCACGGGACTAAATATTTATTTCTGCTTCCAATGTATTTACAGCAAAATCTGAACTTCTGAAAACTCGATTGACCAATTCCTTGCGTAGAACGATACCGCTCAACTCAGAACACTTTTGAGAACATCTGCTGCTAAAATAGCGGAAGCTTTCCCGCTACGGGCGTCGATGTATATGCTAATTTTGGTGAAGTTTGTGCTTCTAAAATTTCAATTTGATTTTGTTTGTTGCCGAAATTTTCAGTTTAAAATGTTACCCTTGTAATTTCAACTTTTAAAACACAAGTGTGCCACTAGAGGGAATACAATGGCGATCCTGTTGAAAACAATATTTGTGGGGATAGAAAAGCTATTGAAAAATATTTCTCTGTCAACTATGAAAACACGTTGCGCATATTTTCTTCTCAAAATCATGCACAATTTCGTTGTAAGGGCCGCAAAACTTTAATCGATTTTTCTGAACATATGTTTCTCAATGCGCTATTTAAAAAGTTACTTTAACAACGAATACCACTTGCTTTTAGGAACACTTAGGTTTGAATTTGAGAAGATTTGTAACAGACAGTTCAATCGATAGGTGTTGTTTACGTATTTCAGTTTCTTTTTTTTTTTTTTTTTTTTTGATTGGAGGTTTAACGACCACCGTGAGCAACTCAATGGGCTATAAGCAGTCGCCCGTCCCTAATTTAGGGACACTGGTTCCAGGGAAGGGAGAGAGCCAGTGCCGTAAGACAAACACAACATCCATGCCTCACCGGGATTCGAACCCGGGCCCCTTACGGACGAATGATCAGAGGCCATCGCTTAGACCACTGCGCCACCGGGGCGGCTATTTCAGTCTCCAGCTGTATCTCCACTTCTAAAAACGCTATTCAGAAGTATTTTTTTACTGTATGCAATTCACTGAAATAAAGAGGGGAAGTATTACACCCTTTACATATTACACAATGTGCCCGCTATGGGGCGTCAGACTCATACATTTTCTCGCTGTCTCTGCTTTAGGAAGGCGCATTTGATAAGTTCTTTCGCCTCAGCTTTTGCCGTAAAGAATACTTTTCAATTATTTTGAAGTTTTCCATTAGGAAAAATGCTTCGGCGAAAAGGCTTAGACTTTTATCCTGTTTCCTTCTATATATTTTCTTTTAAGTATACGATTTTTAAATCTATTTTTCTTAATACCATCTATTAATTTTAATAACATTCTTTTATCCGCTAGGTAAGATAAGTAGCGTTTCCTATTTTTGGATATTTTATCGATAGTAGAATTCCGGTTGAATTTTTTTCTAAACAGTTCCTTGGACTTTCAATAACTTTGGTAAGTTTTATTCTTGTCAGAAATGATTTTAACACAACAAAAAGACATGCTCGTTAAAACCGAATATTTGGTTTCATCGTTCTTGTTTGGTTGTGTACCGTGTTATATAAATGTTATGCGTTTCATAGGGAAGTTAAAAATGCCCATTTTGAGCAAAAGTAACTATTTTATATAAATGAATAGGATGAGCCTTCAAATCCACGTCTCTTATTAAACCATTGTGTTATTAATTGAGAAACACGGTGATATGAATTTCCTGCACTGATAAAGTTTCAGTTTTTTTTTGTTTTAATTTACCCTGCGTTCGTTTTGAATTAGCTTAAATGCAATATGCAAGTTTTGTGACCTATTTCGATATTTGCATTTATATCGCAGCAGACCTTTCCGAAAAAATAAATATCATTCTGATCTTTAGAGTACTGTTTCTAGTTCTTCAGTGATGCTCACACAGGCAATGTTTTTGAAACTCCCTTTAACTACAATATACACTGTCCATCATTCCACGAATTTAATTTTAATTCAAAGTTTCAGTATTTTATTGGGAAAATAAATTATATATAAAATAATCTTTTAAAAACATGTTTGTCATTTAAACTTGATTCAAATTTTTTAGTAGATGTTGCAATCTTCCCAATTTTAAAGATCGCAAACAAAAATAACTTGAAAAATTTACTCAGACTTCACTTCCAAACTAATATAGAAATTACGTAATATTGCTGCAGATAATTATGGTGAATTGGGTTTCTTTTCTATCAGTTATTTAATGAATTCTATTGTTGCATTTTGCATGAAACCAAGATTCATTCACAAGTGGGAACACCTTGGAGATACTGACAAGTTTTCTCGGTACAATTGCTAACAAATATGATTTAAAAGCAAGCTCGGTTTCCATAGTTTTGTAAGAAATGTTTATTCGATGTTTGCGTTCTAAAATTTAATGTAAAGCTAACCCTAACAGAATGCATAGAAGTAAGAATTTTCGAAATCAATATATACTAATTTGTCCAAAATTTGATCCAAATTTTTGGAACTGGTGATACTTTCCTTTAAAGAATTCTATTATAGCAAAAGATGGTTATAAAAAGTCAGAAAGGGCCGAATTCAATGTAAAAGGTACTTTATTCGTGTAGAAACTTGTATTAGCACAGCATAGGGAAAATACATATTGATGAGTGAAAGTGTGGTATCAGAGACTTGCACGGAACCAGCTACATCAACATTTGTAGATCGCTTTTCACGTGGAGATTCATTTGTGAAGTTTTGTTTTGATTATGTGAAAACAGAAATCAAATGTTCAGGCTTTATCATTAAAGCGTTTATTGAAATCCAATATTAACAAGCAGAGTTATTAAGTTAAATCATTTAAAATGATGCAAATTAGGAAAGATCAAAATCAATCAAAAACAGTTAGTTAGGTACATCGTGATATGTTTCAAGAGAGAGTATGTATGTTAAAAAATTTGGTAAATATTTATTATCAAAAGCACAGATGCCATTCTCTACTTCTTCTTACCCATATGCCAGAAATATTAATAAAGTAAAACCGATAATTCTTATTCTTTGAACTTATGAATCCTTATGGTAATAACTTAACGATGGTGCAATATTTTCCAAGAGTAGTGCTTTGCTGAGTTGTCAACTTCATCTTTACACAGTTTCGTAATATATTTCAATAAAACCCTCTTATGATTTTGTGCAATTCTGATAAACGTTATTTTTTTCTCTGAATACTTGGACTCGCTATTGTACTTCCATTTTGAAATAATGTGCAGTTGGGAAGTGTCTTTGTTAAGGAAAAAATGAGGAAAACCTGCTTTTAACAAATACTCCCGTCAAATTCCTTCTGATTTGAGTCACGTAATGTTGTTGACATGTGTGACTATGACAGGGACATCATTATTCTACATTTATTTTAAAACCACGACTTTTCGACTTAAGTGATGTGTTTCATATTCAGCGTAGAAGAAATGAAAAAACACGGAGCTTGCCATCACAGCATAAAACAATATGCAGGAAAATCTCCTTTCTCGGTAAACTCTTTACAAAAGCAAACGAATTTTTTAATCAAAGAATACAAATTTGCGTACTTGGTACATGCAGAGAATCCAGCACAGGTATTTTAAAATAATCTCTAAGACATGGACCCTTTCTATCCCCAACGCTTTTATCTTAATATTTGTTGATTGAAACAGCTTAAGTAAAATTTGCATTTAAAGTTTTTTTTTTTTTTTTTTTTAACTGTTACATTAGAGTCATTGAATAAATTAATTTACACAGTAACTTAAAGTTTGTAACAGTATGGGAAGCCTAAGAAAAGGCCTCTTTCAAGAGTCCTGATATAGCTCAGGATTCCCAGTAATCAGTTTTTCCCAGTAATCATCATATTCAGCGTATTCAGTCTTAAGTTACCACATAGCGCTAATTTATGGAACTTCTATCACACAGTTGTTTAATGGCTTTAAAAGAGTTTTCGATTTTTACAGCGTTTCTTCAAATTTTCGGTGCGTTGGATCTAAACTGATTTAACGTGTTTCCAATAATTTATATAAAATTATTTTCAAAATAAATACAGAAATCATTACATGATTTAGACTAGAGTAACAGAAGGCGGTTGCAGTGTTTGTACTACAAAACCAGAGAAATTAACAGGTAAAGGTTTACTTTTAATTTCTCTACTAGTGCGAGAAATGCTATTATTTCCAAGAACAGTTGTACCGATAACCGAAAACCTTTGTGTTTATTCCTTATGTAAAAATGTTGGAACTTCTAGAAATATTAGCTCGCTTTGGTAACATCAAAGTCTGGAAACGTTAGTTTGAAATTTTAATTTACGTAAGGGATACATTTTAATATTTTTTTCGTAATTTTGTTAAATACTTTTAAAGAGGTTTGGTTTTGATACTCTGATAATCCTTCGATTTATTAGTTCAGAAAATACAATGAAATCATCTCTGCCATTGTTTTTCTTTATTAACCTTACTTTCGCAAAAGAAAGAACTACTTACCTATACATGTCATCCCTCTGCTCTTCTCTCAGCACCACATGATCAATGAGTTGCCTGACTTAAAAATATTTTTTGTCTTGTAATGGCCGAATACTGAGAATCAATTCATTGATACCTTCTTCATATCACTTCTATATAGTGCAACAGCAGAAGCTATTGGCAGAAATATGCAAATTACCGCAAAATATTTTTTTGTAAAGATGCGGTGCCTTTTTATTAGAACTTTCTGAGACAAATGAAGAGTATTTGAAGTTCGATTTTATTTCAATTTATGCACATGTGTCTTTTAAGGTGCCACAAAACTGCATTCTCACCTAATTAGATAATCTTTGTATCTAGCTATCGGAATCGAACCGAAAAATGTCGAACATTTTTCAGTAATAAAGAAAAAAAATTGCGCAGCACGCTTCTTCGGCAAGGCGATATAAGAATATATTTTCATACTTTAAATAAGCATTTCAATAATGTAGTTTTTAGGAATATTAACGCACATTGTGTTTTCCATTATATTTCTTCTTCTGAAAGCACTAGCTGAAATGCTCATTTTGGAGAATTAGATTCTTCACGGTGGATTTGTATTTAAAATATTTTCTTCGTCTATATATTGTGGAAAATTCTGTCACTATTTTGGTGTTGTTTTACATCCCTTTACTTAGTGGAGAAGAAATTGCATTACTACAAATCGCAGTAACATATCTTTTATTCGATCGTACGCATTTGTTTGGGAAAAAAATTACTTTAACATGTTCTTGTCAAACCATTTTACGACCACAGCCGTTAAATCTTCGGTCGCACAGAATACGATGATTCCCGAAACTGTCTGTTGCTGCTTTCAGAATTTCTCTCTTTACCTCTACAAGTTAACAAAATATCAGTACTCGGTCAGCCCACGAAACGTCGGATCCGTTATCTTGATGTATATTGAACTTCAGATGCTTCTCTAGAGATATCACTGCATTATTTCACAGAGAAAGCACGTTATGTCATGAAAGTAAAAAACTTCTTCTGGAGATACCGACACCTGCTTTACTTATTTGTTTAGCGACAAGATGGTGTCTGAGGGTGGCTTCTGCTAATTACGCAGTGGCAGTGCAAAATCAAAGATTTTGTAGAAATTTCTATTCATTCTAGGCAGCCGTTTTCGAGCGGTCGTGGTAGTTCAGATGACAGGGTGCTTCGCGTGGTTTGGTCACGCAAGGGTCAAAGAGCTCATTTTGTTCTCCGTTACTGATTCAAGGTACGTTCTCTTGCTTCACGGAGGAGATAAGACCGCAATTATTATATCGGTTTGAAATATCTTTCCAACTGTCTTCGTGTTCCACTATGAAACATATTTGTGATATAATTACTGTCATTTCCGTAGAACAGAATTCGATCTCTGGATAAACTATCGTTTTTGAAAAGAATGATTTTCTTTTCAATAGAATGTTTGTGTATGCTTCTCCAACGATTCCAGACAGTAAGGACTTCTTTCGGAGCCTTCCGTACAACCTGACCGGAAACTTTGATTTTTTATTCTTTGCGGGAGACTTCAACTCCATGTTGAATATCCATCTAAGTTGCGGGAGTTAAGCTACTTATTTAGACGGAAGCCAAACCTTGTTTCTATCCTAGGTTCAGGCTAACGAGTTATATGGAATTTGGAGAACTCTCTAACAAAATACTCCTGGTTTCACGTGGGAGGCTAGAGGCCTTGCCTCTAGAATAGACTGCATATTCACGCAGAATATGAACTTTTTGGAAGATATAGAAGTAATTGACCCAAATGCATATCCTGTGCATATTTCAGATCATCATATTGTTAAGTGGAAGGTTGTTATTTATAATTTCATTCGCAGAAGGAAAATACCGAGGAAAATGAATACTCGTCATTTGGGTAATGAAGACATTGAAAAAGGGATTAGAGATCATATCAAAAACTGCATATTCACGCTACATAGCAAAAGTGGAAACAAATTTCAGAATCGGGTGTTTCTTAAACAAAAATTGTGTCAGTATTTTAAAGGGAGGGCAAAAGAAATAGTTGAAGAGAAAAACGTTAACTTTCGCTTTCTAAATAATATGTTAAGAGCACTGATAAAAGGAAATATACTGAGTTGTAACTAACAAGTAATAACCAAAGTACAAAAGGAAACTATGGAAATTACTAAAACAATTGGAATACGCATTAGAGAAGGCCTGGCAATAGCGGATTTGGAAACAGAGGAAAACATAGTAAATGTGTATCAAAAAATAAGAAAAAGTACAAAGCGATGTGTTTTCCTTTGACTTATGTTGGTGATCAGAACATTGCTCATAATACGATTTCTGAGGCACATTTTTTTTCAAACATTATACAGAAACAGAAGGTAGAACTTATAGAATGTAGAACAGTAGGTAGAACTTATTTTTTTCAAACGGAAGGTAGAAGTTTGTCAAATTTCCAAACGTAGATGAAACATAAAATGAAATGTTAGGAAATTAAATTACTCTAACAGAAGTGCAAACAGCTATAAAGAAACAAAAGAAGCAAACGTCCCCTGAATCTGATGGTACAATGGCAGAATTTTTTAAGTTGTTTGAGACTCAAATTGCAATGTTACAAGTTCAAATGTGTAACGAAATATTTCAGGAAGGAATTCCAATTGAATTTGAACAGGGATATATTAAGTTAATTAAAAAGGAAGAACCAAGTGAAAAAAACTTTAGTAAAGTTAGGGCTATTACTTTGCTGAATGTATCCTACAAAATTTTGACTACAGTTCTCAATAATAGAATGAGAAGTGTAGTTCAGAAACTAGTTGATTTGTAACAGTATTGTGCTATTCCAGAACGAAAAATCTCGCAGAGTCTTTGCATTACAAGGGACATTGTTATCTTAATAAATGAAAAGAAAATCAAGTTTGGTCTATTCTCTTTAGACCAGGAGAAAGCGTTTGACACCGTTTACCATGAAGCGTTGCTGCGAATTTTAGGAGAATATGGGTTTTCAGAACTATCTGTGAAGACCATTGAAGGTATGCATAAGGACATTTATGCACAAGTATTAGTCAGTGGATACAAAACAAAAAGAATAAAAATAGAGAGAGGTATCAAAAAGGGTTTACCTCTTTCTCCTTCCTTGTTTGTTTTGACTATTGAATTGTTTTTCAGAAAGATAATATTTAACAGCAAAATAAAAGGATTTCCTGTGCCGGCACAGAATGATAAAGAAATTAAATACACCGCTTTGCGGATGATATTTTACTATATTTGAAGGACGAAACCTCTACAACTGAGGCTTTAAAAGACTTTGAAAAATATGAAAAAGCACTGGCGGGATTTTAAATGTACAAAAATCAAAGGCACTCCTTTGGGAAAGGTGGATAACACATGGAGGAATTCAATGTCGTGCAGAGATATGATCTTGGGTATACATTTCTCTCATTCAGGTCCAAGAGAAACAACGTTGAATGAAATCATCGATCAATTCTTACAGACTATATACAACGATGTCAAATTCAATGACTTTCGCAGAGTAACAGAGACAAGTTGATCAATTCTCTTATGGTGACCAAATGTGTATATCCGGGGCTTCTCTTCGATCCGCCCAGGTCTTTGTTGCTGACGATGACAAGACTCATGTTTCCATTCCTGTGGAATGGTAAACCGAAAGAAGATATTGGTCGTAATGTTTTGTACCAGAAAATAAATAAAGGTGGTTTGGAGAACAAGAACTTAAATATTTGATTTAAATTCATTCGTTTCTGGTTGATTCGAAAATGGCTGAATACTTATCGTTTCCCAAATTACACCTTCAGGAGATATTTAATTGGCTTGGACATTAAAAATTATGTGTTAAATGCAACTCAGTAGAAAGGACCAATGAAAGAATATAATCCTGTAGTTTACAGAGAAGGGCTAAATTGTATGCATCGTAATAATTTAGACAATGTGAAAACTGTAAAATAATTGTATTTCTTAAAACTGTCATCCTGCAGATTAGAAATATAACTCCACGTCCATACACGGTACGTGCAACGCAACGTGCACTTCAGGATGTGAGACAACTTCCATGGCCTGCACGTTCACCGGATTTGTCCCCCATTGAGCACGTGTTGGACTTTATGGGACAACGACTTCTCCGGTCTCCACGGCGAGCCACGACCATCCCCGATTCACGTGTCTAGGTTGAGGATGCTTGGAACTTAATACCCCAAAATTACATCCAACGTCTGTACGACAGACTTCATGCCAGAATCAACCTCGTAATAACCATGTTACAGGGAAATGTTTTTTTTTAAGTTTACCAGCAAATACAACTGTATTTTGCCATAATGTTTTGATCACGTTATCCCCTGTATTCCGTTATTACGCTGTATAAATTTCGTTGGTATCAGGCATGTCCTTTTTGGTGTTATTTTTTCACTTTCCGCAAATGTATTTTAGAGATGTGGCACAAACACCTACATCGTTGGAAAACGAGGGCTTGTTAAAATTTCTACTCCTGATGGCAAATAAAGAGACAGAACATTTTTTGCTGACACTTTAAGTTAATTTTCTGGCAAGCGTTCTTGAGTTTTTAGGGGGCATTTGGTATGTAAGTAATGGAGCCCAGTTAGATTAGAAGCATCATAGGGCGGTTAGGTCATGTTCTGTTTTCTTCCCCTTAAAGTTATGCATCTGGTACGAGTAGTTACACTTCCCTTCGGACTTTGTCGACAGCACGTGTGTGGTTACCAAACAGAAAAATTTTAACCTCAGAAAATACATATAGAACGTTCTCCGTTTTGCATCATTAATAGCTTCATTTAAGGTACCGTAACCTCTAATTCCAAAGAATAAGGTTACATCTGATAGAAAACTTTAGCAGAGTACAAGTCGAAAAATTACTGTGATATTAGTATTTTTATAATTTTTTTTTGTAATAAACTAATGCTAGTCGTTTCAAAGGAAAAATGAAAGGAAGATCTTAGATTATAAAGGTATAAGTTAAATATTAATTTTACTTATATCGGTTGCATATATATATAACGTTTGCAAAACATTTGAATAATAGCCTTATATATATATCATTATCATCATCATTGTCAACCATTATTAACCCAATGCTGGACGAATGTCTCCCCAAGTTTCTTCCACAACGGTCTGTCTTGTGCCAGTTTCCTCCATGTATATATATATATATATATATATTTTATGAGGAAATTTGTCATCTAAATAATAAAGGTAAGCAGCACTTGAAAATAATTATGGGGGATTTCAATGCAAAAATAGGGCAACGGCAACAGAATGAAACTTCAGTAGGTAAATTCGGTCACGGCAACAGAAACCAGCGTGGAAATACTCTCGTTGAGTTTGCAGAGGCAGAAGGGTTTTTCATCTTGAACTCCTTCTTCAAGAAAAAGCCACACAGGAAATGGACATGGAGACATCCAAATGGGACGACAAGTGAAATTGATTTTATTATGTGTAACAAAAAATTCGTCATAGAAGACTGCAGTGTGCTAAATAAGTTCAACACAGGTAGTGACCATAGATTGGTGAGATGTAAGATGCACCTCAACACTAAACTTGAACGTGGCAAGCTCATAAGACAAACAAAATCTATTGACATAACCAACCTTAAAAAACACCATAATACCTTCAAGTTGGAACTGAAGAACAGGTTCTCTGCTTTAGAAGGCCTAACATCGGAAGAAGTGGACATCTCTGAAGTTAACAGAAAAGTAACCAAAGCTCTTATGGAAACAGCAACAAAATTAGCTGGGTCTAAGAACAAGTTGCATGTAAATAAATTATCAGGAAAAACGAAAATGTTGATGCAAAAGAAGAGAGATGAGGACAACTAAAGAAGATGTGACTTCCAAAGTGGAATATATAGAGCTATGCAAGACAGTACGAAAAAAGTATCACTGAAGACGTAAGAAAATTCAACTGTGAACTAGTGAGGAAAGCAATTGAAAACAACCAAAGCCTAAAGATAGCAAAGGGACATCTCAGTAAGGTAAGAAAACAGATTATGGCACTGAGAAAAGAAGATGGTTCTGTAACAAGAAATAGAGGCGAAATTTTGACAAGAGTGAAAGATTTCTACTCCAAATTATATGAAAGGGATGATACATGCACTCCAGACATCATGAAAGATACCAGTACCAGAGTTCCTCCAGTCCTTCCAGCAGAAGTTGCACATGCAATCAAGAACATGAAGCGGGGAAAAGCTCCAGGAGAAGATGGAATTACTGTAGACATCATACAAGAAGCAAGTGGAGAAATCGAAACAGTACTCGCCCAAATTTTCACTCGATGCCTTAATGAAGGAAAGATTCCTGAGGATTGGAACACCGCTACAATGATCCTGCTACATAAGAAAGGTGACATTGAGGATCTTGGAAACTACAGACCTATCAGCCTCCTATCAGTAGTTTATAAAATCTTCACTAAAGTTCTTTCACACCGCTTGAAGGTAACACTGGACATGGCTCAACCGAGAGAACAAGCTGGATTCAGGAGTGGCTACAGCACAATAGATCATATCCATGTGCTGAGAGAACTAATTGAAAGAGCGAGGAATATGAACTTCCATTGTGCATGGCTTTTATCGATTATGAAAAAGCCTTTGATTCGGTGAAACCATCAGCAGTTACAATGGCTCTGAAAACCTGCGGTATTGAAGATGCATACATTAATATTATTAATAACATCTATGAAAATGCAAGTGCAAAGATTAGGCTGTTTGAAAATACAACACACATAAAAATTGGAAAGGGAGTGAGACAAGGTGACACCATATCTCCGAAGCTCTTTAATGCCACATTGGAGGGTGTTTTTCAGTCACTGAGCTGGGAAAACAAGGGGATAAAGATTAATGGAGATTATCTAACCCACCTTCGTTTTGCTGATGACGTAGTCATTTTTGCAACTAGCCCATCAGAGCTGCAGAGTATGATCCAGGAACTTGCTGACAAGAGTAAAGAAGTGGGATTAAAAATGAACTTTCAGAAGACAAAAGTGATGTTCAATGCTTTTACAAGAAATGAAGATTTATCGATTGATGGAGAAAAGCTGGAGATAACAGACACGTACGTTTATCTTGGACAACAGATATCAAGTGAGGGTCACATTGATGAAGAAATTAATCGGCGTACGAAACTTGCCTGGAGAGCTTTTTGGAAGAAACAGCATAATTTTCAAGAGCAATATGCCATTATGTCTTAAAAGAAAAGTATTTGATCAATGCATCCTTCCAGTGCTTACGTATGGTGCAGAGACGTGGACCTTAACTAAGAGAGACATACAAAGGCTGCAGACAACTCAAAGAAGCATGGAGAGGTGCATACTTGGTGTAACCAGGAGAGATAAGAAGAGGAACTCGTGGATCCGAAAAATGACAAGAGTGGAAGACATCATGATCAGAGTTAAATCCCTGAAATGGCAATGGGCTGGACATACTGCCAGAAGGACAGATCATCGATGGACAGCCGAAATTTTAGATTGGATTCCAAGGGACAGGAAAAGACCCAGAAGAAGACCACGTGGGAGATGGGTGGATGAAATTCGAAAGTATGCAGGGGTGACATGGAGGAGACTGGCACAAGACAGACCGTTGTGGAGGAAACTTGGGGAGACCTTCGTCCAGCAGTGGATTGATAATGGTTGACAATGATGATGATGATGATGATGATATATTCTTCTACTATCGTGGGACAGATACTGGCAGAACTAGTGGTGTTGGATTTATAATAAACAAGAAACTGAAGGATAAAGTTGTAGAAGTTGAAAGTTCCTCTGACAGAGCTGCACGACTTGTTATCCAACTCTCGAAAAGATACCAGGCTCAGATTATTCAAACTTATGCACCCACCACAAGTCATCCTGAAGAAGAAATTGAAGAATTTTATGAGGAAATTTGTCATCTAAATAATAAAGGTAAGCAGCACTTGAAAATAATTATGGGAGATTTCAATGCAAAAATAGGGCAACGGCAAACAGAATGAAACTTCAGTAGGTAAATTCGGTCACGGCAACAGAAACCAGCGTGGAAATACTCTCGTTGAGTTTGCAGAGGCAGAAGGGTTTTTCATCTTGAACTCCTTCTTCAAGAAAAAGCCACACAGGAAATGGACATGGAGACATCCAAATGGGACGACAAATGAAATTGATTTTATTATGTGTAACAAAAAATTCGTCATAGAAGACTGCAGTGTGCTAAACAAGTTCAACACAGGTAGTGACCATAGATTGGTTAGATGTAAGATGCACCTCAACGCTAAACTTGAACGTGGCAAGCTCATAAGACAAACAAAGTCTATTGACATAACCAACCTCAAAAAACACCATAATACCTTCAAGTTAGAACTGAAGAACAGGTTCTCTGCTTTAGAAGGCCTAACATCGGAAGAAGTGGACATCTCTGAAGTTAACAGAAAAGTAACCAAAGCTCTTATGGAAACAGCAACAAAATTAGCTGGGTCTAAGAACAAGTTGCATGTGAACAAATTATCAGGAAAAACCAAAATGTTGATGCAAAAAAGAAGAGAGATGAGGACAACTAAAGAAGATGTGACTTCCAAAGTGGAATATATAGAGCTATGCAAGACAGTAAGAAAAAGTATCACTGAAGACGTAAGGAAATTCAACTGTGAACTAGTGAGGAAAGCAATTGAAAACAACCAAAGCCTAAAGATAGCAAAGGGACATCTCAGTAAGGGAAGAAAACAGATTATGGCACTGAGAAAAGAAGATGGTTCTGTAACAAGAAATAGAGGCGAAATTTTGACAAGAGTGAAAGATTTCTACTCCAAATTATATGAAAGGGATGATATATGCACTCCAGACATCATGAAAGATACCAGTACCAGAGTTCCTCCAGTCCTTCCAGCAGAAGTTGCACATGCAATCAAGAACATGAAGCGAGGAAAAGCTCCAGGAGAAGATGGAATTACTGTAGACATCATACAAGAAGCAAGTGGAGAAATCGAAACAGTACTCGCCCAAATTTTCACTCGATGCCTTAATGAAGGAAAGATTCCTGAGGATTGGAACACCGCTACAATGATCCTGCTACATAAGAAAGGTGACATTGAGGATCTCGGAAACTACAGACCTATCAGCCTCCTATCAGTAGTTTATAAAATCTTCACTAAAGTTCTTTCACACCGCTTGAAGGTAACACTGGACATGGCTCAACCGAGACAACAAGCTGGATTCAGCAGTGGCTACAGCACAATAGATCATATCCACGTGCTGAGAGAACTAATTGAAAGAGCGAGGGAATATGAACTTCCATTGTGCATGGCTTTTATCGATTATGAAAAAGCCTTTGATTCAGTGAAACCATCAGCAGTTACAATGGCTCTGAAAACCTGCGGTATTGAAGATGCATACATTAATATTATTAATAACATCTATGAAAATGCAAGTGCAAAGATTAGGCTGTTTGAAAATACAACACACGTAAAAATTGGAAAGGGAGTGAGACAAGGTGACAACATATCTCCGAAGCTCTTTAATGCCACATTGGAGGGTGTTTTTCAGTCGCTGAGCTGGGAAAACAAGGGGATAAAGATTAATGGAGATTATCTAACCCACCTTCGTTTTGCTGATGACGTAGTCATTTTTGCAACTACCCCATCAGAGCTGCAGAGTATGATCCAGGAACTTGCTGACAAGAGTAAAGAAGTGGGATTAAAAATGAACTTTCAGAAGACAAAAGTGATGTTCAATGCTTTTACAAGAAATGAAGATTTATCGATTGATGGAGAAAAGCTGGAGATAACAGACACGTACGTTTATCTTGGACAGCAGATATCAAGTGAGGGTCACATTGATGAAGAAATTAATCGGCGTACAAAACTTGCCTGGAGAGCTTTTGGAAGAAACAGCATAATTTTCAAGAGCAATATGCCATTATGTCTTAAAGAAAAGTGTTTGATCAATGCATCCTTCCAGTGCTTACGTATGGTGCAGAGACGTGGACCTTAACTAAAAGAGACATACAAAGGCTGCAGACAACTCAAAGAAGCATGGAGAGGTGCATGCTTGGTGTAACCAGGAGAGATAAGAAGAGGAACTCGTGGATCCGAAAAATGACTAGAGTGGAAGACATCATGATCAGAGTTAAATCCCTGAAATGGCAATGGGCTGGACATACTGCCAGAAGGACAGATCATCGATGGACAGCCGAAATTTTAGATTGGATTCCAAGGGACAGGAAAAGACCCAGAAGAAGACCACATGGGAGATGGGTGGATGAAATTCGAAAGTATGCAGGGGTGACATGGAGGAGACTGGCACAAGACAGACCGTTGTGGAGGAAACTTGGGGAGACCTTCGTCCAGCAGTGGATTGATAATGGTTGACAATGATGATGATGATGATATATATATATGAGCAAATCAGTTTGGTTATTAAAACGTAATGTTCAGAAAAAAGATTTGTGAGTCCAAAAGTTAAAAAGGACGTTTTGTTTAACATTAACCTCACGGAAAGGAATAGTACGAATGTAATTCCAATACCAATTCTCAATAAGCAAAGCAGTAACAAATACGGAACACCAGGAAACACCACAGCCCGTAGCAGAATGTTGAAGTTATTAGAAATAATAATCTATGTACTTCTGTTTTTAATCACATTTCTCCACACATGCATATTCTAATACTTTGCTAATCATCTAATGAATATGATACAAAACAAGCTTTAAAAAACCTGAAAAAAAGATTAGAAATTCCTCAGGGTATTTATAACACCTTTTGAATGTGTTGCTTCAGTCACTTGTCCTTTTTGATTAAGAGTGATGTAACGTTTGTTTCAAGTTTTATTAAGTAGCTCAATGAAGATCACTTGGGGCACGCCCAAGGGCATGAAAAGTTTCTGTTTTGAGGAATTTCATAGGTTATGATCTGCCTTATTTTTATGCTGTTAAAATATATACAATATAATCAAAATATCTCAGAGCAAAGTAATCATTACAAATTTTGTGTAGTCATTGTTTATTTCCTTATCTGTTTGGACAAAACTGAAACTGTTTAACTTTTTCTCTCACGCATTTAATAAAATTCTATTGGAGTTTTAGGTATTTATTGATGTTTTATTCACATGTGACATTTATTACAAACCTTTACTTCAAAAAAGTGTAGAAATGAAAAAGAGTAACCTATTTCAGCACATTCAAATTTCAAAATCAAGTGAAAATGTACAGCTGGTAATGATGAAATTTCAAAACCGGTAACTTAGAATATTATCCCTAAGGACATATTTCAAAATGAAAAAAAATATTGCAATTTAGCGAGAAGAAACCTACCATTTATCCCTCAAATATTTAGTAAAAGTGTTAAACAGTTTTGCACCTAGAGGGACCCAAATCAATAGGTCAGTAAGTGGACTGCTCAATAAAGTTTAACAGAAAGTATTCCTGACTCAAAGAACGAAACCCTCACCCTTCCTCTATATGTATAATGAAAAATAGCATTGACTTCTTTTCAATCAGGTAGGTTTTGTAATGCTCAAGAAATCCAGACGGAAGTGCATGGTTCTCTGTAGACAATTTGTAAAACATAAAGGAAATCTGAAGTAAAATAGTGAAATACGGCTTAACAAATTTAAAAAACAACCACAAAGAAACAGACAGACGAAGCAGCTAATGCTACCTTATGCCCTCTTCTGAGGTGCCAAACTTTGCCATTTTCTCTCTGTTAGTCGCTTGATCAAGCTACTTCTCTTGTGAATATGTAAAATAAAATTGTGTTCTATACGGCCAATGAAAACAGTAATAAAACAGCTGAAACAGTAGGCAGAAAGAGAACTAAAAAAAATATTCGTAATGTTACGGTATAACTAAAAAGTTAAATAACCTCCGTACTACTAAAAAAAATTGACGAATCTTCAGGGAATTAGCTTTAATCACGAAAGGCATAGGGTCCCTTTACTGTTATCGGCGTAGGGTCCTTCTATCATTACCGTCCTGGAGTCCATCTATTTGTTGTCCCGTTGTGTCACGCTGACATTGCGGAGGCCAATTAGATAACAGACTAACGTAAACAAATTGGCTTTTTCGTTTAAAGTGCGTGTCGAACGTATTTTGGAGAAAAACAGTTGTAGTAAAAATTTGAAGAATACATTATAGTGAACGTTTGAAAATTAAATTTCCACGTGTCGGAGTAGTGTTGCATATCGTTGAATAGGTGGGGCTCTATTTACTGCAAGCACTGGAAACATGTCCCTTCCTTGCATTTTTATTTTAATATTCAAAGTTTTCACTCAAGCAATAATAGCTGACCGGTTACAGACTTTTGTTGGGGATGTCAGTAATTATTTAGATCACTAACATTTCAATTTATTGGCTTTCTTGCCCGCCAAATTATGTAAATCAGAAATCAATTGCTGTTATTCTAAGTGGCTGAAGTAATATTTTTCAAATGTTTCTATCTATGATAAGGCGAGGACTCAAGAAATGCACTCACAAAACTAAAACCTCCACAAGAAAGTGTCGAAAAAACAGCGCAATCTTAAGCACTATCTATAATCGTAATTTCGCAATGGACATACAACTCCCCGTTAAGCCTAATAAAAGGCGATCAAGATTTAGAATAAATTCAGGACATGAAAAATGTTCTATTACATATATTAAAATATACAATTTCTTAGAGATATTACTAAAAACTTAAAAGTTTTCATACTGGCTTTCATGTCTTAAAAATTGCACTGAAAACATACTTTTCAGCAGACACACTTTGAAATTTGAGTTTGTTAGAAAGCATACATGTGTTTTGCATATGAAGATAATAAAGAAGAAGAGTAATATGCATTGCACAAATCATAATCCTTATCAATATTGAATCTTCTGAAAAAGAAATATCACGGAAAAATGGAACACATTTAGTTTACGTTTACTAAAAGAAAAAAGAGTTTCGCGTTAATATGGCAATTTCATATTTTTGCGAATCAATTTTCTTGAACTGGTTTTCTTTTTTATTTGTTCATGTTGCATTGATAGTGAAGTGTCTCTCAAATGTATCAAGGATCAATTATAAGTTTTCATAGTTCATGAATTTTAAATAACATGCCTGAAATGATTTTAAAATGAAAAGTGTTTATATGCTAAAGTTGATCCTCAAAATTACTAACTCACTCGTCAAAATGAAATATTCCGAAGGCATATGGAAAAAAACATTCATAACAGCACATTTTTGAAAAATACTCTTATATGCGATTTTTCAGTAATTAAAATATATTTGTGTATTTTGGCTTTGAAATCAACGATTTAGGATTCCAGTTGTACGCAGGTCAAATATTCTTAAATGCGATTTTCCAGGTACATGCGCTAAGATATGTATGTTTCTTTTACTATTTTCCAGTTATAAATGAAACATTCATAACATAGCACATCTTTGAAAAATATTATGAAATAAGATTTTGCAGTAAATAAAATATATTTGTTTATGATGAACTTCAAATGAACGATTTAAGATTCCATGTATACGCAGGACTCATTTTCGTAACAGTTCACGATTCGTAGGTAAAATTTCATGATACAAACTTTCTGCCTTCCCTAAAACAATCCAAACGAGACAATGTAATGAAATTTGATCGCAACTTCGCTTTGTTTATTTAAGGAATTCATGTGGCAGGTTAATATTTTCGCGCCACCGTTTCAAAAGTCTAAAGCAAACAAATTTCCTTTGCAGATAGGTTTTTAAATTAATTAATGCCAGACATTCTTTAAACTAGTTAGAAAGTTAATTATTGGAAAAATTACGCAAGAATTAATTGGACCAGAAAAACTGATCATAAAGCGAAACTATTTACTTTCAGACCTTTTTAGAAGAAGAGGTGTTAGGCTGCCCTGATTAAAATCAAAGAGCTCGATGTACATAGCTATTGCAAATTGAACTGCATTGGTGTTCTGGTCTATCTCGTTGCATTTACGACTGATTAGATTTTATTATAACTGATTAGATAATTATCCTTGCTCTTGGCAGTAGTGATGTCTTCGGCAACTCAGTTGCAATGGATGCTACTGTGAAATGTGATGAAGTTGTTCAAATACTATTTTATCAATTACAGCATAGTACATAAACATTCTCAGTGGCAACTTGGCTGAGTATGATAGCAAATCAGAATATGCATCTTTTTATTTGAAATTGCGAAATCTCTCCTGTTCAGGCTTTAGAACTTTTTGAAGAAAATTAAGAAAAAATCAAATTGCTCATTAAATAGAAATTTTATTGCAAAGAAATTACTATATGTTTAACATTTAGTGGTGAGGGATAGATGAATCAACATAGCTGCCTAATTTTTTCGTATAGATGGAATGAACATTTTCCCATGACTAAAATGTATCGGTAGAACGAAAAAATCATTCTCTTTCTAATTCCGGTTAGATACCGTACGAACAATTTGAAATTATGTGCCCGTATGGCTGGTCGCCTGTTTTCGGATTTCTTATCATGTGAATGACTTTTTTTTTTAATTGGAGATTTAACGACCACCGTGAGCAACGCAATGGGCTATAAGCAGTCGCCCATCCCTAATGTAGGGTCACTGGTTCCAGGGAAGGGAGAGAGCCAATTCCGTAAGACAATCACAACACCCATGCCTCACCGGGAATCGAACCCGGACCTCGTTCGGACGAATGATCAGAGGCCATCGCTTAGACCACTGCGCCATCGGGGCTGCTAATGACTTTCGGTCATTTCTATTTGTATTCACACAATCAGCCGAAGTGATTCATTTCGTGAGATTCTCTTTTCAGGCATCTTTGTAAAAAATAAGCAAATTTGGTCTATATTCTATAACTTTCTCCCACAAGTTTTTGACATAACTTTCCTTAATTTTCCTTTCGCTTCTTCTACAGTATCACCAGAAAAGGCTGCTACCTTGCCATGCTTCATTCCACGCCGGAGATAGGGTCATTTATTTTCAATTTTTATTGTAACAGATTGCATAAGATATACATACTTATCACTAAGCTTTTCTCTGATATTTTGAGGTTAGGACTATTTACATTGACCTTTACATACAACTCTGGCTTCACTGATATCCGTCGAAAGCTTCCCACAAGACCTTTTATTCTTCATACTCATTACCTTTTTCTGATGCAGATATCACTAAATCTGCTCCTCCCATGATTACCTCCGCCTTTCTCTACACTTTTTTCCTGAAACGTGGGCTGAATAAATTCTCTTAGTAAGCAACTCATTACTCATTCTTTGTACATGGCCAAACCACCGAAGAATATTAGTCTTCACCTTGCTAACAACATTTTTCTTCGCGTACACAACTGCAACAAATATTCATTACTCACACGATCAGAACGTGTCTTGCCACAAACCCCGTAAGTAACGCGTTTCTCTAGCACAAAAACGACTCTTTTGTCTCTTCTGTAGGACCCAGAATTCACAACCATACAACATAATAGGGAAAATTGCAGTTTAACACGCAGCCATGTACGCCTATCTTGAGAACATATCTTTCCTGTGAAAACCTCCTAAAGCAGCTATGACTTTCATTGAAGAATTCACTCGCCTACTAATTTCACCATCGAATTTGTTCTCTCTGTGAACATGCTTCCTAAAAACACAAACTCATTCACTGTGTCACTTAGACATATTATATTCAGTTTAAACAGTTCCTCACTCAAAAACTATAACTGTGGGCTTTCCTTATTAATACTCAGTTTGAATACACCCATGTATATAAATAAATAGCGATAAAGTTTCAAATAATCCGATTCATTTGAATGTCGTAGTTTACTCTTTTAACCCAAGTGAGAATCAGCCAGTACAGAGCTTGGAAAATGGATATGGGGGACAAAGTACCCATAGCAGAGTATTAGGTCGGAAATCCGTAAAATAGAAATACACTGGCGGAAAGTTAAAAAAGAATACCAAGAAGGAGACGTCTGATACCAACGATATTTATACAGCACAATAACGGAATACAGAGGATAACCTGATCAAAACATTATGGCAAAGTACAGCTGTATTTGCTAGTAAACTGAAAAATAACAATTCCATGTAACATGGTTAGTACGAGGTTGAACCGCCATGAACTGCCTCATGCTGCGCAATTCTGGCATGGAGTCTGTCGTACAGATGTTGGATGTAAGTTTGGGATATTTAGTTCCAAGCATCCTCAACCTGGACGCCGAAATCGAGGATGGTCGTTGCTGGCCGTGGAGACCGGATAAGTCGTTGTCCCATAAAATCCCACACGTGCTCAATGGGGGACAAATCCGGTGAACGTGCATTCCATGGAAGTTGTTTTACACCCTGAAGTGCATTTTGCTTTGAACTTGCCGTGTGTGATCGTGCGTTATCTTGCTGGAACATACCATGATGGACCGACCTTACAAATGACAAAACAACGAGCTGAATGATGTTGTTGATGTAGGAGGTGCTGTTTAACGTACCCGGTACAAACACCAGCTGTGTACGTAAATGATAGCTGATCGCTCCCCACACCAGGAGACCAGGTGTAGGCCCGGTGTGTCGCTAGCGGATGCAAGAAGGGTGGAGACGCTCCCCTGTACGACTGCGAACAAGCATACGACCATCGGAAGCTCCCAAGCAGAATCTGCTTTAATCGCTGAACACGACAGATCGCCATTGCGTTCTCCAGTGCAGACGTTGGCGACACCATTGCAGCCGTTCCTGACGGTGGGCCGAAGACAGAGGTACACATGACAGAGGCACACGTGCACGTAGTCCTGCATCCAGTAGACGGTTGCGGATTGTTTTCACAGGTACCTCAGTGCTACGGCAGCTCGGATTTGCGTCGCAGTGTTGTTCTGCTTGACAACGCCGCTCTTCTTATGCGTCGATCCGTCCGCTCATCACTCCGTCTGTGACTCCCGGTTCCACGTCTTCTCGTGTGGGAATGTTCCTCGGACCATCTACGCCACCATTGTACCACCACCTATACTTCCTGTTTAATTCGCTCCGCAGTTCGACGATACAACCACCCGGCTTCGCGGAGGCCGACTAGACGATTTCGCTCAAAGTCCGATAACTGCTGAAATCGTACACGTCTTCCATGTCCAGGCATTGCAGCTTCTTCAGGGCCTTCGCACGTGTCCGTACGCCGACGACTGATTACATTCACTTCGCCGTACTCCTTAAATACCACCGAAGATTATTTGCATACTATGCCGTGCTGTGGCGTTAGCGCTCACCGGTTGGTCCCGAAATTAACATCACACCTACGTAAACTAGACCCCATTAACATATGTAAATATCATGATCGTCCGCCAATTCCTTCTTGGTGTTCTTTTTTCACATTTTCCGCCATTGTAGTAAGAAATACTGCTAATCGATGAAAAATGTGGATGAGATAAACTTCATAAAATCTTTTATGTGCAAATGGCTGTTTAAAGAGAGTTTTTATGCTCTCCGAAAACATTGGTGCACTAATTGTATGTGTCTTAAGCGGAGGGCAAGTCCGCGTTTCTACCACAAATTTTCATTGCGCTAGTGCAAACTCGGTTTCAGGTATCCTTAGAAAACCCTTTTTTACGTTTATATATATGTTTGCGTTATTCCCGATATTTTACTGCAGTTTCCAATGCTTTTTCTAATTCTGTTCTACGTAACTCATTTACACTGACGTAAAAAAAAAACACCAAGAAGGGTTTGTGTGAGACAAACGACAGTTGGTAGGCGGTGAGAGTACATCTGTAAGATGACGTCTATGCAAATTTCGCGCTCGGCGCATACGTGTGGCGCTAGTAGCGCCCCTCGTAACATGCAAAGCAGGTTTGCTGTAAATACGCGCTGTGACGTTCGTGAGCGTCAGGTATCGTTGAGATTCGATGTAGTGGGTAAATGTTAGTCAAGAATGCCTTTAAGAAAACGAAGAAGCCATTATCAACAGCTCACGGAGTTTGAACGAGGTCGTGTAATAGGGCTACGAGAAGGTGGATTTTCTTTCCGCCACTGTGCATAATTGTTGGCAGTGGTGGTCAAGGGAAGGTAATGCATCAAGAAGACCGGGTCCGGCCGGCCCCGGGGCACTACTAAGAGGGAAGACCGCCGTGTATATCGTATGGCCGTACCGCATCGTACCGCGTCTGCGGCAGCAATTCGAGCTGCAGTTGCCACCACAGTGACACAACGAACTGTTACAAATCGGTTACTTGAAGAACAGCTCCGAGCCAGACGCCATGTCGCGTGCATTCCACTTATTCCAAACCACTGCCGTTTGCGACGTCAGTAGTGTCAAGCTGGAGCTCATTGGAGAACGGAGTGGAGATCTGTTGTGTTTTCTGATAAAAGCCAATTCTGCCTGGCTGCCGGTGATAGCCGTGTATTGGTTAGAATGAGGCCTGGTGAGCGCCTGCAACCAACCTGTCTGCGGCCGAGACACACTGGACCTACACCTGGAGTTATGGTCTGCGGAACAATTTCCTATGACAGCAGGAGCACTCTCGTGGTCATCCCACGCACTACGGCACTGTTGTACGTCGGTCTGGTGATTTAACCTGTTGTGCTGCTATTCATGAACAACATTCCAGGGGGTGTTTTCCAACAGGATAACGCTCGCCCGCATACCGCTGTTGTAACCCAACATGCTCTACAGAGTGTCGACATGTTGCTGTGGCCTGCTAGATCACCAGATCTTTCACAAATCGAGCACGTATGGGACATCATTGGACGACAAATCCAGCGTCACCCCAACCAGCATTAACCGTCCCTGTCTTGACTGACCAAGTGCATCAGGCATGGAACTCCATCCCACAAACTGACATCCAGCACCTGTGCGACACACTGCATGAACGTTTGCATGCTTGCATTCAACATTCTGGTGGCTACACCGGTTATTAATGTACCAGCATTTCACATTTAAAATAGCTCTTTTCGCGCTTACATTAAGCTGTGATCTTGAAACCTTAATTGATTAAATATGTTCCCTATACAAATGTATTGAAACCTATTTATTCCTCTACAACTATTTTTTCGTGGTGTTGGGATTTTTTTCCGTCAGTGTATATGCTTTTTCTATTAAGCGCAAAATTTTGAATTTGAGATTGTAACAAAAACGCGACTCGATGACATTTACATACATAACAGATAGGTTACAACGATGAGATAATTGACAGCGTTTCTGAGTTTCCTCATGGCAGAGCCACAGTTAAACCATGGTCCCATCAAAGAAAATCATGTTCTTTAATTTAATTTTGGACGAAAACTTAGTATCACATTTTATAACTCATTTATAACTCATTTTTCAACTCACACAGTATATCTACCTTTTTAAAATTGAGAAATCTCAGAGACGTGACTTTGATGCTCTACTGTTCCTACTTTCTGGCGTAAGAATTGAGTCCTAAATTCGCATTCAATATCCTACACTTTGCTTTCCAAAATATGAACTGAGGAACTGCAGAAAAAATGGCGGTTAAATGTTGAGTGTCTATCTGAAGTAATGGTTTCAGATTCTTAGTTCTAAGGAATTCACTTAATCTAGAATCAGGATATTTATTGCGAGACAGGACGTTTAACAAAAAAGTTTCATTTTCAAAATGCTTTTTGATTTTTGCAATGCAATGAAATGTATTATAAATTGTAACGATATTATTTCTTTCTCTGCAGATAAGACTTAAAATAAATGGTTATTAAGGAATATTTTGCAGTTATTTAAAGCACAAATTTTACATTAGAATTTAATATTTTAAAATATTAGTTACACGTTTACGTAAGGCCATACTCAAGAAAAAGAGCATTGAAGCAGAGAAAAGGCAGCTGCGACGGTTTATGTAGTTTCAACTGCAAGTCATAATGATAAAATTTTCACATTGCATCATTTAAAAGGAACAAATGTACTGTATTTGCCTTTCCAAGTTAAGAAGTTTATTCGTACAAAAATATTTACAAAACATAAGTAAAGCGAACAAGTTAAACTAAAAATAAGAGAAATAAAACATGCACACTTTAAGGGCATCGCACGGAAAATGAATATCTGTCTGATCATGTGTGTTAATTGTATTTATTGTTAAGTCCTATGACTCAATTGTTTATAATTGCGATGTTCCTGTTCCTGCGAAGAAACGGAAATCCCAGTACTAGGTAATTCTATTTTCTGGGATATGGCAACATTTTTTATGACGCTTCTCTGGTTTTCATTGTCTTAAATGACACAAACTAGATCATAATGAGTCACCGAACAGGATGTGAATTACCCTTTTTACAGCAGACAGTGTTTCTCCCCTTCCGGGGACATTACGTCGTCAACCCATACCCTAGGATACAATTCGGCGCAGGTCCGGTCAGTCGGCTGGGGCTTCACTGGCAATGAATGGTATATGTATTGCGTCTAAAAGCTCCACACTATGTGAGTCTGCCTTATTTATTTTTGAGTTGTTATCCTAAACCTTTTCGAATGTAGAATAATGAGTCTGATTTATTTAGTGTTTGAACAGTGATAGAATTGGGCAATTTTATGCTGGATATAATTTCTAAATAGTGTGTAAATATCTGTCATAAATTACTGCTCCAGGCAAAGAAATGATTTAACGGAGAGAAAAGGCATTAAGTCTCCATAAATGAGATTAGATATGGAATCATAATGCTCATCTGGAAATTAGGGCAGGAGGAGGATGTTTAATGCATCAAGCTATAAGTCAAGTGGAAGCCATCTCGAAAAATTATGATTTTCCGTGATGATACCTAACTATGAAAGTAAATGTAAACGTTTACTTTTAGGTTTATTATTTGTGAAATAAATTTATTATAATTTTAAGACAAATTTAAAAAATTTGGATTTCCTTGATTTACCTTGACGCTTTTAAAAGGGCATCAATACTAAAGATTGGAAATCAGTACCCAGTAACATGATCTCTGTAGAGTTCATGGGATTTCAGAGTAAGATATAAAAAAATTAAAACCATTAAAGTGGTCTATGTTTTATGTTTAAAAATTTAGTAACCTCCCCCGACATCCGTAGATACAATCATATACACTGGTGTTCAAACTTTAAATCATAGTTAAAGAGAAAGACATTTCATAACGGACGAAAAGGGGAAGAAGCGTAATAAAGTACAGACACGTGGGAAAATGCAAATATAGATGACATGACTGAGTGTTATGTGACGAATGATTAAAAGGCGAAGATTTATATTTGTGGAATTTAGGTAGAGCTTCAAAAAATGCGAAAGCGACATTTCTTATCGCCATTGTCCATTGGAAAAATTAGATTTTTTTATTAACTCAAAATGGCAGAAAAACAACAAGTAGATATGATTACACCTTATCGGATTATCGGATTTTGGAACTGTGCAAGACAGACGCAGAGTGATATTCTAGAGACACTGAAATGTTGGTTCATTGTATCTAGACTTTGGTGAAGGTGCCAAGACACCGGAGATGTTAATCGTCAACATGTGGCCACCGATTAAATCCGCTGGGGTTGAGAGGTATGTGGCGCAAACAATTAAACGTAATAGGTGGATATAAGCTAGTGCGCGCGCTTAAGAGATGTCTGCGGTTGGTGGACCAACAGTTTCAAGGCAAAAAGTATACAGAAGGCTCAACGAATAAAAGACCTCGCTTAAGAGATGTCTGCGGTTGGTGGACCAAACAGTTTCAAGGCAAGAAGTATACAGAAGGTTCAACTAATAAAAGACCTCGCTTAAGAGATGTCTGCGGTTGGTGGACCAAACGTTTCAACGCAAGAAGTATACAGAAGGTTCAACTAATAAAAGACCTCGCTTAAGAGATGTCTGCGGTTGGTGGACCAAACGTTTCAACGCAAGAAGTATACAGAAGGCTCAACGAATAGAAGACCTCGCTTAAGAGATGTCTGCGGTTGGTGGACCAACTGTTTCAAGGCGAGAAATATACAGAAGGCTCAACGAATAAAATACATCGTTTAAGAGATGTCTGTGACTGGTGGACCAACTGTTTCAGGGCGAGAAATATACAGAAAGCTCAAAGAATAAAAGACCTCGCTTAAGAGATGTCTGCGGTTGGTGGACCAACAGTTTCAAGGCAAGAAGTATACAGAAGGCTCAACGAATAAAGACCACGCGTCAGAATACTTAAATTTTTCATCCGTCGGAACGAAATGCCACGGAAGAGTGGTTTCAGAACGTCAATCTTGGGACAAATTTCAATGGGCCAATCTCCTCTTATACGAAGAATCCAGGTTCACTCTGGAAAGGGAGAGCTGTCATGTTCACATCTGGATAGAACACTGGAATCTATAATCCTCTCCCTCTCTCCACACACACACATCCGAGGAATGCACCATTACAGATGTAGTGGCATACTTGTCTGGAATGGCATTATGTGCAACGACCTCAAATAGCTCTGTGTCTGGTCGGAGATACAAAGAATAATAATGTGATCCCTATGTGAAGTTTTTTTAGGGTGCCGTTGGTCGAGATTTACAGTTCATGGACGGCAACATGAGTCCTCAAAGAGCTACTACTGTCGATAATTATCTGGAAAGTAAAGATATCAGATGTTTGACACTGCGAGATCATTTTTCAGGCCCCAACACATTAGAGTCCGTGTGCGATACGTGGAGGAAACGCTTTGCATGTCGTCAACCAAATGCCAAAAGTATAGATGAATTACTATCTGCTCTTATTTACGAGTGGGATTTGGTGCCACACAGACTTCTTGTTCCCCTTGTCAACAACCTGAAAAATCGTATGACACTTGTATTGCTTTAAGAGGCCACCATACGCCTTGCTAAACTGTTCTACAAACAGAAACACCTCCAGAAGACCCGTACTCGTTTCACCATTTTTGGAATATTGGTACGTTTTCCGGGTTCGTCACCTCTTTATGTGATTTGTGCTGCGCATTAAATTTCTCACTAATATTTCTATGCATAGTAAACACCCTAGTTGATTCTGCGCTCTCGTTTTTCCAAGTTAACACATTTTGTTGATTATGCTTAACTTTGGGATACCAGTGCTGCGTATGATTGTCTGTGAGTCAATAAAACATTGAGATAAGTAATACACATGAAACTACAGCCGTTAAACTATAAAAAAATGATAAAAATGAGATTATGGCGTTTTAGCTATTAGTACTACATTCAAGTTGCAGTAGCTGTGCTACGTCTGTTTTAACATGAGAGAATCTGAATTTTTAATCGTGCGCGAATATTATGTTCCATCATGTGTGCAGTGAAAGATAAATGCATCATAACTATTGGTGTTTTGCCTCTACTGTTACCACAAAATAACTGCACGAGCAATCACTTCAAACAATTTTTTAGCAACGTTACTAAAAACTTCTTTCAAACATACATTGCACTAAGGAAGTTTAAATTTGTAAACGGTTCATGGTTGTTCCTCGAATTTTTTTTTAATTTAAGGGGACTCCAAATAATATTTCCTAAATAATTCTTTGAATAGTAACCTGGTTTTCTTTAAAATACCGTATCACGATAACGAGGGACAACCGTTTTTTCTAAAGTGTTACAAAATTAGGTACATCATGCGCACTAAAAATGTATCACTGGCACCGTGTATTTCTTTCGCTATATGAAATGTATTGTTTAAAGGGAAATTATTTCTTCAAATGAATGTGTGCAGATACTCAACATTCTGGAATATAATAAGTTGTAATTGCACAGACATTTGAATTTCATTTAAAAATATATTTCCGGTTTTATTTTTAAGAAAGAGTTTACCGAAATTTGAATTGTGAGTAATTTCATTTTGCTTTCGTTTCAACGCAAAGCACTATTATAACCAAGATGTAATTTGAACTAAAGCAACACATTTAGGCATACGTTGTTTGATAAAAAGTTTTAAATAATTATATATTTAAAAAAGAAGCATGATGTACACAACATCATAAGTATTTGTATTCTTGGCGATTGTTCAAAATTCCTAATCTATCATGTGTTCAGTGGCATTGTGTGTGATAAAGAATCAAAATTAGTAGATGTTCTGGGACTCTAAGAATGAAAGAGAACAGCGTAAAGACCCCAGCATTTTAAACTACAATAACAATTATCTGAAAGTTCTGAAGTAAGGGGTGAAAGGAAATAGTATGGAGCATAATATTACATTTTGTAAGGATACAGTTTTTAAATTGAACAATCGCCAAAAATTAAACGCAAAATCTTAAAATACGGTTTCTCTCTCACAAGATAGAACCGAAAATGATTTAAGAAAATTGGCCTCATATTCACAGACGAAATATTGTAGAATACAACGTGAAATATTTAATCCGTATTGAATGGTGTAACAATTTATAAACATACAACGACTAAGTGCCGAGCTATCACACTCCGAACGGGAGGCTTTCTCAAGGCCAGTGAACACAAGAATATTTTTGAGAACAACGATAATTTGAAATATTGGAGCGCGTATCTACTACATGTCTAGGTGATATTGCGTCTCGTGGAAGGCGGTGTCTCGCGACCTACCTTTCAGACATTCTCTCTGCTTTTACCCTTAATGTCCTATTTCAATAGAATCTTCCACGCAGCCGAGAGTTCGAGGAAGGGCTCTCGTTGCAAGGGTTGGGGTGCATGAATATTTCGACGCTTTCTCTAGTCAGTGTTGGCTTTCAAAAGAACGTCTACATATGGAGGATCCTCCTCTCTACAAACCCGATATGAAATAAGATGTTTGACAAAATGTTTTCCTTCGGGAAAATATTTCAGGATGTTCCTCTTAAAATTTTGAATTCGCATTACTAGTTCTATAAGAATCCAAAAGTTTTAGTGATCTCCAGAAAACTATTAAGTTTCATATAAATTTAATGCTTAAAGTTTCCATGAAAGTTAATCTGTACGTTCTAATACCATATGCAAAGGAAATTTAATTATTTCATACGGGGGAAATACTAATATATAATAACACAAGAAGTGTTTTTGTTTTCGTCACACCGGTCCCTCGAATATCCTGTGAGTTTGCATATCCGTCAGCAGTCCGTGGCTTAAAAAATATCCCGCATGTAGCCAATGCATCGCAAAGAGCAAAACTTCTAATCGAATAAGATTTCTCTTTTTGTAAACTAAAGTTGTAATAACCGAATTCTTGATTCGGTGATTCTAATGACATCAGAATCATCCGGAAGTTCCATGATATTTAATGTTTCCGAGTGGGATTGTAGTTGATCACGTAGGTTTTTCAAATGGAACATGCTTTTCGCGGAAAGACAACTTAAAATTGTTGATCCGCGATGACCTGGAAATTTGGTTACGCGTTTCGGTGTATTAATGACCTCTTCTCCGGCGGATATTTATCTTTGGAGTGATGCAAAAAATTAGGTCTAGTTTGCAAATTATCAGTTAAGCTCAAAGTACAAACATTGCTATACTCAAATATTACGCAAAGCTATTCGGCTTTTCGTACACCCTGAAATACATAAAAACTAATACAGCATTATTAAGGCGTACTTCCAATAAACGACAGAATAAGGTTATCGAGTATGGAACCATTTACAATATGGTTTGGTAAAGCAAAATGGGGATACTACAATTACAAACTCAACAATTCGCTTCTTTTTATTAATTTATTTTACCGCTATTTTATTGAAAAACATTTTATATATCATTTCTTATGCACAACTACACTGAAGTGCCAGGAAAACTGGTGTAAACGAGCTTATGCAAAATACACAGCAACGTTATCTATGCACGTACTCCGTTGCGTCCGCCAGTGCTTATAGAAAGCGATAGACATCCTTGCCAGCTGTCAGAGATGTTTTCGGCATGAGAATGACAAGTAATAACCATTTAAGCGATTTTCAACACGGTGTCATAGTTGGCGCTCGTGAGATGGGCCATATTATGTTGGAGGTACACACGAAGTTCGGATTTTCACGGTCGGCCATTACAAGGGTGTACCGTGACTACAATAATTCCGGCAAAACCTACAATCTACGATACCAGAGTGGACGTAAAAAGACATTGGGTGAACGTGAACATCGTCGGCTGTCAAGAATAGTTTCACGCGGTACGCGTGCAACACTCTTGCAGGTATCATCGGAATTCAATGCTGGAGCCTCAACAAGCATTAGCGTCTGGACAGTGCAAAGTACCCTCCACGATTTGGGCTTTGTGAGCCAACGCCCAACTTGAGTCCTCTTGATGAGTGCACGACACAGATCTGTGCGCCTCGTTTGAGCACTGCAACACTGCCACTGGAAACAAGTAGCCTGGTCTTACGAGTCGCGTTTCCAACTGTATCGGGCAGATAAAAGGATTCGTGTGTGCCGCGAACCCCATGAAGCCATGGATCCCGCCTGTCAACAGGGAACTGTACCGGCTGGTGAGGAGGGGTTCGTAATGGTATGGGGTGTGTTTAGCTGGACTTCACTGGGACCCCTGGTACGTTTACAAATGTCTGTGACCGGTCAACGCTATGCGTGCATCCTTTCTGACAAGGTACACCCATTAATGTCCTAGGTTCATGCTGATGGGTTGGGCCTGTTCCAAGAGGACAATGCACCTCCACACAAGAGTTGGAACGCCACTTTATGGTTAGTGGAGTATTCCTCTGAGTTTGGGGTGTTGCCATTCCCACCCAAGTCCACAGATCTGAACGTGATAGAACGCATTTGGGATGCCTGCAACGCGCTATCGAACAGAGGAATCCGGGAGCTCGGAATACACCGGAATTGTGGAACGCTCCGCAAGAAGTATGTTGTGTATTACCTACAGCATATTTCCAGGCCACCCCGGTGGCGCAGTGGTTTAAGCGATGGCCTCTGATCAATTGTCCGAACGGGGGTCGGGTTCAAATCCCGGTGAGGCATGGATGTTGTGTTTGTCTTACGGCACTGGCTCTCTCCTTTCCCTGGAACCAGTGACCCTAAATTAGGGACGGGCGACTGCTTATAGCCCATTGAGTTCCTCACGGTGGTCGTTAAACATCCAATCAAAAAAAATTTCCAGAAGCTAGTGGAGTCCATGCCCCGTCGTAATTTTGCAGTCCTGCGCCGCCGTGGGGCACCTACCAAGTATTAGACTGGTGTACCAGTTTTTCTGGCACTTCAGTGTATATTGTATTAGTGCAAGATACTAAAGTTGATTAACTACAAATGTAGGATGAGAACATATTATAAATTAATGTTAAATTCTTACCGTGACGTCAGCAGTGCATACATGCGCCGTTTTTGTTTTTTTCTGCGGAACTCTATTTAAGATCACATGTAGCTAAATGCCAAACTGAATGGAATGCATTTCATTAAAATTCATTGGTTATCACTGTTCAGTTTGACATCAAATGAATATAACGGGGAGTTATTACAGAAATCAATAAAAGTTGCAGTTTTTCCTGGGAGATATCATTTAGAATTCCGTGATCTTTCCCAGAAAATATGATGCTGAACATTCTGAAAATATTTTATTTTTTTCGAGAAAAAACTGCTATTTTGCGAACATTCCAATTATATATTCACTGTCCCAGGATTCTGTGAGATGTTATACGTGAAATTTACAAAAGTATTATAAAGTGGATTAGCTGTCACTGCATAACTTCCGAGATTCTCATTTGGACACGTTGTTTAGAATTTTCCCGGATAAATGTTTTTAGGAGACGTATTGAATTTATCTTAACTTCAACTATACGAAACTTCAGCTTAGCTTTAACCATACAGAACTACAGCTTTACTTATACATGTATTATACCTAAATTCTGTTTCGATCGAACTAGTTGCTTTCCGCGATATTGTTACAAATCGTATTCGAATTCTTCCTGTGACTCTTGTGTTCATAGTCTCAAAAATTCAGGGATAAGTCTGTCTTTCTTGCTGAAACATAGTTTCAGATATGCTACTCGATTTGGTGATTTTAAATCAAAATTAAAGTCATGCAATTGAAAATGTGAAACTTAAAAATAACGACAATAAATGGTTCTCTGATTTTCTTTCTCTAGTACAGGGAAGTGGAACCTGCGGCCTTTTGGGTGAATCCAAATTTTTCAGAACAAATCCTTTTATTTGTATTAATATGTTTTTGTTCATCTTTTATTGTTTTTATTTTAATCTTAAAACTACTTTATTTAAAATACCAAAGTGTAAAAGAAGATTCAGCGAAACAATGCTATCCGACTGACGGCGGCAATTAAAACATTAATATTGAAATTATAATTGCTATTTTGACACCTGCTAACCTTACGATTTCGTTCTATGGCTCATGACGAACTAGAGATGGAATTGCATGAGGTCTCAGAAAATGAAATTTTAAAGTCCTTTTTTAATATTAAAATAGATCCATTTGAAATATGAAAAATACAATACAATACCTACGGCACTGACAACATGCACGGAAAATGCTTGCTTTTCAACCACTTATTGCTGCAAATCTTATTTCTTCTACCTAACCGAAATCAAAACACCTTTAAGGTCACGAATATCCGATACCCGTCTAGAGGTTCAGCTGAAAGTGAGGACCTCCATGTTGCAAACGAATATCCTAATTTTTTTTAACAAAAGACGAACACAACAAAATAATTAAAAGGTTAGTTAAGTTTAGAATTAACATTTTTCCCATTCTTTTCAAATTAGTATATACTAGGCGTAGTAAGATGTTTACAAAATATTTCGAAGTATATCTAAGTGCAGTCTCTTGAATGCGGCTTTGTTAGATTACAGATAACTTAAAGCGGCCTTGTAACGTGAAAAGGTTCCCCACCACTGGTCTAGTCTATATGCAACTGTAGCACTACTCTTTTTTTTAAACATACATTATTAATAAAATATATCACACACATTTCACAGTAAAAAACTGTATGTTTACCTAGTTCTGATCTCCTGTCCGAAAACCGCTGGCAAAAGAATATCAAATCGAAATCCTATCACCTATCATCTGTGACTCCGTCATCTGCACCGAATGATGAGAAACCGTTTCTGAATTATATCTTTTGAGAGGCCTTTCAAAATATTTTGCGAATATGGGACGTGAAGTTACATGGGCCGAACGATGGAATTATTATCGCAATGGAACAAGGATAAAAAGACATTGCACAATATTATCCCGATGATGACTGTCCAGTTTGTGGAATTTCTGGGTCACTATTAATGTAACGCGAATTCTTATGTGCATTCCAAAAACATCCGTGGATGCATTGACCCTCCTCTGTGGGTTGAAGCTAGTTAATCACAAGCTTAGTGGATGAATGCGAACGGCAACACTATTACGATGAAGAATACAGCAAGAAACAGCCTAATAATAACCTTATTCGAAGAAATTCGTGATCATGGTTTTGTAGAACTCGCCAAGATTCTAAACAAACTTTCTGGGAGATATGGCACCATTAGAAGAAAATTGCGCAACCTGTTGCTGAAAATAGCATTATAAAATACGACTTTTAAAAAATTAATTTCAGATATGAAATTCACAATTTCAGCCACTTGCAGGAAATAGCGTTTGCATCCTTTGCAACCAAAATTAAAACACTTAATATCAACATTAGCCAACTTACAGTATCACTTCTATCTGATTCTGGGTCACCGCATGTTACTCAAAAGAGCCGAAGTTTTTTTCACAGTTCAGACGCCGCTGAGATGTATAGTATTGATATCAGCTCACCGTTTTCAAACATTCATCGGGGTCCAACAGTTAATCACATGGAATACAGCGCGGTACCAGTTACTTTTTACAGAGGAATCGTCCTCTCTATGATTTTAGCTCTGTGTGCTTATACTCGTCGAGAACACGTGTGGAGGAGAACAGGTACAAGAATGCAGCCACATTACTTATAGTCCGTCCACCTTACCAGTGGCAGTCAGTTCTGGTTTCCGCCGGAGTGTGTTTTAATGCCCGTACCTCCTTGTATATTTGTCAAAGCAAACTCAATCTCTAAATATACAGGGAGGAGATTATTGTGCCCATTCTGACTCTCTTTGTTGCTGCTATTGAACATGCCTTCTGTTTTCTCGAAAACATTGAAACCAGTGATCGATACTGGACGTTCTTTGGAACCTGAATAATCACGACATTGAATCTTTAAAGTTGCCATACCAGTCTCCTGAACTTTATCATATTGAGAAGATTTAGAAAACTGTAGAGAAACGTCTGGAAAACCACGTTCCATACCCCAGTTTACTGGAAGACTTCCATAACGTGTCACCTGTAATATGGGACGAGCTGCTCCATACACTAATATATAATATCATTTCTATTATGCGTTGTAGATGTGAATGCGATCTTCATCACAGAAGTGGTGTTAACGGGAACAGATATTCAAAGACATGTACATTCTACGTATTTAACATTTGATCCATATTTCAGTGCAACTTTGTCGTGTGGATAAATTGCACCATATATTTTTCTGTAAACGCTCTGTATATCACTTGTGTCACTTAGCTTCACTGATATATTTGGATGCATGTTACTTGAGTCATATATACATCTGAATATATTTTTCATCTCGTGAAATTTCCCTAATTTTTCGTAACCAGTGTGTAATCGGTGTATCCAGCACAAATTCCATCAGCGAAAAACAAAGCGAGAAACTGTATTGTAAGAAGCCTATGAAACCTCAAGCAGCATTTAATGTACATATTATTATGTACATGTAATAACGGGATATATATGAGTACCTATTATTTTAGCATTGAAACTTGTGTGGAAAATTTTTTTCATTATATAAGCTCAGTCATGGTTCCAAATTAATGTCGTTTTGCCCAACATAAAACAAACTTCATCAGCTCCAGATAAACACATTTTTCGCAGTAAACATGACGGATGCAATTTCTATACCAATTCCGTTAATTGCGATTTTGCTGGGAATATATACCGTGAAAGGAAAATGAATCCCAGGCGTCGTCAGTCGTTAAATTTTACAAGATTTATTCAGTATGGTTTGAGAACCATTGCCTTGAAGTTTCCGATATATAACAACTCACATACTTCTCGCGGAATCAATATAACATATGAAGATTTATTGAATTGCCATTGTAGTTCTTAAATTTTAAAGAACCTACCTCTGACTAAAACGCACAGTTTATGCCATGGAACAGAATATTTAACAGGAGGCGCTTCTCTAAATTTAGTTGCCATTTGCTAATTAATTGACACAGTCATTATTTTAAAGATAAAATTGTTATTTCAATGTTGCAGTTCTTTCTTTGAAAAATAAATTTTATATATTACTGTTGAAACAAAATTTTCTGTATTTTACTACATTTCCAAAGAAAATATTCGCCTTTTAGTAAGCTTAAAATGATAAATATGAAATATCTCAGGTTGAACTACGAAGTAGTAACGATGACGAAAGGCCAATGAGATGAATTTCTCCCCACCTTGAAGGGAGAACAAGGTTGTGCTCGCTACCCATTAAATTTAAATTGTGGTAACAGTCGTTGAATATTTCCTCTGGATTTCGATACAATGCTTTCACTTTACTGAAATCTTTACCTCTTTGCCTATCAATAGGTATAGTTATGACACACTCAGTACATTCCTTAATTTGGCGTTCCCCAAATAACTAAAAATGACAGGAATGGTACATCCACCTAACCTTCGTCAACTGGATTGTGTCAATCCAAATAAAATCATATTAAACTGATATTACGTGCAAACAATCCATGCAGAATTCTTACTATTTCTTTTCACACAAAGCGTGGGACTGCCCTAAATGAATTTGCAGAGTTTAAAAAAATAGTTTCTAATAGAACCTACGCATGATTATTAGAATTTCGTGAAATAGTTGAACGAGAAGGAGATTTTTGAGAAAAACAAACAAATGTATCCTTGGTTTAAAGTTATGCGAAATCTAAATAATGGATATTCGGAAATATTTTGTGAGGAACCAATAAATGTAAGGTATGAATTCATTCGGCTGGTCTCCAATACATGGAACAACAAAACATACGATATTTTGCATTGTTTTCAGAAAAGTTCATTTTTTTCACCCTATCCGGTTACTGAGGAAAACTGGTACGAAACTGAAGAAAATTTGGAAATTTTTGATACACCGTAATTACCGGAAATATTAAAAACAAGTATCACGGGATTTTATGAATATGGCATGGTCGATGACGAACTAATAACAACTATAATGCCTGTGACGAGGAAATCATCCGTGAAATTATAGTTTATGTCGAAGACATCAGAGGACAACGAAGACGAATCTCCGTCGAACAAAGGACCATTGCCAACGAACGTTAAACTAAACAGTGCGTTGTCTCTTATTAAACCCAACATTGGAATTCGCGAAAATGTGCCAATAGGAATATTTCATTTATTAAACAAACTGAATATTTTTTAATATGAACGAAAATTTGAAATCAAAACGCCAAGATAATATTACGGATTATTTTAAAACGTGACACAGTATGTACGCATAATTTTAATTTATTATGTTAGTTCTGTTATGGTAATGCTCATTATTAGTTATACGAACAATATTTGCAGTACATACATGATAATTTCAACTTTACAAAAAGAAGCGAAAAATCAGATATATGTTTCTTATTCTGATATTTAAACTTGTTTTCTAATATTCTGCGATATGTCAACCTCCGACTGTCCCCAACTTTCTTCCCGATCCCATAGCTTCAAAATATTCAAAGTGTACTGTATTTTTATTAAACATGTCGCCTCTCGGTATCATCTGTTCGAGCTTTCGTAGGTAAAATCTTGATGTGCAATTACATTTCTGAAGATATGCTTAGTCTACATATGTGACAAAAATTTCGACAAAGTTTTTAAATTGTTCAAAGTCCAGCTCCTTAACATAATTCGGGATGAGAACTTGGCATAATTTTGCAAACTCTATTAATCAACCTTGCAAAAGGCCTCTTCAGAATAATTTTTATGTTGCTGTTATTACAACAAATTAGGATTGATTTTTATATATTAATTATTTTTCAGTTAAGAAACTAAAAATTTTGATTAAATTCAGTACTAAGAGCTTCTAGTTGCAGTTATTAGGGAAATAATATTGAAATAACAATTACAAACTACTTTTGCGGATACAAAATGTACAAAACAAATAAAATTCGCAGTAATAAAATGTTTTTTTTTAATTACGAATAATTCACCCGCATGTTTATCAGCTGTAGATGTACCGTCATTTATATTGAATTGAATTTTCTTAAGCTACGCGTAAGGTAGATACACAGAAGAGCCAAAACATTATGCCCAACGAGTCGTTTTGTAAATCGTAGCAGGTAAAGTACGGCGCTGGTGAAATTCATGAAACGGTGTAAATAACACATGATACTAAAATCTTTTTTATCAGTGTTATCCAAGTTATTTAGATAGAAAAAGCGGAAGATTTAAGGGAGTTTGGCAATGGCCAAATATTAATAGCCAGAAGTTTTGCTCAGAGTATTACCGAGACGAAAATCTTGTTGGATGCCCACGGTCAGCCGTGGTTTTTATTTTCAAAAACAAGGACTGGGGAGGGGAAACTCCACGAACTGCGTTAATGTGCAGCGCCGACCACGGCTAATTGCCTCTAGGTTTGAGCAAAAAACATGCCGTATCATATGATCCTACAGAAGAGATGCTATGGCGTAAATCGTTGGCAATTTGAATTTCTGGCTGCAATTTTAATGTGATAGAACAAACACATCGAACACTGCTGAAAATCAAGTATCATTGACGCATTGCTCTTCGGGTACCCATGTTCACCTTGGATAAACATCGAAAGTGGGTGTCTCCACTGGGTGCACTAGCATCAAAACTGGACTTCGAATTATTGTAAGATGGTCGTTGTCCCTGATCCGAGAAAGAGCGAAAAGACGTGCTGTTCAAAACACTGAACAATTGAGACTACCTGTGCCTAGTTATGTGTTGTACAGGTGAAAATGCCGTCACTGTGAAACGTGTGAATGATTTTTGGTGCAGCTCAGAGCTGCAGTGGGATATGGATTTCCGTGGTGTTCTGGATTACCTTATTGCCAAAGATCGCAAGTCCATTTTCTTTAATTTGATTATGTTCTCTCCTGCGAATTTCAGAGCGAATTGAGAAACTTAAATGTGACTGGTCGTGCTTGTAATGACTAATGAATTAATGATTTTACAGAGAAATCTACTACAAACTGCCAAGTTGGTCGTGGTGACCTGTTCCTGGTCTCAATACATCTTCACAAAACATGTGAATATGTAATTCTAAATTAACGTGTATTTTTTGTGTGCCAAGAATCGTCATAGCTTATTTTAATGGATACTGATGCACAGTGATTTATGTAATATTTAGTTCAAGTATATCTTTGCTCTCAATATACAATTTTTGCAGATACAGCCCCGCAATGGGATTCACTTAAGCATCCATTTTTGTACTTTTTCGCGCCCTGGGTGCAAGTTGCTGTCGCAAGTGCTACCATGTAATTTCTATGAAAACGCCCCTGGGGCTTAGGATCTATATAAACCTAAACATTCAACTTAATCCATATCATCCTTTGTTTGCTGTTATTTATCGAAAGATAAGAAGTGCTCGATTTCAGAACGTATCAATAGGTTCGAGAGGTTTCGAGAACATTCAGGAGCATCCGTATACCTACGAATTTCCAACGGGCATTAAAATTTGGAGCAAATAGAAGAGAGTCAGGTAGTGTCAACCGGAAAAGATGGTCTTCGGAAAAAGCAAAAAACTAGTGCCTGATGCAACTTTTTAGAAATTGGTGCGATTATTTGTAAAACTAGCTAATGACATGGATTAGCGATTTAAAAAAAGGTAGTCTAGGAAACCGGAATCACCCAAATCAAAAGACGACAATGGAAATTTTCGCGTGTCGAGGTGTGACGGAAACTTTATTCCCGCATGTTCCCGACCTCTTTCTCGGAACCAGAAGTTGTGCCCTAAACGTAGACGTTTACCGTCGCTTCTGAAATTAGATAAAAAGACATGATGTCACCAAAAAATCTCCAGATTTTTCACTAGATTAAAAAGGATATCTCTAGGGTTCAGACATGCCGCTGAAATGAGATACGTGTACTTGGAGTGCCACTTTTCCAAAATAAGAAATCAACGCTGCCAAAGTCATGTACTAGTTTTGTACACCCAAAAGAAAATTGTGTACACCACCGGAAGTGGTACTTTTCGACTCTCCATCGTGGCCCTCGAACATGTACTAGGCCGCCCCGGTGGCGCAGTGGTCTAAGGCGTTGGCCTCTGATCATTCGTCCGTAAGGGGTCCGGGTTCGAATCCCGGTCAGGCATGGATGTTGTGTTTGTCTTTCGGCACTGGCTATCTCCCTTCCCTGGAACAAGTGACCCTAAATTAGGGACGGGCGACTGCTTATAGCCCATTTGAGTTGCTCACGGTGGTTGTTAAACCTCCAATCAAAAAAAAAAAAAAACATGTACTTGGAGTGCCACTTTTCCAAAATTGAAAAAAAAAACACTGCCAGAGTGTTGTCCTAGTTTTGTACAGTTTTGTACACCCAAAAGAAAATTTTGTACACCACCGGAAGTGATACTTTTTGGCTCTCCTTTGTGGCTCTCGACCATGTACTTGGAGTGCCACTTTTCCAAAAACGAAAATAAACACTGCCAGAGTGTTGTCCTAGTTTTGTACAGTTTTGTACACCCAAAAGAAAATTTTGTACACCACCGGAAGTGGTACTTTTTGGATCTCCTTTGTGGCTCTTGACCATGTACTTGGAGTGCCACTTTTCCAAAATTGAAAAAAAACAATGCCAGAGTTTTGTCCTAGTTTTGTACAGTTTTGTACACCCAAAAGAAAATTTTGTACACCACCGGAAGTGGTACTTTACTACTTTCCTTTTGGGGCTCTCGAGCATTTACTTGGATGCCACATTTCCAAAATCGAAAATAAACACTGCTAGAATGGTGTACTAGTTTTGTACAGACAAAGAGAGTTATGTGCCTCATCCGGCGATGGTTCTCTTTGGTTGTCTAGCGTGTCATCTTTCGAAATTCGGAAGTAAACACAGTGCTATGTTTTTCCAGTTCATTACATATTTTTACTCCTGTTCATTATACATGTGTACACAACCAGCTGTTTTCGTGTTCATTATACACAACTTTTATTTGGTCAAGGTCGCAAATTTCCGAGCGGTTGTCTTGTATAAACTAAGAAATTGTCGGAGCCTTCATTTTTATAGTAAAGGAAGAAAAGAAACAGTTTCTTGTTGCTTTGTTAAGCAATGCTTTCAGCAAAAGCATTTCAAAAAACGCGATTAAGAGGAATTCAAATCAGCGCGTATCATCGCTTCCACTCTAGCAGCCATGCCGAGTAAGGTTGGGGGAGGGGAAGTTGCAAAACACCTCGACGCATTCGCAGTGGCGTAACTAGCATAACTTGTACCATCCCGAAAAGTTTATTTCAGCACCCCTAAGCATAATAATTTTTCCAGGATTTCGGACACTAGGGAGTAGTGTTTTTCACGGTGTTTGATTTGGGAAAATGGGGATGTCAGAAAGTCTAGGAAAGTAAAGGAACTATCTACAGAGCCCTGTAGTTTTAACTTTTAAAATAAATTTTGGAACAGAAGTACATAATGCAAGGTTATCAATCAGCCAGTCAGATTTAACACGGTGAGCTGTCAGACGCATAATCATGAATATACGTTTCATCGCATTGAAACGAATTCGGTAAAATATATTTAAATGTTTAAGGTTAACAACTATGAGACTTTAGTGATCGTTTGGTTGTATACAAAGAGGTTATTCAGTATTCTATACTTCAAGAATGCAATATGGATTTCGTAGCTGCAGATATTAATTTGCATGTACAACAAAACTTCAATGCAGGCCAGGAAAAAAAGAGTGCGTGTGGAAATACAATGTGCAGGAATGTGATGTTTACAAATATACCAGTACTATACCCAGTGTTCGAAGTGGGCCGGTATGGCATACCGGTAGTTAACAAAAATGGAAGTGAGAATACCGGCAGTTAAAAAAACGTTATTAACCATCGCGGTATGTAATAAATTACAAACCCTTCACAAACTACGTAAAGAAATTACGATGAAAGCACAAATTGTAACGCAGAAATCGGCTAATGACATTTTTAACGGATAAAATTGATAATTAGCAGAGACCACAAACCCGTCAATATAGGTTTTTTAATTTTTACATTAATTGTTTTATAATTTTTTGTAATAGTACATTAATTTTTCAATACCAAAAGAAAAACAAAAAAAACAATTATACAGATTGGTGTGTATTTTTTTCGAAACCTCCTATTTATACTATGTGGATCTATGGTCTACACCATACCGGCAGTAGCTCTGTGCCACTTCGACCACTGAGTGTACCACATAACTACATGATATAAATATGATATAAATTATAATTATATGATTAAAATACAAGTGGAAAAGATTTTTTTATGCGATAAGTGGAAATTTTCATGATTTTAGGCCGAAGTCTTTCTTTCTAGCCTTCATTGTGGAGAAATTATTAAGCATTGAGGTCCAATCTTTTGGCAAACTGCCTTTCTATGCAGGGACAATTCCTACAGACTATCTTGTGACATGATGCTTCTCAAATACTTTTTACAAATTTTAATTTGGAAAACGATCTCTCTACAGATGATACTCTGACTGGTAGCCGTGAGTTTTAAGAAAAGCATCAAGGCTATATATAATTACATAGTTTAGTACAAGAACCGACAATTGTAGGATCCACATCCTACACGAGGAATCTCCATGTGGCCTCGCACTTTCCTTCAGCAGTGCACCGATAAGGCGATTGCAGAGCGATCGTATTACAACCCGGAGCCATAGGGCCGAATAGCTTCAATGTGTAGGACATCCAGCAACAGAAAAATTGTTATGCTGTGTGTTGGCAAAACGTGGAAAGAGCGATGTATTTGTTTATTCAACTGACGCCACATATTTGGGGGATTTTCACTTATGATATCAGTGCTTCCAAAGTGAACTTTAAACTCCTGACAGCTGCTTTAACTTCCATATTGCCTGCCCACCCTCCTCCCGCAGCTGCAGAAGTAGTATTGCGTACTCAGAATGTAGTTGCTCAGATGAGACCTGTATATTTTCTGGCGTCACACTTAGTTCCGTGTAATGACACTAGGTTCGTATCATCACTTCTTTGTTGCACGCTAGGTACTGCATTACTAGTAGGCGAGCTTTCTCTAGATGGACTTTGATAATTTTATGGAGAAGCGTCGGGAAAGGTTTACGTATACTCAAGCTTTCGTTGTCGGGTGCATTCATCACTTGGTTTCCGCTTGATTGCAAAAAACAAAACAAAACAAAAACAACCCTTGTTAATAATACTGTGATTTTTGAGCAACTACGATGCCGAGGCCTGCGTTGATCTTAATAGAAAAACTCAAGCATTTTTTTCTTTCGGAAGAATCTGCTATTAACAAGGGCATTGGAAGAATAGCTCCCAGAAATGACATTGTATTTAAGCTCCTTTGTGTTGCCATGAAAGATGAATACAGAACAACACAGCAAGCCTTGTACCTAAATGTACGCATTAATAGGCATGGTTTACATTCTTTACTGGGCATTTGTGTTGCACAACTCTCTTTAGAGAGTGACACAAGGCCAAATGAAAGGAACAGTTCTTCCACATCTTCAGAAGTTGAAGAAATCAGCAGTTTAGAATGAGTGGATGACGATTCTGTTCATCGAGAAGTACATTTTCCTGTCAACAAAGCAGAACAAGCTGGTGATCTAACAGAATATCAGGAGGAATTCCCAATATCATTCAGTGCTAAGGAGTGGTCCGAAATGGGACCAGAGAGAGTAACGTACACTCGTAAGTGTTTACAGCACACGAAACCGATGAGAAGGACTTATGCAGTGTTGAAGCGAAATGTATGGACACATATTATCCATGCTCATTTCTTCGAACACACACGAAGACCCTGTAAAATGATTTCTAAAGGTGGCAAGGTTACCACAAAAGAAAATGTTCCCTACGTGTCTATTCGCGGTGTGTGTGCGTACTGTGGCTCTATTTTGAAAGGGATTATTGAAAATGAACCGAAAGAGAGAGATTTAGTGCATATGAAATGCAAATTCAAAGGAAAATTTCGTCAAGACCATCCAAAAAATTACAAAAGAAACCTGTCGGGATCCCTCAGAGAAAGAGCAGTACACATATTAACCCGGGAATCCACGTCAGCTAGTGCATTAAGGCGCTTGGAGGATGAGCGCATCATGTTGTTTGGTGACCGTGAGCCCAGTCATGTGCCTGCACTAAACGCTCTTCGACTAGCCAAGTCCCGTGAGATGCAACGAGGAAGGATGCACGAAGATCCAGTGATGGCCATAGCTAAGTGTAAATATATAAGCCCATATAACTCTTACCTCAAGGATGTAACATATGATAAATTAGTGATTCATTACTGGTCCACGGAGCAGGTACACATTACTGAGGCGATTTTCAGAGCTTCAAAGGTATCAAGAATATGCATAGATGCTACTGGTGGTTTGGTGAAAATGATCAAAAGAACGGAGCAAAGCAAATCGAGACACATTTTCCTATATGGGGTACTGTAGCGCACTCAGAAGAAAAGAAACAGTATTTTGTGTTCAACATGCTAAGTGAAAGACATGATACAGAAACAATTCGGCATTGGTTAAGTAGATTTCTTCAGGAATGTAAGATCATGCGAACGGAGGTTGTAATAGACATGTCAGCAGCCTTCAGATCAGCTTGTGTACAATCGTTTACACATCTGCGCTCACTTGCGTCATACCTAGAAAAGTGTGCAAATGTTCTTGGCATCGAAGAAGGAGACAGGTTCGATCTTCCAAATTGTTTCATTAGATCAGACGTTGCTCATGTGGTCAACTTATTTGCTAAATTTCCGAGCTTGAAAGGGAAATTGCGAAGGTCTCGCCAATTGTATTTAAGATCTTTGTGCGCAGTTGTTCAGTCAACAGACATGAATGACGTAAGGACTTTGTTACCTCACATTTTTATTGTAACGCTGAATGAAACTGAAGGTAACGACGAATTTTCCAGCGAAGAGACCTCTTGCGAGAACAGTAAATGCTATCTACAGCGCCGTATATCAGGTTTCGCAACGGATGACACAGTTATTGAAGAGTCTTTTCTCGATGACACTATGGAAATTCTGAAAGAGAAAGGGCAGAGAAATGCCTTTCGTACATGGGCCATTAGCGTGGAACAGAATGCTGGGAAATGTATTAATCCACACGGTGATCGTGGAAATCAGCAGTTTGCTCCAGGAATAGTAGATGACATTCTAAAGGTGTGTCACCTAATTCCTTTATGGACAGCTGTAATGGTCCCTCATTTTGGATATGGAGCCAGAACTGCTTCGAGTGCCTCTGTTGAGAGCAATTTTAATGACTTAAAGAAGAGAGTATGTCAAAACCTGAAATTACCTGCCCGAATTGATGATTTTTTGCTTGCGCATATAAAATATCTCAGTGGAATGATAAAATTAGCTTCCGCTTCCATACCTTCAGGCGCAGACAATAATTCCAGCTGCCTTCCCGCTGCGAGTGAAAGTGCTAGCGGAGAACACGAAGAAAAACAAGAAATTGGTTTGGACGAAATTCACAATCTTTATCAAAGGGAACGCGATAAATCAGAAGCAGATATACTGACATTTTCTCCCAGAAGAAATGTAGTAGCAACAGTATTAACTGATACAGAAGTAAGTGATGGCAAACTTACTGGAATACTATTTGAACCCAGTGGAGAAGTGGGTGCACTAAAAAAAGAACCAACAGAAAATAAAGTCGGGTTAGCTTCAGAAGATAACTGCATGAAGAAAACGATGCGTTTGAATAAAGACAAACAGAAGGAGAAAAACCCATCAGACATAAGAACATATTTTGTTAGGCGCAGAGAGATCATCGAACTAGAAAGGAATTCAGAAAGCAAAGCTTTCGAGAACTGGAGAGGGCTTGCGAAAGAAAGTGAACATAAACGACCGAAGAAATCGTATCTTGAACCAAGTGCAGAAATGCTTGCTATAGACTTCAGGTCACCAAACAAATGTGTTCCAATTGGTCTTCTGAAAAATGGAAATTGTATTGGTCTACGTCCAATTCAGATAGGTGAAGAGCAAATTACAGTAAAAACCACTTGCGCATACGACTCACTCGTTCAGTTAGCTTGCGTTGGTTATTGCGATAGTGAGAAATACAGGGAGGCGATAGACCAACATGCCCAAAAGAATGCAATGGCTAACATGGTATCGAAAATGATAACGACTGGTCCGATAGCTAAAGTTTACAGATTGCGGGCTGTAGCGCTTAAAAGCATTATTAAAAATGCGAAGAAATTATTCTATGGTTTGGTGTCTTTAGACGCTGCACTACCAATAGCACAGATGATACTAAGATCATGGGAAGATATATGTACGGCACAGGAGTTTCAAGAATGCACTTCTTCTGTATGTTCTCAAGTGCACGTTCTGCAGTGGATGGCTGCCTGCAACGATTCATGGTCACGGCTGACTCGTGTGCCATGCCCCCGGCTCTCTTTCGGGGGGAGGGAGATGTGACGTACCTGCCAGCAGGACGCACACGACATAAAGGCACGTAACAATCAGAACAAACATCCGCGTAGCTCAATTGGTAGAGCAACTTATTCCGGAATGAGGGTACCCGGTTCGAATCCTGGCGCGGATAAAAATGACGGAGAAATTTACTTCGTTTATAGATGGTGTAAATTTTAAGTTTATTTGTCAGCATTGTGGTGTAATGATATCTTTTGAGATAATTGAGTAAGGTATTTGATACAGTATGTTTAGTAGAGTGTTTAGAGCGATTTTGTATCAAGTAATGATAGAATGTTGAGTATATTTAATTGTAAGGCATATATTCCTGCGGAGTGTAGAACCATTTTTTAATATAACTTTTATTTGTGAATTTTGGTCATTAGATGTAATGTCTCAAATTAACATGTGCTAAGAAAACTGGTTTGAGGGGGTTGTTTAAAAGAGGCTAATCAAAACTCTAGTACATATTCTTATATTATAACACTGAGGTTAAGCAATATCACTTTGTAAAGTAAAATCTCACACTTATTTGGTAAACATTTTATTTTTATTTGTGGATAAAGTTATGTTTCCTGTGATGCGATTAAAATAAAGGTGTCATCTGAATGTTTCTTTAGGGCTGGGGCCAAAAATAGCAATTTTGGAGATCTGCTAAATTGTAGCAGCAAAATTTTTCAGACATTGTGTTGCTTCGTTGAGTCGCCGACTCCTTAAAACATTTTGTTGTGTTTTTTGTTATTGTGTTTAAGTTTGTACAATAAATGCAGGCAAGTGGCCTTTCAAAAACCCAAACCTTGCGCAGTGAAGAATTAGGTGACTCAGTTGAATTTCCTCTCAGGGTCACATGCACATCCACCTTAGCTTGCCTAAGGTAGCAGACGTCTCTGGAGTTTTGTTTTTATTTAATTAATGCATTTTTGTCCTAACCACTAAAATTGATCATCACCGCCTCCAAAAGTTATTACACGTGTACATTGTATACCATCCATTTTTTAGTGTTCGCAAATTTGGTACACATATAAACAATAATAAACTCATTTTACACTTGCAGGTGTCACAGCTCATCGTAAATTCAAACAACGCAAACTTTTAATAATAACTTTTGGAATGTCATAATATCAGTGTTGCATTGCATTTTATTTTCATTTATCATGGCCTTAATTGATTGAATTTATTTTTTGTTTTGAAATGCATCCAACCGTCTCCCAAATTTTAATTTTCACCTAAAGTCAATATTTACCTTAATTTTAACATTTGTTAAATTTAACTATTAATTACACACATGGGCAAAACCTATCCATAACAGTTTGAAATGTGGTCAGGAAGGAAGAAACAAGATGATGGATGTGAAGACGAACTTTAGGCGTGCTCAAACACACTGATCTGTTTCCTTCTGTTCGACAGGCTATTCTTATTGCTCAAACATTACCAGTAACAACCTGCCCAGTGGAAAGGTCCTTCAGCACTATGAGAACGGTTAAAAACCTGGTTAAGGTCAAAAATGACAGATGGACGTTTATCTGGACTGTGCATGATGAGTATTCATCGAGAAAAGGTTTTTTGAGAATAAAAATGAACATATTCAAAATGTAATTGATAGATTTGGACAAAACCCAAGACGTTTGCAGTTTTTATTTCATAGTATCTCTTCTAAAGTGCAAGAAACAGACAATTGAAGGGGTATAAAAATAAACAGATCAATGTCCATAAAAAAAAGGGGTGGGGGTATACTCATTCTCAATAAAGGACGGTGGAGCGGTGCAATTGTTTTATGTAATACCAAGTTAATGTTTCCAAACAAAAAGACTGAATAAGTTGATTATTAAATTTAGCAAGAAGCCTACAGTAAGGTTAAACTTTTGACTCAGATATGAATAATCAGTGGCCAGTAATTGGTAAATGACATAATTATTATTATTGTCCGTTATTTCAATACTAAATATTGACTATAGAAAGAAAGATGTGCCCAAGTTCCCAAACTTCTCGGGGGTAGGGGGGCTAACAGTGCTCCGAACCCACCCCCTAGCTTTAGGGACTCTTTGCACTCGCCTGACCCAACCCCCACTATGCCATATAAAGACGCAGGGGTACCTGAGGTCCTTTCCGCGGCAGTCACAAACGTTGCCCGCGGGTAGCCCAGTGGGCAACGTTCGTGACTGCCGCGTAAGGGACCTCAGGTTCGATCCACCAAATATCCGACGTGCGTCGGATGGGCACGTTAAGCCGTCGGGCCCCAGGTACTTCCCTTCCCAGGTAATAAATAAGGGCGTCTTCCTCCCTTCCATGGCACTTTCCTATCGGGCACTCTAACCCAAATCCCCTAGCTTCCTATTTCTAAGGATTGTTTAAGAGCTGGGGTCAGACACTCCCTTCCTAAAATCCTCTACATGTGAAAAAAAAATATTAAGCAATAATTGTGATAGTGGGAGTATACCGGTTTGCCTCCTCACCCGGAAAAGTTGCAGCGGATGCTCATGGGGGATATCGCTGCGGGAAAAAGTTTCAGGCCCTTTATATTATTTTTTATCACCAAAATGGCGGTAAAACAAGTTCCCAAAGTTTGGCCAATTATTTTATATACTATATGACAAAATGATTTTGTACAATTTTGCATATTCAGTACATGAAAAAAAAACTCTTTACTTTTTATAAACTTTGTAGTAAATCCGAATGTTGTTTTATTTTATATCCATACCCCTATTACTCCTTCTTTATTAGCATCACTCTTTTCAAAGCAAATTGTTTACAAGTTGATTTCTCAATAGTATTCAGTAAAATATTCTCTAATCTTTGCTTGTTTAAAATTTGTCAAAGTCAGAGAAAAAACATAACTGTGAACGTTATTAAGTTTTCCATCATCTATTTCATGGCTGAACTACAACAACAAAAAAACGTCCGCACCATGCCAAAAGTTATAGCTTGCTTTTAAGTGCACGTTTTATTCAGAGCAAAAGATTGCAAAATAAATGTTTGATCCAAAACCGAAACTAAACAACATATCTTTCTCTGATGAGATCAAGGTTCAACTTTGCACCAACAAGGAACACAACAACGCTGACCGAAAGTAAACAGCATACCCTTCTCTGATGGGATGAAGGTTCAACTTTGGCTGCACTAAGAACTCAGTAACGCTGTCTCGATTCTCTCAAACTTGTGATATACCGGTTACGTATACGTAAACGAATCAAAGAACTGTGAGTTTGTGATAATCAGAAATTACAAAATTTATGTACATCGAAAAAAGCGTATAAATGAATTAATTAGCTATTATCGAATCGGAAAAGCTTAGAAAATACAGTAAAATATCGTGAATAATGCAGAATTACGTATAACTATCAAGAAATATAACTGGAGTACGCATAGCCGAAGTTTCACTGAATATCTTTTTATTTCTACAAAGCAATGCTTAAATATAAAAATTTTGTTTAAACTGAAAACCACTAGATTGAAACAACATTGCGCAGAAATTCAAATTGCTTGAATTTCAGTCTGTGACGCATACCTGTAACTTCACCCTCCTTTCGAGTTGCTTCTATTTCCCACTGAAGAGTTCGTTACTTCTCTATACAGCTTGTACATTTTAACGACACTGACAGTGAGTCACAGCAAAGTTTATAGAGACAACCTTGATTGTAAATAATGGGGGAGGGGGGGTGTAGAGAGAAAGATTGCAAGTAATTGTGGGGAACTGATATAAAGAAAGAGATTTAAACGAATACGTATTGTTGCTATATGTTGATCTAAGAGCTATTTTGTGTCAAATGATGAACCACATCGTGACGATTTTTTATATAGATGACCTTCGAACTTTCATTGAATGGAAAACTAAGGGAAAGGAGATTTTAAACACAAATTCTTCTGCTGATTCTTCCAACTTGGCCGTTCGGCTTCTGGGTTATTACAAAAGTGTGTTTTATATGCAACAAACTAGGAATATTAATCCAATTAGTTAACCATTTAAGCTACTGCTTCGAAAACCAAGAGCCAAAAAGTACCACTTCCGGTGGTGTACAAAATCTTCTTTTGGGTGTACGAAACTGTACAAAACTAGTACAAAACTTTGGCAGTATTTATTTTCGATTTTAAAAAAGTGGCACTCCAGCATGTACTTGGAGTGCCACTTTTAGAAAGCTGAAAAGTACTACTTCCGGTGCTGTACAAAATTTTCTTTTGGGTGTACAAATTTGTACAAAACTAGTACAAAACTTTGGCAGTATTTATTTTCGATTTTGAAAAAGTGGCACTAAAGCACGTACTTGGAGTGCCACTTTTAGAGAGCCGAAAAGTACCACTTCCGGTGGTGTACAAAATTTTTTGGGGTGTACAAAACTGTACAAATCTAGTACCAAACTTTGGCAGTATTTATTTTCGATTTTGAAAAAGTGGCACTCCAGCATGTACTTGGAGTGCCACTTTTAGAAAGCCGAAAAGTACCACTTCCGTTGGTGTACAAAATTTTCTTTTGGGTGTACAAAACTGTACCAAAACCAGTACAAAACTTTGGCAGTTGTTATTTTCGAATTTGAAAAAGTGGCACTCCAGCATGTACTTGGAGTGCCACTTTTAGAAAACCGAAAAGTACCACTTCCGGTAGTGTACAAAATTTTCTTTTGGGTGTACAAAACTGTACAAAATTAGTACAAAACTTTGGCAGCATTTATTTTCGATTTTGAAAAAGTGGCACTCAGCATGTACATGGAATGCCACTTTTAGAAAGCCGAAAAGTACTACCTCCGGTTGTGTACACAATTTTCTTTTGGGTGTACAAAACTGTACAAAACTAGTACAAAACTTTGGCAGTTTGTATTTTCGATTTTGAAAAAGTGGCACTCGAGACTGTACTTGGAGTGCCACTTTTAGAGAGCCGAAAAGTACCACTTCCGGTGGTGTACATAATTTTTTTTTGGGTGTACAAAACAGTACAAAACTTTGGCAGCGTTGATTTCTTATTTTGGAAAAGTGGCACTCCAAGTACATGTATCTGTGGAAATGAATTCGTGATGCAATATTCACTTGCTGCCGTAAAAGCACTCAAGCATTGTCTTTATTTCAGACTTCCAACCTGCTCTTCTTTTTTTAGGAGACTGTGGGTATTCAAGCTGAGAACTCCTACACTAGTTTCAGGACCATAACAAAAACCTTGTGTTTGGTCATTTGCCAAAATTATTTGGAGAAAATTTAGAACTGTTTTTGCTGCCGCCAAGGTGTATTTTACGTACTCCCATCGCGGATGTTTCTGCTTGTCTGAAAAGCATGCGGTACAAAACGAGTACAAAGATTTTCCTCCCAAATTTGGCAATTAAATTTATTTGACGAATGGTTTCCCTATTAACACCGAGCTCAGTTCCTACAACCATCACTTCTTATCATTTCGCGAACCTTCTTAAAAAGTTCAGACGTGAACACTGAAATCCGGTGTACGGGCTTTCCTTCATTTCCCAAATCTTCCCACCTATACTTGAAGCGTGCGTACTATCAGAATATCTGAGCACGATATAAGTAATTAGCTCGAAACACATCACTCAAAAACTCAGCTGAGTCAGATACATTTTGCCGGTTTTTAAACAGAACCCGATATTTGCTCTCTGCCCAATTACAGAATTCGTGATGACGTTTTCTCACCGAATGACGTCACGTACGACGACATAAACAACTGCGCAAGTCTTTCGCAAACGCTGTTTGCCAAAGCGTATCTGATAAATAAAATAAAAAAATAATGCCTTCCCTACCCGTGTGCTTCACCGGGATTGTTTTATAAATCAGTCTGATTACTTAATTGCCGCACTACACAAAAACGTCATTTAAACAAAAGATGAGTTATCGATATTTCCAAAGAATATATGCATTTGTTTTAAAGACTGAAAAATGTTTCGAGATTACTGAATTTGCCGTGACATCAGAGGAATGTCTCGCGACTGAAATATTAATGGAACGGCATTTATTATTTTCAAATTATTTTCCTTTAAATTCGTCTTATTGAGTAGTTCAAGCAAGAGGTCAAAAACTTCATATTAAATCGAAATTATCTCAAAAAATGAAATTCGGAGTAGCAAATGTTCATACAGCCTGCATTCTAATCTCGATCTAATAAACAGAGGCACTTCCAAGCTAAGGCATAAAATTTGGATGATATTGAATGGGTTACTTTTGAAATGCCCTAAACAAAATATAATTGTAATTCAAGTTTTTCTTATAATTCTGAATTCATCCTCCATTTATTTTACCTAATAATAGCCAGGTGAGGGTGCATATTGGTGGAACCCAAAAACTGAGCGTATTCACATACAAGAAACATACTTTTGCAAAAAGTAGAAATTAATCTCTTTACCTTATTGTCTATATTTTATCTTATACTTCAACTCAGCTCCAGTCCTGTTAGAATCTAAAGTACTAAATATGTGTTTTAGGTCACCAGATATATAAATATACCACTTCTGTCAATTCTAAATTCTGATTTATTCCTCAATTAGGAATTATATTCACGTAAGATATGACTTTATTCAGCTTAATTGGCTTGCTATTTTGTTAAATTTTACCACAGTTTCGCAAAATGTCCTGCTTGTGAAAACTTTTATTAATTTAATGTATTCGCAATTCAAATAGTTTAGTAATTTAGGATAATATACGTAAAGCTTAACATGAATACCTTTGTTTTTTCAGTAATTCTACCAAAAAAATATTTATAAATATAAATCAAATTTTGATTATTTAGTTTAATACAGTTTTAAGATCGTTGAATATCACCTTCCTCTACTTCATAAGGTGGAAGGCATCAATGTATATATCATTTATCACTTAGCAATTATTTCCATTGGTCAATTTCATAAGCTTTCAATTGAATGAAAACATGTGTCCTGTCAATTCCATAAAGTTTCATTTGAATGAAAACATGGTCCGAAAAGTTCCAATACAAATATTTAAAAAAGTAGAATACTGACAATTAATGTCATACACTGAAAAGTAATTGAATCAGAGATACCTATCTAGTATCGTGTAGCACCACCTTTCGCCTTGATGACGGCGACGATTGGCCTCGGCATGGACTCGACAAGACACCGGAAGCGTTGGGAAGACATACGGATCAACGAGACCGGAACAAGTTCCCACCGTTCACAAAGATTTGATGGACGGGGGCCAGAGCCTCGAACATCTCTCTCAATGTCATCCCATATGTGCTCGATGGGATTAAAGACAGGTCACCTAGCTGGCCAAGGAAGCAAAGTAACGTCGGTGGAGTGTTCATTCAACCATTCGGAAACAATTCCGGAGCGATGGCACGGTGTCTAGTCTTGTTGTAAGATGAGGTCCCCAGTGGGATGTTGAAGACGCACAAACGGGAGCAAAAGGTCGTCCAGGATATCCCGGTACCGTTGACCTGTGAAAGACGATGTCACACATACCATGGGTCACATTTCAGTCCACGTAAACAGTCTTCAGACGAGAATGACACCCCGATCAACTTGAAGAGTACCCTGCTGGCAAGAAGGATCCACCGCTTCATGTGGTTTGCGCCATACTCGTATCCTGCCATCCGCATGTACCAAAGTGAATCTCGACTCATCAGTCCAGGCAACATTTCCCCCACATGTCTAGGGTGCAGTGGCGATGTTCTTGCGCCTATGCTAATCTTTGCGTCCTGTGATATGCAGTGATCAGAGGAACCTTCGTGGGACGACGGGTTCTGTACCCCATTGCGAGGAGATGGTTCTGTTATGGTGTGGCTGCTTACCCGTTTTTTTATGCACCAGAGTTTAATTTTTCTGCACCACCCGTCTATCTGCTATTACAATGCAAGCTAGCCGACGATGACCCCGCTCATCCACACGCTGTTGTCGACAACAGTTGGCCCTTGCAGGGATGGTTTTACCGGATTCAATGTACGCACGGTGCACCCGTGACACAGTGGCTCGTGAAAATCCCAGTGCCTGCACGACTTCCGAGATGAAGTGACCCACTCGTCGGGCCCCGACAATTTTCCCACGATCAAATTCGCTTAGATTCTTCGTCTTACCCATACTGCGTCCGACTTATTCCCGTCGCATCACTCCTTATATTGCCGGATCACTGCGTACGTCATACCGTTTCCGTTTACATGGCCGCCCCATCGCCACATTCGTATAACGCCAGCTGCCTCTAACTCAATTGCTCTTCATTGTATGCCCGAAAAGTTCATAATGTCCGAAAAAGTTAGAATACTGCAATTAATGTCATATGTCCGAGAAGTTTTATAAGTCCGATAAGTTCCTATAAAAGTATTTTAAAAAGTTGAATTCTGACAAATAATGTCGGGAACTTTCAGAATGCAGGACTTCTGAATCAATATGCAGTTTGTACTGTTTCAGAAGTTCTTAAAACCCCGTTCTCAGTGGTACGTTTGGAGATGTCCTCAAGATGTTCTGTCATGGTTGCTTGGACAGATGTTGTGCCTGCATGATACAGTCCTTTTAGGGTCCGTTTTATCATGGGTAATAGTGTCCAGGTTTGAGGATCGTACTGCGTGCCCCATTATTCACCTCTTTCATTAGTTATGGAGCAAAAATCAGCATCCTTAGCTGCAGTGCGCAGTTGGTGGTAACCGATCAACAATCGAGCGTCATCTTGGTCACCATTCAGAATGGGGGTTCCATTCCGGCATTAAGTGTTCGTTTTCCCACATCCTCGTGTAGAATCTTATGAGATTGACCTAACACAGACTCTCCAAATGTCTCGCTATAATTAGGCGATCTTTCATTAGTTAATTCCGCACATCGTCTACTTTTTCCACTATTCATTGTCTAGAGGGGCGCTCATATCTCCGATCATCATCAATAAATTCCCGCCAGTTAGAAACCTTGCATATCATTCAAATACTATGCTGCAGCAATACTGAGTCTTCATATATTTATTTTAATATTCTTAAAATTTAAGAACCTGATATGCCAAGTTTCCAACAAAGACGTATATTTACCCGCTGCTCTTCCATGCCTAAATTCAGCCGTCTCGCTGGCGCATGGTGTAAGCGATGACTTTTGGTCATTCGTCCGAGAAAGGTCTTGGTTCGAATCCAGGAGAGGCATGGAAGTTGTGCTTGTCTTACGGCACTGCATGTATCCGTTCCCTGGAATCAGTGGCCCAAAATTAGTCACGGGCATATATAAAAAAAACACTAGGCAGATTCCCTGCTAATTATAATGAAATGACGTAAAATCTTCTGTCTTATGCACGATCAAACAAAACTTGTCAAACACTCAAACAGTCGTGACTCTTAGCTTACTTTAGACTTTATCCACCATGTTTAAAATAACAGGTTAAAATTCTTTAAAAGATGACATTAAACTTCGAGATGTTTCAAAGGTGCCTTCATCATCAGGAAATGAATATATGCGGCGTTTATCGAACATCCAATGAGTTATATAACTCATTTCAAAATGCCGACATCCATCACACACGCGCATGCCCGATGTGTCGCAGTGGGCATCATTAGGTTAGCGCTCAACACTAGGTTGTGGGGGGATTGTGGTGGTAAAGTAAATTAATTGGTGCCATACAATTAGTAACATAGGTCAGTGAAACAAACTTTATAAGTAAAGATAACCAAGATTGAGAAGTTCGCATAATACTTCATCATTACAACATACAAGACGCAATATATGAGTGCACATTGCCTCAACCATCCAAGTCATAGTGTTATTTTTAGGTGTCGCGAGAAGTTGTATATCTGTCCATTCGAGTTGATGAGTACCGATGGACACAAGACGTAATAATACTGTAGATTGTGTTTATTTTCTCACATCGTATGTCATCCTTAATGATTGTGATTTCTTTCGCACATATTTCAGTCTCCCTTAGATGAACAGTATACACTGCAGAGCATATACACTATCTACCAACAAGTAATTGGACACCTGTGATAGCAAAGGAAAACGAAGTTTATTCGCCTTCAACCGTTGGTGGAGCCTCCACGAGCGGCGATTACAGCTGCGACCCTCTGGGTCATACTCTGAACCAGGCGTTGTACGACGGCTAGCGGTATTTTCTTTCACTCGGCTTGGAGAAGAGAGGTCAGTTCCTTTACCGATTTCGGACGGCGGGGGCAGCCCTTAAGTCGACGCTCCAACTCGTCATAGAGGTGCTCTATAGGGTTAAGGTCTGGGCTCTGCGCATGGCAGTCCATTGTCACCATACCAACCCATGGTGGACCTCGCATAATGACAGGTGGCATTGTCATCCTGAAAGTAACATGGGTCCACCCCGTGAAACTGCCACAACGTAGGAAGCGGCGGATGGTCATCCAAAATGGTGCAGTAGGTCTCGGCGTTGAGTCTACCACGAATTGCCACCAAGGGTCCCGTGCCATAACAGGGAAAACACCCCCTTAGCATAATTCCACCGCCACCGAACTTCACAGTTGGCACAATGCATTCCGGCAGGAGGCGTTCTCCAGGCAGACACCAAACCCAGACCCTGCCATCCGAACGGTAGAAGGTGAACCTTGATTCGTCGCTTCAGAGAGAACCTGTTTCCACTGTTCAACGGTCCACTGTCGACGTTCTTTGCACCACGTTAGCCGAGCTGCGTTATTGAACTTGGTGATCAAAGGCTTGTGGGAGGCCGCACGTCCATGATAACCGAACAGATGGGCTTCCTTACGGATGGTATTCGTCAAAAGAACACTCCCGGAAGCCCGTTGAAAATCCTCGCGGATGTGGCCCATCGATGTGGTTCGGTTCTTCTGAATTTCTCTGGCGAGCACCCGTCGGTCTCTAACTCCCAGTTTTGTCACGTAGGCCACTGTCGATTTGTAGTACTTCAAATCGCTCGATATGTCACGTATGGATCGGCCATTTCTGTGATACCCGACGATTACACCTTTCTCAAAATCAGAGAGCTCCGAACCGCGTGGCATCTTGCATGCGACTGGTTGCGTTGTTCTTTCCCACACGATATTTAACGGCGGCGGTCGTGACGTGTATCAGGACCGCAGATGTCGTCGATTGCAGGGGTGTCCAATTACTTGTTGGTACATAGTGTATAAATTTATCGTTTTGGTCTGGAGTTAAAAGAACTTAAAGGGATAGCATATACTGCATGCGTTTGATCATTACCCACTTGACCGCGAACCCTCCTAATTTGAGAGAATGTAACACATGTTTTTGCCATAAACCTCAATCCATATTTTCTACATGCTATTTTTCAATATATTAGTACAGTGCTGATGAAAGTTCAATGACACTACATATTTCTTAGGTCGTGTATCTCGTTGAAGAGTAGTACTTGTTAAGTCTTGAAACTTTTGAATTAAGGCAAACAATGTACGAGCAGCATTACCAAAATGACAGGCTATGTTTATAACCTTTTTTATTTCCAGTCTCCGTAGTCGTCTACTTGATGAGTGTGTGAATGCCATCTGGACCAGGAATCGCAGCAAAAAAATAAAAACTACTTGCAAAACTGAAGATTTTTAGTATAAGCTATCGTTGAAAGTCATCTGAGGAATGATTACTATAAAATTGTTACACATGTAAGGAAGAACAATATTTGGCCATATTTCAGTTGACTACCACCTGATGTCGGTGCTTTACCTATTATCGTTTTCTTTTTTGTTATTTTGGTGTGACCTGAAATTGAATTTACACTTTCATGGGAAAGCCGTTCAAACAAAATATTGAAGGTTACTACAAATTGATCAGGTTAAAGTAAAAGCAGTTCCATTTGAAAGTTCTTTTATTGTTTAGGGTAATATGAATTTATGAATTCTAAAATTTGTGCTGACAAAATTTTCAGAGACACCTACCTCCGATCGTAAACTTAAAATCCTTAATTTTGTTGAGTTTGCAGCGAAAAAATTGTAAATTTTTAATATAGAGGAATTTTGTAAAGCTATGTGTAATTTAAATGTTCGAAGTGAAGAAATGGGGCTCCCTGCATTCCCGATGTATCACCAAATGATAATTTCGTTCCGTACATGTACACTAAACGGAATTGCTCCAATCTAAGGCTTTGGAAATTATATCTACAGTATCATTCATGTATTACATTTGTCTGCAATGGGTATTTTATAGGAGACAAATGTGATACATTTTCTGTTTCAAGACTAATGGCCTTGCCCAAGTTAATTTTACCATAGTAAAAGGCATCACAATCCGAGGTATAAAAGCAAACATCAAGATGTAGTATAGAAGGAAATGCAAAGGGACAATTTTGTAAAACATTTAGCTCCTTTGACCGAAAGTGCACTGACAAATGTATTATATTTGTAGCCATTGAACTTTTTTTCAGTGAATCCTTTCTCGTCATACCTTTCTCTTCTAAGCTTCGTTTTATAAAAAAAATGTTATAGATGTAGTCACGTCTCTTCTTAATATGGCGAGTTTATTTTTAACTCTCTGCACCTCCTGATTTTCTAGTGGCACTACAAAGTTTTTCTTCTTCTTTCAAGACCTTTAAAATATCTAACAAGACGAAATTTTATATTATAACGAAGATATGTCGTCCACGGCATTTCATCTGGTAAATATTTAGCTGGTTTTAATCCTCGTCCGATTAAGAGCTTTTACTTAAGGGATTAAACGATAGATGACGCTTCAATTGCTTTGCTTACTAATGAGGAAGATATCTCGCAGCCAATGTCGCTCTGCGTTTCCCAGTCGGATTGGGTAGAACCCCTCAACTCAATGCTTACCCAAAGGAATTCTTTTAATATCTGAAATGGCACCGTGTGGTGAAGCGGCTAATCTGGGACCACAAAGTATTTTCACAAGTAAGTCGACTGTAATTTTCTTGGGAAGGCCCGTGGTAATCCCTCATATAGCGCGTCGCAGGAATATATAGACAGAACAAATTCTCGAATAAAAATGGAACAACAACGAGCTGAAATGTTCACTTCATATTTATAGCAAAAATAGCATAGGACACGCAGCTGCTCAATAGTTTTACGGATACATAACAATTCCAACGCCAACTACAAGGGAAAAATAGAAATACGCAGTCTCAAAAATATAAAGACTTTTCAGTTATGAGCACCTCCGGTACGAGTAGTGGAGCTGTTGTTCCGAATAACACTGAAAACCCGATTGGGCATTCTGTCCACTAAGTGATGTAAGTGTTCTGGACGGAGTGGGTACCAGCTTCGGTAAATCGACTCTTTCAATGCCACCACACTTGAGAAATGCCGTCCTTTCGCATTAACATAACGAGCGAGGATACCCCAGAGATTCTCGACAGGGTTCAGATCAGGACTGAGTGTGGACCAATCCATTATGGTCACATGATGAGGGTTAAACTAGCTTTTCTTTGATGCAGACCGTTGGATAGAGGCATTGTCTTGCTGAAACAGATAATCAACACGCGCTAGAGTTTTGGCAAACGGTAGAAGGTGGCTGCTGCGTATGTCCTGATACGTTTCGTAGTTTGGCCTGCCTTGCAGGAAAGCGATATCCGTTGTCCCATTGAACGCAAAAGCTCCCCAGATCGCCCTCCTTTCTGTCTGCTGAAGAAGTTGCGTCGCTCGCGTAGTAAATCATGCTGATAGAAGTTCCAACCGTCTGGGCCCTCCAGTTTGAACTTTTTCTTATCGGGGAAAGTTGTTGTGATCCACTCGTCCGTCCAGTGCATTTGGCTGGTTGCCCATAACAATCTAGCTTCCTTGTGGCGCCGCGTGAGGTGTGGCAGACGGCGCTTTTTACGGAGCACAATGTTACGCCTTTCTTTGATTCGTCGATGAAGTGTGTCCTTTGAGACGGTGACACCAACAGTCCGAGAAATGTGACGTAGTGATAACCTTTGGGGTGAAATTAAACGCATGATCAAACAATCATCTCGTTCGGTTGTTATTCGAGGCTTTCCAGGAGGTTTTCTGGCAGTTAACGCACCGAGTTTCGATAAAGTCTTATAAATGACTGCGCTACTAATCCCCATGGCTTTACAAATTTTTGCTACAAGCAATCCATTTGCTCTCAGTCTCCAAATCGACTGCACCTCCTCACCAAAAAGTTGACTGTTGCGTGGCATTTCGGCAAATGAATGTATGACGGCAGGTCCGCTGTCTTTTGTAGGCTGTACCGAATTACAGCCCATGCGCGTGTGTACAACATGCTAATTTGTACATCTCATTTGCATGTGGCTACTTTACATAGTTATATTTATAATTATGAGACACCTAAAATTACACTCTTTCATTTTGTGGCATTCTTTTCACAAAATCAGGTCATCTCGACTGATCGAAACGTTTGTTGTAGGGTTATGTCTAACTTGGTGCCAATTCAGCTTCCTACCTATATTCGCATTACATTCACGGAGTAAGGTAGACTGTCTCTATATATATGCGTCACTCTATATAGTAAAGGAGAGTTTATCTTCCAACTATGGAATGAAATACCATTGCTTCATTGAACACCATATCTAAACCGCCCTAGAAGTCTATAGATCTCGATGAGAAAGCCTTTGCGTCTCTTTTGGAAGAAAGCTGAGTTTAATATGAAGACGGGAACTGCTTATATTTCTGCATTCGGCAATGGCGGCGAAGCAAAGTCCTTTAATAAAATTAGAACGAAATTGAAAAAAGTTCCTCCAAAATCCACAGGGAGTTCACCAGGAGAGAAACAAAAATTTTAAACAAGCCGCCATCATGGGATCGATGTAGACAAATGCCATCAAAACATTAAAATATTCCCATTTCGTGCCACTACTTTTTAAGTAATTTGTCAACAAAACCACAGCCCATTTCATTTATTTTGTGCGGCAAATTGGAAAGTTCCCATCAGCTCGAATTCTAAGCGAAAACTTCGCAAATACTTTGTCAGTTTCGTTTAAGAGTTAGCATTTCTTTCAATCTATGTAAAGCTTTCAATGTAATTATGAAATAAATATTAGAATATTTTATTCATATTGCAACACAACCTTCGAAGTTTCAATCAGCTCACGTTTTATGAAATTATCTCGCTAATGTGCTAGAAATTAGCACATTACTGATAACATAAACGACGCACAAAGGGTAGCTAGCTGGAAACTATGACTAAGATTGTCACATGACCTCAGTGCCAGCAGTTCGTTTCAGGGCTTCTTGTTTCCAGTGGGCTATGAATGTTTGTTTTCTTTGGCAACACGGCGAGTTATCGAATGGAAATCTCATTGGATGGTGCCCTGAGGTACAATTAGTCATGCGTCATTGACCTCTGTCCACAATTCCTCGACTTTACGAGAGGGTCGCGTAGGGTGATTAATTTACCTGCCAAATGTCATCAACACGTTAACCTTTGGGTAGAACCAATGTCTCTTGGAAAACATAAGACCATGGCATTAGAGAGATGAGTTTCCCCGTTTATGACGATATTTTCATGTTACACGGGCTGATATGTCGGTGTTTCACCCCTAATGACTCCCAGTATCGAAGAACGGTAGTTTGGATGTCAGCTGTTTTGGCGTCTGTTCTATATCTGAAGACTTGTAGCTGTATCTCTCGGTGGAATTCAAAGTTGCTTGTATTAAAACATTACACCATAATATACAAAATTTCAATAAATTGGTTTCTTATACTTTGAAACCACTGCATTTGCATTGTTAAAAGTTATATTTGGGTTGAATTTCCTCAAACATTATATCCTAGAGAATATGTCCTGCAACCAATTTCTTTGTCAAATAAACCCAGGTTTTCCCGTTTATAAATTGTTTTTTACTTTCCTTCACATAAAATTAATCATTTCTGATGACATGTAGAAACGTGGTCTTTCGAAAATGTTCTGATTTTTGAAGTTTTAAATTATGAGTATTTGAAAACATTTCCCATTGTATCATTTTCTTTTTGCTTTCGTGGAAAAGAACTGTGATGATCACTTGTAGCGGCTTTAGTTGCTAGTTTTGTGACGTCATTTAAACAGCCAATTTTGGCTACCTTCGTTTCGTAAAGCACATTGCCAGAAATCTCAATACGATTCGTATTCATACGTTAGCATAGAATTTAAAATCCAGCTATACCCCATGGCAGGAAGCTTTTTCAAAATAAACTTATTTAAATTCTAATAATCAAAAAAGTTTATTGTTTTGTAAAAATAATTTATTTTACGAATAAAGTACTGACAATAAGCAATTGAAACACACCAAGGTAAACAAATTATAGACCAACCTTTGTTAACAAGGAGAATCATACAAACATAAATCAAGCTGTTCTTTCAATGTGATATAACCACAGAAATTTGAAACTTTTATCGTCCTGGAAATGGAATCGAACCCACATTTCCCAAATAGCTCTTGAATTCCGTTTCATGACGATAAATTTTCAAATTCTTGTGGTTATGTTACATAGAAAGAGGAGCTTGATTTAGGTCTGTATTAATTATTTTAACTTGATATAAGAAGAATCATACTTTAAAGCTTTTTGCTTTCTGTTTTGGATAATACATAGCGTTATTGTTAAACATTTCATTGCTTGAAAAGTCACTTAATTTATAATAGTCATTGCTTTAATTTAACTAAAAATCGTTTCGTCACAAATTAATCTACCTTTTGATTGTGTGCAGGAGGTAGATTGTTACTACAATGGTATATTATATGGGGACATCAAACATATTCAAGTAATTTGGCAGTTTTTACAGAAATGGAATTACAAAAACCATATTATATCAAAATACATATTTACATATCAGAAATGGAATTTGATCATTCACAGTAAATAATGAGAACTTAAGATAACAATATAATTACCCTGCAACAATTTACTGCTCTCTAATTTCTCATTTTATCAAGAACTTAGTGGCAAAAATGCACGGATATACTGTTTAAACTATCACCCATTCTTGCTTAACCGGTGCTTTGTTTATGTTCATAACTGTGTTTGTGTGTTTCGTAAAAACTGCATTATCGTAAGGAAAATCGCATCCGTCAGAGAGTAAAGGATATCTCCCCTCTGGAAGTGAAAGGTGGAAGTGCGAGGCACCTGATCTGAAATAAAAAGAAAGGATTGAGAAGAAAGATTGTAGTGTCTTATAGACAGCAATCAATTATCTGTAAATGTCCGCTGCACACCCTTAAGCGGTGTTAAATAAAACCGAAAGTTTTATGCATTTTCTTAAACTTTCGTGAGTATTATCATAAAAACTTTAGTTGAAAACCAAGATGTTATATTTAATACAGAAAGACAACAGTAAGCTGAGAAATTCAGAAAATATTAAAGCGCTCTACATATTCCGACCTAACTACAATGATCTCTCTGTGAGGAGGAAGTCCAGCAAGCTGTTCATTTTGCGAAAAATCAGTAAATAACCGTATGGGTTCTCAGACTTGCTCATGATTAAAACATGACTTGTTCATTTGAAACGTGTAGAATGCTTTTTTATTATGTATGTTTCTTAGCTTACTGATTCCTTTTGCGTGTAAAATAAAAGCCCCGTTTCCAACGAACTCCTTTGTTAGGTGGAATAATCTGAATTTTGTCAAATATTTCAAACGTATAAAATTTCCCTTATTTCAACCAAAAGAGTGTACGCTCTTGAAATTAGAAGAACATAATTTTTAATTTCGTCAGTAATTCTTTATCCGCGGATCACTGAAATAAAACATTTTATTGCGTTTCCTTTTCACATGAAGATACCTATATCCAATATGAATTTTCCACTTGGATTATTAAATACAGTAAGACTTGGATTATGTGACACAGTAATTTGTTACAATTTCTTAAAAAGGGACGATGTCATCGCTCTGTCCACGTTATTTTATAAACAACGCATAGCGACTGAAAAATTGTGTTCCGACACCGCTGGGATCGAACCCCAGATCTCTCGATAACTAGTCGAGAGCGTTCGCATTACGCTACGGCGTCAACAAATCTCAGCGCTACGCGTATTTTATCAGTCAGCATCTGACTACAGAATCCGTATTGATGGTCTCAGCAACTGAGATGTCATCATCAGGTGGCATTTTTCTGTCGCTATGCGTTGTTTATAAAATAACGTGGACAGAGCGATGACATCGTCCCTTTTCATTATCTCCACGTATTTGATATATATTTACCATTTCTATGGCCTTTTGAATTTATCAGCTAGAATTAAATAGCTGTTCCGTTAAATGCCACCAGATGACGACATCTCAGTTGCTGAGACCATCAATACGCATTCGTGAAGTCAGATGCTAACTAATAAACCACGCGGGGAGCTTAGAATTGTTGACGCCGTAGCGTAAATGCGAACGCACTCGACTAGTTATCGAGAGATCTGGGGTTCGATCCCAGCGGTGTCGGAACACAATTTTTCAGTCTCTATGCGTTATTTATAAAATAACGTGGACAGAGCGATGACATCGTCCCTTTTCATTATCTCCACGTATTTGATATATATTTACAGTTTCTTAAGAAAACACCGAGGGCACCTATGGTTGATGTCACCATCCATCAATGCTTTGTGTCTTATAACCGTTCGTCCGAACTGCTCTAATAATAACAGTGGCTTACTGCTTGTGCCACTTGTAGACTTTACTGGCATTCTCTCAATCACATTATAAGTTGAGTAGAGATACGGAAAATGACTGGCACGTGTGAACGTTCGATTAACAATGAGTTCAACTTTCTACAGTAGCTAAATGTGTGAACATCTCATACACAGTAGGTTTCTGAACGTCTGTACATTACATTTCAGCTACGTCCCTCTGTTTTTAAGGATCGCTATTTATAATATCTGTCACCTATATTTAAAAATGTGACCATTTTATTTACTCGTTAAATTGTTCTGCAATTTGAGAAATTAATATTGTGGGACACCGCTCTTCCCCTTCAGTGAAATCGTACAGAGCTGATAAGGTGTTACTAACCCAAACGCCAATGATGTACGTGTGCCACAGAAGTGGACTATGATGTCAGGTATTGGCCTTTGCCTTGATTAGTAGCGGGACTACGTAGCCTTCCATTTACTGGCATTCTACGCTGACGGAAAAAAAATCCCAACACCACGAAAAAATAGTTGTAGAGGAATGAAATGGCGGCAATACATTTGGATAGATAATATATTTATTCTATTAAGGTTTCAAGATCACAGCTTATTGTAAGTGCGAGAAGAGCCATTTAAAATGTGAAATGCTGGTATATTAATCACCGGTGTAACCGCCAGAATGTTGAATGCAAGCACGCAAACGCTCATGCATTGTGTCGTACATGTGCTGGAAGTCAGTTTGTGGGATGGAGTTCCATGCCTGTTGCACTTGGTCGGTCAATATAGGAACGGTTAATGCTGGTTGGGGGTGACGCTTTAGTTGTCATCCAATGATGACCCATACGTGCTCGATTGGTGAAAGATCTGGTGATCTAGCAGGCCACGGCAACATTTCGACACTCTGTAGAGCATGTTGGGTTACAACAGCGGTATGCGGGCGAGCGTTATCCTGTTGGAACCCCCTGGAATGCAGTTCATGAATGGCAACACAAAAGGTTGAATCACCAGACCGAGGTACAACTGCGCCGTCAGGGTGCGTGGGATAACCACGAGAGTGCTCCTGCTGTCGAAGGAAATTGCTCTCCAGACCATATCTCCAGGTGTAGGTCCAGTGTGTCTCTGCCGCAGACAGGTTGGTTGCAGGCGCTCACCTGGCCTCCTTCTAACCAAAACACGACCATCACTGGCACCCAGGCAGAACCGGCTTTCATCAGAAAACACAACAGATCTCCACTCCGTCCTCCACTGAGCTCTAGCTTGACACCACTGACGTCGCAAACGGCAGTAGTTTGGAATAAGTGAAATGCACGCTACACGGCGTCTGGCTCGGAGCTGTCCTTCAAGTAACCGATTTGCAACAGTTCTTTGTGTCACAGTGGTGGCAACTGCAGCTAGAATTGCTGCCGCAGACGCGGTACGATGCGCCACGGCCATACGCCGTACACGGCCGTCTTCCCTCTCAGTAGCGCCACGTGGCCGGCCGGAACCCGGTCTTCTTGAGGCAGTACTTTCCGTTGACCACCGCTGCCAACAATCATGCACATTGGCTACATTCCTGCCAAGTCGTTCTGCAATATTGCGGAAAGAAAATCAACCTTCTCGTAGCCCTATTACACGACCTCGTTCAAACACCGTGAGCTGTTGATAATGGCTTCTTCGTCTTCTTAAAGGCATTCTTGACTAACATCAACACACTACGTCGAATCTCAACGATAACTAACGCTCACGAACGTTACAGCGCGTATTTACAGCAAATCTGCTTTGCATGTTCCGAAGGGCGCTACTAGCGCCACATGCATGCGCTGAGCGCGAAATTTGCATAGACGTCATCTTACAGATGTACTCTCACAGCCTACCAACTATCGTTTATCTAACACAACCCCTTCTTGGTGTTGGGATTTTTTTTCCGTCAGTGTATAGCATTAGAAACGATCTAAGCGATCTGGGTAAAATCCCAATCTCTCAAACTTTCTAGCAATACAGTGCTGCACTCTTTTTGTCTTTAAACAACGAGCTTAATCGATTACATAGATAATGCTCGTAGTTTAAAGATATAGACGATTTTAAATATTTATACGTTACAGACAAAGCAATTACGAGCTTAGTCGTTTAGCTCAGGTACATTCGTAATCGGAACATTACTGATTACTAGATGGAAGAGGTAGGAGATGATTTAGTAACCTTGAAAGAAGGTCAAAAAGGACAAAGGAAAAGGACGAACAGAGAAAGTGCGAATAAAAGTGCTAAGAGATAACGCTATGGTGCTCCAAATGGCTCCAAAATTTTCGTGGGTTGCAGATAGAACACTTGGTTTCCGTGCCATAAAATTCGTCCATGTGATGCAGTAGTTGACAGAGTTATTTACCAGCTGACAGAATTATCGGGAGAATCGAATTAAAACGAAAGAATATTCCTTCTAATTGTACGACAAATGAGTACCTAGAAGTGCATAGCGATTTTGCGACAGTGAGGTGCCTAGGAAAAGATTGGATGTAAGTCACTTTCAGCATTCTACAAAATTTTGGATGGCATAAGGGACACGAATAAGGATAAATTATCAAAATTAAGAAGTAAAAAAGGAACTTGCAGCGTGCAAGTCATTAGTCAGTTGTTTTCGAAACGTGAAAATTCAAAGACACAAGTTTTACCATTGTAGCATGGAATTTCAGCTGAGAAAAAAAAGGAAGTGGATTCCTTTCTCAAAGACCGTTTGCAAATTCATGGGGAGAAGTTAAGGAATATCCAGAAAGAGTTCTCAAGACTCATTTATGGACCTGCTGCACAGCCAAGATAAAATGATGAACATCAGAACAATGTGACCGTTTAAAGGACGAATGTTTACTGCTTATCTGATTTTAATTAATGTACTTGTTTTAGAAGTTTCATGAAAAACCGTTCTTATTCTTAGTCAAGCATTTCTTATACCACCTATTATTGTTTTTGTTATTTTTAATAAATTGAGCGAAATAAAGACATACCAACATGCGACGACAACTTTGGTAAATAGTGAAAAAAAATTAAAAAAGCATCAACCGAAAAGTGAAAATGCTTCTCTTTCTGCATTAGCTTTTCCTTTCAAACCTTGAGATTTTTTTCAGATAATAGGTATTCTTATAAAGGCAGACTGATTATAGAAGAGACAGGTTGCATAGATAGGTAGATTAAATTCACAATACGTTCAAGAAAAACCTAACAAGTTACTAGGGAATCTGATCAAAAACAAACATGTCACTTGAAGCCCGAATAAAAATAAACATGTCAACAACAGAAAGTTTAATATATTGATTTTAAAACACTTTTTATCTTAATCACACCCATAGACATGTTTGGAGCATCAAAAGACAAGTGGCTGATTGATGAGTAGTACGAAATTCATTGCACGTAATGCAATGAGCGTTTTTTTCTGCCTACAGCGAATTTAGATCTGATATACATGTTTGGTTTTGTTTGCGCGCTCCTTAATTGTCTCTTTGGACTAGCTGGCATTGCAGCAATCGTCATTGGACGAATCGTACCAGGCCCAATACAACCAGTGAGAATACGTTTGTAAAACGTGAAAAGCCTTGGTATGCAAATGAGCACAGAGCAGGGTATACCCCCTTGACTAAGGGCCGTACATAACCAATCAAATACGCATTTTAAGGGATGCAGCGACAGGAATATGAATTACAGTGGGAAAGTGGATCCTGGAATAAGGAATAATATGTTCTTAACTGTTGTAGCTGATGCTGCAAAGAAAACGCTGAGGTAACGATTTAACTAATGCTTTTTTAAAACTAATGCTCTCCATTGAATATTTTTGCGTTCACCATTTTCTCATTCCTGCTATGCGATTTAAAAGTCGAACTCCACCGTTCCGGTTTCATCCTGCAGGTGGCGTATGAAATCTGATTCTTGGTAGAAATTCATTAGCGACGGCAGGATATGTACCATTTACATAGCGAAGACAGTTACACTGGTGTGCAAAAATTATGGTCGACGAGGAGAAATAAGCATAAGAGCGGAACGAGCAGGCAGAACGGACCGAAAGACCACTCAGTAGATAGACTAGCGTCCGGTACGGTACGGCATGCGCATATATATAGCATGATGTAGGAGGGGAGTGTCTGAAGTGTATCAAGCACACTGACTATGTATTCTAAGCATTCCAGTGAAAGCTATTGCACGGTATACATCGGTTTAAACGACGTTGAGTTGCTGCAACCGTGAGATATGGCCAACAGGCAACCTAGTAGACGACATCTGGATGCTTTTACCCGAGGTGGCGTCATTGGGAAGTTGGAAGACGGTCGAATTATGACTAGTGTGGCCGAGGATTTCGGGATCGCTCACAGCATCGTTTCACGAGCTTGGAGAACATTTCAAAGGACAGGAACAGCTGTCCGAGAGTTTAGCAATGGTCGTCCACGAGCAACCACTGTTGCGAACGACCGGTATATTGTCCTACAGGTGAGAAGAGACAGACGGCAGACAGCCGGAAAAATCGGAAGGCACATGCAACAGACAACTGGATGTCCGCTATCGCGTTTTACCGTGGCCAGGACGCTGCACAAAGGTGGTCTATTTGCACGAAAACCAGTATGGTGTGTGCCATTAACGCCAGCTCATCGGAGACAGCCGTTTCTGTGCTGCCAGAAACAAGAACCTCACACAGCACCAATGGGATCGAGGTTTCTTTACGGATGAGAGCTGATTTAGTCTGACAAGCGATTGCGGACGTATACACATCTCGAGATAGCAGGGAACACGCAATCACACCTCCAACATCATCGAAAGGGACCTGTTTGGAGGTGGTGGAGCTCTCGTTTGGGGCAGTATCATGCTTCGTAGCCGTACTGACCTCCACATCATCCAAGGAGGTTCAGTTACTGTTGTTCGCTATTGTACCGATGTTCTCCTGCCTCACGTGCGTCGGTTTAGAAGTCCTGTGGGTCCTGAGTTCCACTTCATGGACGACAACGCTACAGCTCATCGTACAGTGGCTGTCGCAGAGCTGTTGGAGAGTGAAGGTATTCAACGCACGGATTGGCCCTCAAGGTACGCTGACCTAAATCCAATCGAACACGTGTGGGACCTTCTCAGGAGACGCTTGGCACGACGTCACCAGCCGCCAGCAACGATTCCGCAGCTGCGGTTTGCGCTACAAGTGGAATGGGCCGCGACGCCTCAAGAGCTCCTTGACAACCTCGTCCTCAGCTTGGACAGACGTTGTAAATCCTGCAACGCAGTCAGTGGTGATCATATCCCCTACTAAAGACTGGATTTTTCTTGGCAGCCGCCGGTCACATGGACGTTTCTGTCTTCTGTCCAGTTGTGCTCGAAGCTACCTTTTCAATAAACTGCCTTTGCATCCCTTGTTTGGACGGTTTTGCTCACTTGTCCCATATTCTTACATCTTGGGGATCTTATAGTATGATTTGAGTCGATGTGGAGCACTTCTGCACGACGTTACATTCGAAAAATCGTCTCGTCCTTAATTTTTGCACGCCAGTTTATATTTCTCAGTGTTTTTTGCTATCGATAAAAATATGCTAGCTGTGATTGACCATATTAATCATAAAATTTCCTTTAACGTTTCAGTAGAAAATACAATGGCGATGATTTCATCATTGAATAGTGCAAAATTATCCCATCAGAAAGAATGGATATACTGTAAAACGTATTACTCCGGACAGTAACTATAATAACTCTGTGAAGGTCTTCTGGCGAAACTTCTACGAGCTACACATTAAAACATTTCATCTTATAACAAGTTTTGGCAGTTTTATAGCGATCTAAGTAGAATGTGTGCTCACACATGTTCTCGTACAATATAAGAATCGAAGAAAAAACTTCGATAGAAAGGAATTTAAAACTTTTTTCAGTGCTTTTTTGGATTCGCTTGGTAGCATGCATTTCTGTTCGCAATTTGTGGATCAGAACGCAGCAATTTTACGTCCCCAATAAAGATTCTCCCAAATGATGTTCCTTCAGAATAGGAAGCATGCATTTCTGTTCTTAGTTTGTGTATCCAAACGCAGCTATTTTACTTCCCCAATAAAGCTCAATCGAATGTCCTAGAACCCTGTGAGAAAAAATACAAGCTTCCTTCACTACTTTGTATTTTTGTAACTCTAAATACATTATTGTTCGCTTTTTGTGTTGCCTGTATGCCTTCGTCTGGCATCGAACGTAGTGCATTCCCTTTTTTTATGAGAGTGAAGAGAGTTCACTTGCTTTTCATTAAAGTCAAAAAGAAGACAGGTATTAAAAATAAGAGAAAAGCTCACAGCAATAATATCATGCTTGCTCATAAACGAAAGACACATCATTACAGTTTATGAATAATACTAATTCTGAAGTTGTACGTATCGCTTAAAAATTAACCTCCTGTGAAATACAGAAATGAACACGAAGACTTCTTTTAGAATTTGTATTCCACTGAAAGGAATTTCTGCATGATACCACAATGAACGGTGTAAACCATTTTAAAATTTAACAGAACTTTCTTTACAAAGATTATAAATGCTTTTTGGTGACTACGGCCCACGTTATGTACCTAAGCCAAGAATCGAGAAGATCCAAAAAGCATATACACTGACGGAAAAAAAGTCCCAACACCACGAAAAAATAGTTGTAAAGGAATTCAATGGCGGCAATAGATTTGTATAGGTAACATATTTAATCGATTAAGGTTTCAAGATCACAGCTTAATGTAAGCGCGAGAAGAGCCATTTTAAATGTGAAATGCTGGTACATTAATAACCGGTGTAACCGCCAGAATGTTGAATGCAAGCATGCAAACGTTCATGCATTGTGTCGTACAGGTGCTGGATGTCAGTTTGTGGGATGGAGTTCCATGCCTGTTGCACTTGGTCGGTCAATACAGGGACGCTTAATGCTGATTGGGGGTGACCGTGGAGTTGTCGTCCAATGATGACCCATACGTGCTCGATTGGTGAATGATCTGGTGATCTAGCAGGCCACGGCAACATGTCGACACTCTGTAGAGCATGTTGGGTTACCACAGCGGTATGCGGGCGAGCGTTATCCTGTTGGAAAGCACAATCTGGAAAGCTGTTCATGAATGGCAGCACAACAGGTTGAATCACCAGACCGACGTACAACTGTGCCGTCAGGGTGCGTGGGATAACCACGTGAGTATTCCTGCTGTTATAGGAAATTGTTCCCCAGACCATATCTCCAGGTGTTGTCCAGTGTGTTTCGGCCGCAGACAGGTTGGTTGCAAGCGCTCACCTGGCCTCCTAACCAACACACGGCCATCACTGGCACCCAGGCAGAACCGGCTTTCATCAGAAAACACAAAAAATCTCCACTCCGTCCAATGAGCTCTAGCTTGACACCACTGACGTCGCAAACGGCAGTGGTTTGGAGTAAGTGGAACGCACGCTACAAGGCGTCTGGCTCGGAGCTGTCCTTCAAGTAACCGATTAGTATCAGTTCGTTGTGTCACTGTGGTGGCAACTGCAGCTAGAATTGCTGCCGCAGACGCAGTACGATTCGCCACGGCCATACGTCGTCCACGGCGGTCTTCCCTCTCAGTAGTGCCACGTGACCGGCCGAAAACCGGTCTTCTTGAAGCAGTACCTTCCCTTGAACACCGCTGCCAATAATCATGCACAGTGGCTACATTCCTGTCAAGTCGTTCTGCAATATTTCGGAAAAAAAATCCACCTTCTCGTAGCCCTATTACACGACCTCGTTCAAACTCCGTGAGCTGTTGATAATGGCTTCTTCGTCTTCTTAAAGGCATTCTTTACTAACATCAACACACTACGTCGAATCTCAACGATAACTAACGCTCACGAACGTTAAAGCGCGTATTTACAGCAAACCTGCTTTTCATGTTCCGAGGCGCTATTAGCGCCACACGTAGGCGCTTAGCGCGAAATTTGCAAACACGTCATCTTACAGATATACTCTCACTGCCTACCAACTGTCGTTTATCTAACACAACCCCTTCTTGGTGTTGGGATTTTCTTTCCGTCAGTGTATTTTATACATAGATGTAAAATAATTTTCTATATTATTACTGCAAGGAAAACTGGAACCACAGTCTGTCACTCTACTGAAACGAAACGGCCGTTAACAATAATACTCCAGGTATCAAAGATATACAACGTAGCATTATTCACCATAATTTTCCTGCGTCAGAACGTAAGGCAAAATGTCAATGTATTATTTCTTTGTGTTGTGATGCTTTATTTATTACTTAATTTAAGCAACTGAAATGGATATTTGTTTGAGATTATAATAAAGGAAGAAAGCCAACATATAATATACAGGGTGATTCAGAAATGGTGGTCATAAATGAAAATACAGGTAATACTCATTGAAACAAAAAAAACGTCTTTTTCAATATAGGTCCGGAAACGAATCTATTCCAATATAATTGGCATTTTATTGCAGGGTTTCCATGGATAATGATGATAAGTTCTTTTTTTCACAGCTGACAGCAATTTCGATAGTTTTTGCATTTCTGAGAAAGTAATCGGGAGGAGACTGTTTCTCTAAGAGTCTAGATTTTTTATCATTGTCTTTAAGAGTTTAGTTTTTAAATCTGTCTAAATAAATATAATTTTCATTTCTATATTTCTGAAATCAAATTTCTGAAAATGTATATGTTAAATAGTATTTTGTGCTTAAAGTCCTTTATATCCGAACGATGTCCATTCAGCAGGACACGCCGTGGTTTATTCGCTTGACCTGTATAGCAAAAAGTGCTATGCTAGCATATCAACATAAAGATTGAATAGTCAGTTTTGGAAAAATATGGATCAGACTTCGCAACTAAATTCAAAATATGCGTACAAGAACTAGTTTTACATCTTAAATCGCTACATAGTGAGTGTCACTGACAACTGATGAATCATTAACTACAATATAGGTTACATTCAATCACCTGCATGTCTTGACCTATCCTTGTATTTTCTTTAAAATCTCCGTTTTTCCTTCACACTTTAGACGTTAACAGCTATTGCGACCTTATCGCTATCTTGGCTCTCTGCACTCGGGTTCATTGCACCTTGATGTAAAGGGTTTAAACATGAGATTTTGATTCTTGCCGTCGATTTGAAAGGTTTATCAAATCGATGTTAGCTGCAGAGGATTTGTTACTTTTGTATTATTTATCTCCTGTTTGGCAGACAGAACATATTCCGGTTCCTCGTGTTTGTGGTTGGTTCTTTCCGAAGATCATGCTTCTTACTCGGTTGTAACCTGGCTATATACACCAGTTACAGCTGCGTGGGATAAAGGTTCCTACTCTCAGCCTTACTCTCAGCTCGAGTTTCTAATGCACAGAATTTTCACAATTCGAACAAATGCACAGCAACACCTTCAACTCGATTCACGTGCTTTTAAGCACTGTTGGCTTTTCCACTCGGTCCGAGTGGTAGGATATGCTGTGATTGGAATGTCAGCTTTTTATCTCCTGTGGAGATACGATTCCAAACCCTATCACCCTGGGGATTCGACAGCAAACTGCGAGAGGGAGAGAGCGACGTGTTGTTTAGCCTTCCGCTCTGTCAAATTACGGAAATTATTCGATAGAGCCTGTAGAAGAACCAAAGCGTGATCTGTTTAAGATCCACGGTGGTTTGGTAAGGCCTTATATCAGCTGCTCACTGCCGGGAACTGGAACTAAGGTTTGTTGTTACAGCTTCAATGTTTGGCGGTTGTTGTATGTCCTGACGTCAACTTGCCTTCAATATTGCTGTCCACAGCACTGAAACTTTGGAACGAAATTCGTGCAGTGCTGCTATTTACTGCTTCCTCACCTTAAACTGTACACTCTTCGTTTTTTGCTGCGTTCGTGTTTAAGACTTGTTTTTTCCAATAATGGCGTAGCAGCTGCCAAACATCGCGTTTATCGACCTCAATACTCTGTTCACTTGATAATGCGAAAGCACGTCATCTTCCTCGTGTTCTCCTCTTCATACGTCCAAAGCACATAATCTTCTTCGTGTTTTCCACTTCATACTTCCAAAGCACTTCATCTTCCGCGTGGTTTCCACTTCATCGTGGTTCCTAGTACACGCTGGCGTTCGTTTAGCACAACATTGGAGGGACCAGTTATGTGTAGCTCAAAACGGTACAAAATTTTGATTCACCCTGATATGTTAATTGTTTCAATATTTCCATTTGGTCGATAAATTATGTCTCACGAAAAGACGTTGACCCTGCTGTATAAGTAAAACAATAAGTTTCAATGAGAATCACCGTCTGAACGTAGCAGAACACGACAAAGGAATTTTAATGATGCGGCGAATGGGTTTTAAACACCGGATAAAACAGATTGTTATATATGAAAGTCGAAACTAAAATAAGCAACATGAAATGAAAATACACCATAAGGCAAATATCTTCTAAATATTTGTCAGCAGCTATACAATATCGGCAAGAAAAGATAGAAACTCAAAATGGAGAAGGAAAGAATATGTTACGAACTATAAGGGGCCGTCTCGGTGGTTCAGTGGTGGCTTGTGAACATTCATCTGAGATAGGTCCGGGTTCAAATCCCTGTGAGGCATGGATGTTGTGTTTGTCTTACGGCACTGGCTCTCTCTCTTCCCTGGAGTCAGTGGCCCAAAATTAGGGACGGGCGAATGCTTACTCGTATAGCCCATTGAATTGCTCACGGTGGTCGTTAAACCTCCGATAAAAAAAAAGTGTAAAGCCAGCAGCGAAAAAATTAATGGAGGAAATCAAAGCGGCGAACGGCAAATTAAATGTCTTTGAAACGGAGGATGGAAATCTTAAAAAAGAAGACGTTAGGGGGGAACTGACCCTGTAGGATTCTGTTAATATAGACAAAATAGATGCGATTTACACGAGGATACTTTAAACACATTGATATCTTATTCATTATGCTAAAAACATTTATTATGATCAGCTCTTGAGTTTGAAAGCTACAATCGGAAGAGACGTGTTAGAGAGCTGCGTGTTCCGACTGTTGCTCAGATGGAGTTCAAACACACAGGAATTGTCTAGTCTCTCTGTGAAAGACCTACTGAATGCCGCAGATGTTGCCTGCCTAAATGCTTTTTGTTGACAATGTTTTCTTTTTTTCTTGAGAAACTGCTCTACTTTTTTCAGCTCCACCTACTTGTGTGATTAGATTTTCCGGCTTTGTTATTTGCCCTTATGGATCTTTGGAAAGCCCTAAAAAGAAGCCGAACAGTTATCAACAGCAACTTTATTTTAAATACACCAGACATGATGAATAATGAAACGCATATAGCGTATTAAATCCGTTTATTTTTGTGGTGTAGTCAGCACAAAGATTCGGTAAAGCTTTCGTACTCCACTGGGAGGCATTTTCAAGGCAATGGTGGAAATAAAAATGCTTGACATGAATGGTAGACATAAATAAGAACATTTTGCAAGGTAATGGTAGACATAAATGTATTTTTATGTCTACCATTGACTTGAAAAGGCCTCTCAATGAACTGCGAAAGCTTGCCGAATCTCTGTGCTGACTACACCACAAAAATAAACATATTTAATACGCTATATGCGTTTCATTATTCTCAATGGAAATTTTTTATTACGTATTGAGACAAAGGAATTTTATGCAATTGTTCAGCTCTTACTTATGGGAAAGATCATTGATCTTTATAGAAAACACATCGTACATAGGCCCAGGACGAGTCACAGAGATATGCATAGAGTCCCTTGAAATACCATGGACGGATGTATGCTTCGAGCAAGCATCAAAGGTAGGAAATGATCTCATATATGACATCATTTCCTAAGTTTTTCTGATAAAATGACACGACTTGATGGTATCATGATCAAAATACATGAACTTAGCATGGTAAAGCGATTAAATTACTAGATTCGGTAACCACGAAGATGGCTACTTCCGAGCTACGTGGAAGAAATTCGAAGCATGATGGATTAACTCAATACAGGCAGTGTGGAATAGACTGGAGAAGAACGACCTGCAGAAGTTGATATCGAGCTGTTGTTTATTATGATATCAACATATTTGTATTTTGTCAGAGTACAGTGGAAAGTGAAAAAAGAAAATCGACATCTTAACCCTAGGAAAATTCGTGCTAGCCTATGGAACATGCTAGAGATGAGCATTATTTCACTACCTGTGATTTGATCACGGTTATCGAGAAATCACAGGTAGCGCCTGCTACTGAAAACCGTGAGTAACAGTAACCGTCCAATAAACGTTCCTCACTCTGTCATTGCTACCCATTATACTCTTCGTGATTTTTCACAGCTCCGTCTTAACTGTTACCCAGTGAATTCTGCTCCTGTAGCTTTTTGTTATTACTCGTTATCAGATGTTGCGAATTGGCAGCTGCCTGCTCTTCGTGATTTTTCCACAGCGTTGTTTGTAAGCTCACCGTTACGTCGTTCTCTCAGTGAGTGGGATCCAATTTTTTTGCAATTGGGGAAAATAGTGAACTGTGGACCTTAGTAAATTTTTTGTAGCTTCATCCATTTCAAGGCTGAAAAACTGCTGCCTCGTTTTTTTTAAAGTTGTAACATACCATGCTAGGTATAAAAGAACAGTGTATTTTTTATAATAATTCAAAATTTAACTAACCGCAAAAAACGTATAAAAGAATTACGCATAATTCAACCGAAAAAGCCGTAAAAATAACAGCAAAATATCAGGATTAGCGCAGAATTACGTATAAAAGTTCAAAATATATATAATAGACGATCCGCTGCATATGACCGCGACACACATACACACTCCCACCATTCTTCTACGCGATTCTACTATTAGTTACTTTACTGGTATACAGAAGTGAAGGAACAGGTCCTAAACTGTGATTCCAATCACGGTTAAAAATTACTGTTACTTTTGAGTAGCAGTCACAGTTAGCGCCGTGATCACCAGGTTGCAGTTAAACTCAACTCTAGGACATGCTGATATATTTGAAAGCAAAAAACAATGCAAAAGGTAGTTTGACCTGTGAACTGTTTGTAAAAATAAACTGTTTGCTACGAGTATTTGTATAACGTTTCCATTAACCTGTCTGATTACGTTCAATAGAGCATATTGAACGCCATCAGAGAGGTTAATGGAAACCCAATTCTACTGGTAGTGTCATAGCGATTAAACAATTGCTGGCAATTCCATGTGACGTTTCCATTTCATGAATCTTTGAGGGTCAACCAAAGTAGAGATGCAACGGTTTATATTTCGGTGAAGTTTAAGTTCTGCGAACTGAGGAAGGTGGTTCACTTTCAACCACGCATCATACTAAAGCTAACTTTGAAAGATGATTTAGCATTCTTTGTCTCCCTTAAGCAGATATATATCAGCTACGCGGTGTGGAATCGTATCTAAATTTCCCTAAAAGCGTATCAAATGTGACCAGGAAAACAACAATGGCATTTTACATACAGAAGGATCTTGAATAAAGATCAATAGTATGTCGATCGAAACCAAAAATTTGACTCCGTCAGAAGCAAAATTTTTACATAACGCAAATTCAGAGTTTGTTAAGAAATTAATAAATTTAAGTAATAAATACTTTCACCGATATCTCTCCTTCCAAAGCAATGCGAATATTTTCAAAAAAGCTAATTCCGTTCGAAAAATTCCGATGGTACAATAAATTGATCATTGAAATAGTTCGGTATTAACAGTCATCTCAGTATTAGCCTAATTTTTTATGTAGCCTGTATTAATTCTTTGCTAACGAAAGGTGTTTGTAGTACAAACACTATTCGTTAACAAAGTTTCCTACTCATACTTTGACTTGCGTTTCAAAAACACGACTGCCAGCTTAAAAAGCGTTTATAGAAAAATTTGGGCCTCCAAAATTATAATCTGAAATCAAATGTTACCGAAAGGTAGCAAAATATATCGCCCAAATTGCTCCCTCGTCAAACGAAATCAGAATCGTTCATTGTGATTCACAAGCTGTCTAAATGATCATGTACAATTCTTCGTGGAACAAAAAACTTTATGGGTGAGGAATAACTCACTAAGAAATTTCTAATAACAATATCTAAGCAAATTGAAAGATACACGTTAAGTAGTTGTCATTTTCTTGTAGGACTTCCGTCCACAGTGAGTACAGTTTACGTTCCAGCCACCTACAGCGAGTTCGCCTTTTGGGCAAGACACAGAAACGGAAGGAATGAGAGCAAGTCTAGTGACTTTGACAGAGCAGTTTGTACATTTTTTTTACAATAACAATTATTTGTTGCACACATTTAAAACTTAAAGTTATATGAAAATGCAATACACCAGGAGGAATCTGAACACATTGGCTGTAAAGCGATTCCCTCTATCAGATGTAAGAAAAAGAATAAAACATATGACATATATGAAAGCAAGTAAGTTGGTTAAAACAGAGGCACCACTGTTAGTAGCATGCTTGGAACTACAATTCAATGATAGGGTTGAGATTCGTTATGGAGAACAGGGGGATTTACAATGTAATTTCGCAGAGACAAGGAAAACTTTTTGATATTTTCCAGGGATATGGTGCTCTCTGGGAGATTATTCCATAGGATAAGGGCTTTATACAGTTTGCTATTCAAACCATAATTAAGTCTAACACACGGCTGATATAATTTGTTGTTAGCAACAGATCTGGTGAAGATAGAATAATCCAGATATTTGATGTCAGATTGAAAAATAGGCAGTTTAAGATGCATTATTTTAAAAATCATGATACCTAGTCTCAAGGTACGAATTTAATGAATTTTTAGAATATTTAGTTTTAGAAATAATGGTTTTGAATGAGACATGTAATCTGTGTTCAGCATATAGCGAACAGATTTCTTCTGTCATTTGAGCAATCATAACTTATTGTTTGCACTTATATTTGAATACCAAGATTCCAGACAATAGGAGAGATGGGTATAAATAAAAGCATAGTAAAATGTTTTTAGGACATTGATAAGGAAGATATGCTTAATTTTACTAAGCAGGCCAACCTCTAAGGAAACTTTTTTTAAAACAAACTGAACATGCATACTCCAGTTAAAGAATTCATCAAACCAAACACCAAGTTGCTGAACTTTGTCCACAATTTCAAGGGGCAGATCATTAAACCTGACAGGAAAGTTATTTATGTCCTGTCTTTTATGAACGTTTCGGAAATATATGGCGTTGGTTTTTAGAATATTTAGTGATAATTTGTTAGAGCATAACCAATGAGATAAGCTTGATAGGTCGTTATTGATCATTATCTGTAACTTATGCAAATCATGACATTTTTGAAAAAAGACAGTGTCATCAGCGTATAGCAAAGCATGAGTTGATTGCTGGCACAGAGGGAGGTCATTAATATATAACAGGAACAGTAACAGTCCAAATACCGAACCTTGAGGCACTCCACATGAAATATTAAGTAGATCGGAGTTTGTTTTATTTACAGTGATATACTGTTTGCGATGAGAGAGGTACCTCATTAAGAGGGAAAGAATTTTGTCACGAAAACCACATTTGGGTAATTTATGTAACAGAATGTCGTGATTTACCGTGTCGAATGCTTTTTGGTAATCAATAAAAACACAAATAGTATAATAACTGTCATCTAGTGCTTCGGAAATGAAGTTTGACAACTTAGTAACAGCCATTTCAGTAGATCTGTTTCTTTGGAAACCGAACTGTTCCAATGAGAGCATACCATAGGTGTGTAAAAAATCAACCATTCTGCTGTGAATAGACCTTTCAAAAATCTTACTCAAAACGGGTAACAAATATATCGGTCTGTAATTACAGGTAGATTCCCTATCTCCTTTTTTTTAAAATAGGAAAAATCTTAGCGATTTTCAGACTGTCAGGAAACTGATCTAAAAAAAAACTCAGATTAATAATATGTGTTAAAAGTGGTACTAAAATAGAGATCGAGTCTTTTATGACTGCTATTAATATTGTTTGAACCAGCACTTCTTTTTTGGGACAATGAAGTCATAATATTATAGGTTTCAGTATCATCCAAAGGGCGTAGAAACGTTGAAAAAAGAACTTCCTTAATTTTGGATTTTAGTATTTGTGGGCAAGTTTTGCTGAGATGCTAAATCATGACCTATGTTAATGAAGTAACTGTTGAATTCATCAGCGCCTGATTTTGAATCAACATTAAAAGAACCAGAATTTCCTTTTAACGTCAGCGGAGTTTCAGTAGCACAGGATCGGTTGTTAATTGCTGAATTGATTATTTTCCATTTTTGACATGAGTTATTTCCTGCATCTGAAATAGCGAGGTTGTAATAAGCAACTTTCGCATGCTGAATGACATTTCTTAGGACATAATTATACCTTTTATACTTATCACGTAAGTGACTGTTATAAGGATTCTTTCTACTTTTTTTACGAAGCTTATCCTTGTTTTTGATTAATCTAATGATTCAATTGGTCATCCAAGGTTGGAACGTAATGACATATTTAGTATTAACTGCCCTGCGAACGGTTGTGATCTCAAGGAAAATATTCAAAATGCCTTTGGAAATTTCGCTAGCTATAGTTGGACAGTTATATTGAAGATAATACCCGACTTGTCCCAGTCAAAATTAGAAACTAGGTCAGCTAAAGTTTTGCAGTCACAATAGGAGATTGTTTTGTGGTTAATTGAGTAATGGTAATTTTTAAAAACTGGAACATGAATGAAGACAGGGTTGTTATCACTAATACTAAAATCAATCACTCCGGACTCTATAGCAGTATTAAGTAGGTTAGTACCATAATGGTCTAGAATATTGGCACCACGATTTGGTAAAGAAATGCAAATCTGAAAAAAATTTCCTGACAGCATATTAAGATTTATTTCAATTAGAGATAGGTTGTTAATGTTAATATTAATATCTCCCAGAAAAATGCAACTTTTATTTTCGTTTTTCGATCACTACTTAACGATTGTGGTTAATTGAGTAATGGTAATTAACCACCATCCCCAAGTAGTGATCGAAAAACCTTTTTACGAAATTACACTACAGTAGATGGCGCCACCGTACAAGTACGATGTTGCATATCGAGGAGCGAGAGAATTTCAGGGGGGCATTGGAAAGGATACCCAATTAACCAGTGGATCCAGCCTAGGGGGCCGTCACTTAACGTGCTCGTCCGATGCACGGCGGATATTCAGCGATTATTAGTAAATCAGACCATCTCTGAAAGATCAGCACAGGATCGAACCTGAGGACCTTGCATTGACAGTCTGACGCGCTAACCACTAAGCCATCCACGGCTCAGCACATCAAAAGATGAAAGCAGGTCTTTACATATACATATTTTTCTTAATTTGTTAGTGCATTTTAAAGGGAAATCTTGTTTTCAATTCGCCAACATAAAAAGATAGTATGTTTGCGAAGACACGAAATATAAGATACTTGTGAAGTAACTTAGTATTTCCTTAATATATATTTACGTCCTTTTTGCTATGTAACTAATGATCCTAAATTGGAGTTTTTAGGAGACGAGGAAGGAAAGCAGGACTGAACATTTCACCCTCGTTTAATTTAAATCTGGTATGTATATTATGAACGTGACTTACATATTTCCTTTGACACACGCACGTATACAACTAATAACAGCATGGTTTTAGTAATGCCAACCGAGAATTATTTACTTAAAATGAATATTAATGTCTTTTAAAATAAATTTACAAGTAGTACTTTATGATTTATTCGGTATTGACACATCTGTTTCTGCTATCTAGCCATAAATAAGGGCCGACTTCTAAATGGCAAATAAAAAAGCAATTACATGTTTTGCGAGGAATGTTGCAAAAATATGTTGTTCATAACAGTATACAGTTATTAACCACCAAACAATTTCAGATACAAAAGTGTTTATGATCAAACGTTGGAAAGAAGTCTGCTAAAGGTCAAGAGAAAGATTTATTACCTTTAAATTGAAAAATGATATTTTTCAAGAATTTACAATTTTCTAAATCTTCCCCGTTTTTGTGGAAGACGTGATGTAAAAAAAATTAAGAGCAAAGCAGTTATCCCTACTGCAGTGTCTTACACAATTATGTTATACATATTAAACCGGATAAAAACTCTATGACCTTGCAAATATTGCACAGAGCGTGTACATCATTTTTCGTTTGATTCATAGATTCCTTTGCTCTAGATGACTGCTTCTCTTTAACTTGTTTGAGCTTTAAAACAGCAATTAAACCTTAGATTCTGCATTAGTCTGATGTCACAAAAAGTAAAGCTATTTGGTCTGTGGACGTTGATGTTTGGCATAATGTATATTTACTACTACGAAATACCCTGTTCTTTTCTTCTGTTATATAGAAGTTATGTGTTCTTTCTCCTGAAGACTTCAATTTCAACTTGATTTTCGTATATACTAAATGGAAATCAAAAACTCACAGTTTTACCTACAATAAGGATTTCACCAAAGATGGAAACGTATTTTTTAATGGATGGGAACCTTATTTTTCAATGCAAGCCAGTTGTCTCCTTCGTTATGGAAATTAAATTTACGGGGATGAAGCCAAATGTAAACTGCATTTTTAAAATTCTACGTAAGAAAACCCCACGAAGAACATGAGAACGACAGGTATATTAGTGTGAAGTATCAGCTGCACATAGACACGACATTTTCTTTAATATTTATGAAAACGTGATACACTGCTGGATACACTAAGGACGGATTATAAACGGCTATATAGCGCATAAAAAAGTAAGTGTGGTTGGATGCCAAGTGAAAAAAAATAATGTCAGAATGCCAAGACATTACAAGAAAGACAATTTATTTTGCTCTGAAATCCAGAAGGCTTTGGAACGTGTTCAAGGGACAAACAGGCCATCTTGTGCAGAATACGTAAACGTGAAAAAAATGCATGTACCGTCCGCAGGCGTTCCAGCGTAAGATATCAATACGGGATATGGCCACCATGGAGGGCGATGCAAGATTCCACACGTCGTGTCATGCTTTGCACAACATTATCAAGCAGCTGTTGGGGTAATTTATCCCATTCCTCTGACAGTGCACGGATGACGGTGTCCTTGTTTATTGGATGACATTGGCGACCAGCAAGACTCCTCCCCAAAGCATCCCACATATTTTCAATGGGATTCAGTTCTGGAGAACGTGCTGGCCATACGAGGCGTTGAATATCCTCGCTCTCAAGACACTCCTGGACAGCGACTGTTCGATGACATGTTGCGTTGTCGTCCATGAAAACGAATCGATCATCGACAGCACCACGCAACATGCGAACATGAGGTAGCAGAACATCATTAATGTATCGTTGGCCAGCCATAGTCCCAGTTGGAAGCACATAGAGGGTCGTACGGCCATTGATCATGATGCCAGCCCATACCATGACACTACATGTCGGATATCGGTCCCTTTCCTGTATGTTTGCTGGACAATATGCAGTACCACTATCACGCCAGATCAGTTGTCGTCGACAATCAGACGATAGACTGTATCTACTCTCATCTGAGAAGAGGACAGCAGACCAGTCGTTATCAGTCCAATTGCGCTGTTGATGGCACCATTGCAAACGGGCGGTACGGTGACGTCTGGACAATGGGATGCACACAACAGGACGGCGGACGTATAGTCCTCCTTCATGCAAACGTTTGGCGACAGTTTTTCGGGAGATCGGCTTTCCAGTAGCAGCCATCAACTGATTTGCTACCTCACTAGCTGTGCTGCGCCGGTGTCTTTTTGTTGATAGCACTATGTACCGATCTTCTGCAGGTGTCGTACTGCGAACACGACCTCCCGCGTGACGTTTGCTACACTCTCCATTTGTTTGAAATGATTTCCAAATCCTTGAAACAACATCTGTTATTTTTCGCGTTTCTTCAAAATTGCCAATATTACGGCCACGCGTAAAATCATCTAGGTGATGTCGGGAAGACATACTGAAAATTGCAAGTTCGTCAATTGATTCTTTCCCTTTCAACTGTGCGTTTGAGCAACAACGGTCAGTACGCGTCAAATCCTTTATATCTCTTACCAGCGCTATGACGTCACGAACAAGTTTGGCAATCCAAAATTTGCATACGCACAACACGTCTTACTGTATCCCGCACTTATGCCAATTTCCACATCTTCCTGCCTTCTATTTTATGGTTGCTATCGTTGCTATTTACATCCGTCCTTAGTAATTGTCCGGCATTGTATTAATTCATTCTTAGTAAGACAAAAATTCAGCTCGAATGCTTGAAAACCAGTAATAAGATCTTTCTTGACTTACCAGATTAATGAATTGACCGATTCATACGTATTTTGTTCAGAAGCCTATTATCATATTATATGTAAATTATTTCCTAATTCGAGATGAATAACAATAAAAAGTTTTGTTAAGGTAGGACAGCAGACTTCCTGTGTTGGAGTTTATACGGCAAAAGCCAAACTTTTACATTTCTGTAATATTTTCATGTTGATCCAGTTAGTACTTTTATGCAGTAAAGTATGAATTAGCATAAATAATTACACTACCTGAAAAAAAAAAGAACATAAGAAAAAATATCAAAGATGCACTGCTTGACATAGATATCGCTCCACCCAGAAGGACGTGTCTACAAACATGCATATAGCATGGAGCGTGTACCCACTCAAGATATGCAAATTTGTTAAAACGGAGCCGATGACGTCACACGTTCGTGAGATAAAGACAGCAGCAACAACATGGATGGTAAAATATGGTCGCTGGTGTAAGAGTCCCGGTCGTTTGAGATATGTTGTTTGTGCTGGGTAACTGTCAACCGAAGGCCGAAGATGCTGGGTAGACACCGTCGGCAGGTTTATCGCAGTGTGGATTCGTTTCGGAGAGGAAGAATGGTAGGCCTGCGTGAAGCTGGCTGGTCTACATATCGTAACGCTGCACTTGTGCTACGGAATGCAGGAAATGTTGGACGCTGTTCGAACCAGTGGATACTGATTTGATTTGATTTGATTTTTAGGTTTAACGACCACCGTGAGCAACTCAGTGGGCTATAAGCAGTCGCCCGTCCCTACTTTAGGGTCACTGGTTCCAGGGAAGGGAGAGAGCCAGCGCCTCAAGACAAACACAACATCCATGCCTCACCGGGATTCGAACCCGGACCCCTTTTGGACGAATGATCAGAGGCCATCGCTTAGACCACTGCGCCACCGGGGCGGCACCAGTGGATACAGGATGATTTTTACGAGCGTCGGAGTGGCGTTGGTGCAGTCCTACAGACGTTAGCACTCCTAGACCGGCTGGTTCACGGCTCGTTATTTCCCAGAAAGTACTGCAGCCGATATCTTACGTGCTGTCCAATCGGCCATGGGCGTTGCCATAACGACCCGACGGTTACATGTGGCACACCTTCGAAGTAGGTAACTGTTACGTCGGGTGTCATTGATGGCCAGACTTCGAAGCTCACGTCTGGTTTGCTGCCGAAGTCATGCAAACTGGAGTCACAAATGGACACTGTGGTCTTCCATGACGAATCCCGTTTCTCTCTAGGTTCGAAGGATTCACTTCCGGCGATACCCTGGTGAGCTTACGAATCCCGGTTCCTTTCGCGACGGTCAGAACAACGTCAGACAGGCACCATGATATGAGGTGCTATTGCTCATGACAGCAGGTCATCTCTTTTCCGCATCACAGGCACACTGACAGAAGCACGATACATTAGCGAGGTTCGGCAGCTCACTTTGATACCGTTTCCGAACGGTCTGCATCATATTTCCAGCAACATAGCGTCCGTGTACACACCGTTAAAAACATTGTTCGGATCTCAGACAGTACTTGCAGCGTGTTCAATCACTGCCATGGCCAGCAAGATAGCTCAATTTATTCCCAATCAAAAACCAGCGGAACAACGTTGGACGGCTTTTTCAGTCGAATCGGTATGCTCACGACTTTGATGAATTATGAGTACAAGGCAACCATACTTGTTCTTCCATTCCGCAGGACGATATCCGTCGAATGTAAGACTCATTGGTACGCCTCATTTCTACCTGTGCTGCCGTTCGCGGAGGTACAAAAACTTACTGAGGCGTACATTATGCTGCATTATCTAATCCCATAAACACTGTACATGGCTGAAAATAACATTAAGGTAAACTCCTATTTTATGCTAATTTCAGTCCTCTGTTCTTACTTCATCTGGGTGGGGCAACGTGAGCGTCGAGAAGTGTAATTCTTAGATTTAGACATACAATCGAACTTCGGTAACACGAACACGTTTAATGCGAATTATTTTACCATGAACTATTTCTCAGTTTCTTGACCATTTTTATGCGTAGTAGGTGACTCTCTTATAATTTTAATATGAACAGGCATAAAATGAAATACCGCTTTAGGCAAACTGCTACATTGTCAGTATAAAAAGTGCTTTCGCAAGAACCCCCCCCCCCCCCAACCTGTTATATAATTGGTAATGCTGCTTCTAGGACAATTTCTTTTAAAGTCCATTGAGTCAGCTGATCCATCTATGTTTCCAAATGAACAATTAATAGAAAGGTACAATTTAGAGCGGAATATTACTTTCACTGGAAAATGGACTTGGTAAACTAATGTACTTCATCAAGAGATAAACAATTTCAGTAAGTTTGAGGACATGCAAATCGTAAATGTTCTTTGCGCTCAAAACATTCCATCTGCTAAAATCCCATTTCCGAAATTTAAGCGAGATACGTCTAAGTTAGACTGGCATTTTTGCTATTGTTCTGCAAATATTTTAATTCCTCTTCATTTTATGAAAATGCTGCTCGTATTAACATCAGACGTAACGTTTGTCAATATTTGAGCTTAAAAGAAAATAACATATTTTAAGCTACGCAGACAACGATATTTCAAATACAACAGCAGTTCCAACTAAATACAACATTGTAAAAACTAGCTTGTCGGCAATTCGAAAAGGTCGTAAGTATACTGAACTTTTAAACATACAGGTGTTTAAAACCAATCGGGATAGTTTTGTTTGCATATTATTTTTTCTCAGCTTCAAAATTATCTCTGTCTATTTCTTCATTTATACATATGCCATTCTTTTTTTGCGATGTAACTCTTAAGTTGTGTCAGAAACCGGATATGGATAACACTAGCAGCATGACGAAAGAGCACATCCAGATTTGGGAATTAGGTACCGATACTTTTTTATTCACATGTGATTGAATATTAGTATGGCAACACATTAAATCTGTTGAAGAAAATTTGGATATCCATTTACTATTCATGAAAATTGCAACTGTACGTAATATAGTAGTACCGTTAGAATTAAAACCAGCTGACATAGTATGAGATTTTTTATGGCAATGTCTTACCAAATAATTGTCCAATCTGCCAGGTTCGATCTATTATTTGCTTTTGTAAATCGGGTTTTTATTCCGTTAATGTAACCTGTAAGTTTTTTTCCGGAACCGACTTTTGAATATTTTATTTTATATATATTGAATATTTCAGGTTGATTACTGAAAAGTAAATAACAAAGGCATTATATTTCTGAAAACTATAAGACTTAATTCTTCCAAGTTTAGTATTAAAAGATAAAAATTAACTATAGAAAAGTTCATAATTCTTTTGTAAAACTGGTGAAATAATCGGTGCAAATAGAATATTTGAATATATCAGAAATTCTACTTTCAAGGTGAATATGTTCATTTCACTTGAAACTATTATAGAATTTTTAGATTTTTTGTGTTTCAATACAGATAAAGATAAAGAAAAACCTAAGATAGCGTTTCTATTTGCTTTCTTCTTATCACTTCAGAATTAACCGAAGTACAAATTATATAGAATTTTTATTCAACCTAATGCGAAGTATTCAAAATACTGCGACTTCAGTAACTTTTGTTATTTTATATTTAAAAAACCAGAAGGCCTTTCATTGTTATATCACTTAAAATTCCAAGTTTAGAATTATGAGAGGAAAAACACTAATTTTGGGAAACAGATATTTTAGTAGCTGACTTCTTTATGTAACCCATATCGAAAAAAGAAGTTTCATACACAAGCAAATATGAACGAATGAGACCAACACATTTCAAATTATTGTAGAGACTGTATAACGCAATTGCCAATGTAACAAACATATATAGTTAGTGATTTAGCTTCAGCTTGGAAAATACATTGAGAGGGTTACCGTTGTTAAAGAACTCAAATGTCACTGTAACATCTGACAGAAAGTTTGCTCTAACTGTTAGACCATCAATGAGATACCACCAACCTGTCCAGCTCCAGCTTGACATAAACGATCCATGGATGTGTGAACTTGACCTAAAATCAGCCGCCCATCGACTAGATGCAGTTAAAATTATGATTCGTCAGGCCAGGTTATCCATTTCCAGAAATCTGTGCTCTAGTGTCGGTGTGCTTTATTCTTAACTAAGCGTTAAGCCCGGTGACGTGCCGTTAAACGTGGGAATTTTGAAGACTAGCTTTTCCGACCATAGAACAATAGAAACTTAAAGTTCGTTTTGGTCTGCTTGCACTGATACGGCTACTTGACGCACTGTTCAAATCGGTAGTGATTTGTGGTAATGACTCGGAACTACCAGTTCGAACTATGTGGGGGAAATGCGGACCATCGGGAGCTGTCAAGGCTGGCACATGTGTCCAGTTCATTTGGGAGCTTGCAGTTTTGCCAGATTTTCCGTATTGCCGAAACATTCTGGATATGGTAGCATGGGAAAACTACAGTGTGTTGACGTGTTCCGAGATGAAATGGCCCATCCTACGGGCACCGACGATCTGCCCCCTCTGTTACGCATTCAAATCTTGTGTTTTATAATTATCTCTGTAATTGTACACTATTGGGGAAGCTCTGGGCGATGATTGTATTTTACCACGTTTTTGGTGGGGTATGACGGATAATACGGAAGAAGCACCCAAGCATTTATATAATTTCTGCTATTCTTTTCATGAGAGCCTAGAAGTAGTTTCATTTGTTTCTGGCAGAGTTCCTAAACTATGCCCCGCGAAGCGTTTCCAATTGCTCCTAAAAGAGATTGTAAAGAAAAATGGATAAAATAAAAATGGCAATATATCTAAATTGTGAATTTATGCTGCCACAAACTGTGTATAAGCAAGTATTGGGTAGAAATTATTTAGCTCCTGAAGCGTGCTGTGAAGCAGTATAGATAGCAAGTATTATAGACCAAATTGCATCTCATATGTCACCTCAGTCACCTTTGCACGCGCACACCTTCTCGGAACAACGCAAAACTTTGAGAACAAAGGCGACGCACGCAGACTCCACGAGGCAGACGAGGTCACGCTAACCCCGTCTCCATTGTGAGAACATCGGCGCGCTTTCAGATCTGACTGTTAGCTTCGACACGTTTCCAGAATTATCTGGAAAGTCTATTGAATGTTAAAACCTCGTGTTTCTTCGCACATTCAGTCAGTTGCAGTTCAATCAGCATCAAGTCCAGAGTCGAAAATATTCAAGTTGCAGGGCAGTGTTACTTATCTATGGTTGCTTTTAATAGGTGCTTTTCAATATACAAGTAATTTTTTTTTATTGTGAACAATGACGATAATATAACTTTTCGGATATTCTGTCTTGAAGACGAATCACCTGTCTGTTGCAGGTTTTTGGAGAACCAACGGATCGCAGGCTGAAATCTGGATCTTTAAAAATCTGTCTAAACATCAGTCACAGTAGCTGTGAAAGAATCAACAGCTAAAAGGCATGTCTAAAATTCATGTTATGTTCCCTCCATCTGATTATTCTTCGTATTCACCAAGCTGATACTTATATTACTTTTCCGTTGTACTGTGGAAGATGATGAATTATTTGCTAGTGCTAAAATTGCTGGAAAGGATGAAAGGTTATTGAATGGATCTGCGACAGAGGGTGCACCAGAACTTCCTGAATCGTTGAACCAACTGTCTAGTTCTTTGGAGATCAGTGCCACAGGGAAACGAATAGTAAAGAGGAAGTACCACGATTCCTACATGGATATTTGGTTCGTTGAGACCAGTTACAACAAACTACAGTGTGTAATTTGTGGGAACTTATTGTCAAACAAAGCAGTGTTCCTAGAAAAAATGTGCCGTCAATTTGAGGTAGTACAGCTAGATTGCAAATTAAAACCGACTGATTTCTTCAGAAAGAAGTACGTTGAACTTACGCAATCGCGGAAAATTATATCCTATCACTTGAAAACAGATAACGAAAACGATTTGATGCCATCCTACATAGTCAGTTACCGAATCGCTCAACCTAGCGAAGCCCATAATCAAGTCTTGAGTAAAGGACATAGTTGATAGTACTCTGGATGGAAAAGACACAAAACTAGTAGGCACCTTTCCTTTGCAAACAGCGCAATCTCGCGACGAATAGGGCACTCAGCAGAGGACGTGAAAGCTATTTTGCTTCCTCTAATAAAGGGCATTAAGGTTACATTTTCTCTCCAAATGGATAAATCAACGGTTGTGGATGTGTTGCCAATTTTATTAGTAGTACGCTAGAAGTGCTTGGAGCCTTTTCAAGAGGAGCGGCTCCTCTGCAAGTCGTTATCAACTAACTCGAATGGTGCAGATATTTTCAAATTAATAGGCTAATATTTTACTGCGAGTGGCATCTCATGGGATAACTGCGTTGATCTGTGCACAGACGGCGCGTACGTCATGACTGCCAAGACGTCTGGTGTTATTTCAAGAATAATAGAAAAAGTCAAGGAGTGAAGAAATAGACATTGTGTCCTCTACCGCCATAGCCATGCGCTGTGAAAAATGTGTCAATCTCAATAAAAGACGTCTTGAACGAAAGCGTTAAAATAATTAATTTTATCAAATCATTACCTAATAAACAAGGCTGTTTAAAATGTTGTGTAATGACATGGGAATTCTACATACGACTTTACTTCTTCTCACATAAGCACGGTGGCTTTCTCGCATAAGCACGGTGGCTTTCTTGCGGCCAACGGACTCGGCTCTTGGAAAAGAAGGCTGAGCTCAGAACCACCCAAATTTACAAAGACTTTGCTTTGGGAGACAGGTTTTGTGATAAGCGTTATCTCATGAAATTACCGCATTTAGCAAACAATTTTTAAAAAGGTAATGACTTAAGTCTCTCATTTCAAGGAAAAGTAGTAACTATTTTTGACACCAGCGATAAAGTTTGAAAAATCGAAAATCTAGACAGCTTCCCAATGGTGAAATAATATTAGAGAAGATCTAGATTCCGACATACCTGGACATATCTTGCATGTTGCATGTTCAACTGCAAAGTTTTCTTTGTAGTTTCAACTAATAATTTCTGGAAGACATCTACGAAAAAATTAAAGAAAAATTTTGGTTTGTAAACTTAAAACTTTTCTCTGTTGGAAGAGCCAGCCTATCTCACATCGCGACTGTATAGGTCTTTGATTGATTTCATACCAGATTCTGCGATAAAAATACATTTTACAACCAAGAATTCACTATCAAAATTTTGGTGTCAGCTAAAAAATGAAGTTACGTTTTGTCAAATATAGTGAAAATCATCCTTCTACCCCTATGCAGCAACTTAGTTATTTGAAGTAGGTTCCACTACCTATATGGCTGCTAAAACAAAATAGTGACCCGGCCTCAATGCAGATCAATATATTCAGTTGCATCTGCCCCAAATTCAACCAAAAAATATAGCCACATTGTGCAAATTAAAATAATCCTATCCCTCTCAACAGAATTTAAGTTCTCAGGTTAACTGTATCGTTAATTTAATTTCGCTGCCAAGTGAAATTTTTGGTTTTGCAACGGTAAAAATGGTTTCAAATGCTATATCTATGTGGGTAACAAATTTAGGATTTTCATTACTCGTTTTTAATTTCTTCTAAAATGTGGTGACTTAATTTATGTTTTTTTTAGTTATTTGTGTTTTGTTTTGTTGTTTTTCGTTTATGTATGAGTAGTTAAGTAATTTCCATATTTCTCTAAAATTAGTAAACAAATAACATTTCGAATGAAATAAAGCTTGATGTTTAACATGACCAGATGCATAAAATATCTTCCATCGTCAATACGGCTGTCATTCGGTTTAGTACTTATGTAGGTGCTTGGTGAAAATCACTTGTCCCTTATGCCAAGGGACGCAGGTGCAAAATTGATATTTTGAGAAAACGACATATGAACTTCCAATTTTTAATAACTTTCAATGAGAAAAATTGAGTTTAGATCTAAATTTAAGCTATTTTGAATTCGAAAAATAATTCATGCTTTTGCTATGCGATACAATATCGACTAACAGCTTAGTGCAATTAGGGAAAAACAGCCAAAAATGTACATAAGTGGTTTTGGTATAAGGGCGACGATAGTACTCCGTGACGAATTTATCTTCTAAAAAGTGTTCCTTGACTCAAAAAGTTTAGGAATCCCCGCTCTAAAGCTTTGTAAACACTTCACTGAAACCTCTAAGCTGGTGCGTTATGAATCGTCCTGTTTCGGTAGAAACTGTCTGATACCATACTCCACGCCTAATGTTGAACCAAAGTGCCGTCCTCTTTAGATATGGGTCATTAACGATTTCTGTGCCCTTGTTCAGTTGGTACGGAAAACAATCAAACTCACTACGGCCCTTTCATTGTATAGATTTAGCGAACGTATACTTGGTTCCACTTAGGAGCCAAAATATCGCAAGCATGCTGTTAAATGACTGTGCATACAACGCTGAAGTTTTGTAACGTTTTTGTTTTCTGTTAAGAACAAGGGTTGTAGGAGTTGTTTTTTGAAACGAAAATCATGGCTTTCGTGGATTAAGTATGTTCTGGGAATTTGTTGCAAGCAAAATGATTTTAAATGGGATCAATACGAGGTGCGGATCCCATTTAAAAATTTTAATCTCTCTTGAGGACGAATAAAATTAAATAAAAAAATGTTTGCTTTTTTTAATAAATGATTTGTGTATATTTAAATTCCTACAATTCGAACGGAAGTTTCTGTGGCGAATGTTGTACAAACGACACATTTTTAAATTTTTCTTTGCTGCAATTTCAGCATACTTCGGTATTGATTCAAATTAGTTAAAATTCATGAATTTAGTACCCTTTCAATCATTATTTCTTCAAAGTGCGACAGTGGAATTACTAAAGCACATTTATATTCGCAACATCTTGCTAACGATTTTGTTCTCCGAATTTTAAAAATTTAAACATGTGCTTTTTAAAATTTCTTTATGAGACGCAGAACAAATTTGATTGAACCATTTTCACTTAGCATAGAATACACAACCCTAAGATTTTAAAAAATAAACGATTATTCTACTTGCGATTATGAAGACGCAAAAGTACAAAGGCCTATGCTATGTGGAACTTTTGATGCGTAACATAATTATCGTACATTTGCATTTGGCATCGACTCTGAAAGTGGTGTCCATGTACCCTTTCATCCAGTGAAGCTTTAGCTCCTGAATACTGTGTGTTATGTTCTTCTACCCACTGTTGCTGACTAGACATAGGAGTGCAGTGCGCAATGGGGTGGGAAAAGGCAGGTCGTTGTGGAAAAAATGAAAAGGAAAACATCGATGAAATAATGCTGTAATTATGTATGTGACAGAATTTTGCTCAGCAAATAATGGTTGTTTGACTGATTACCTGAAGAATTTACTACCTTAAAAGTTTAGAGAGTTTTTCTACGTATTATAGCCCAACCAATGGTTAATCAATACAGAAAACAACAGCCAAAAGCACTTACAAAATTTGTTAGATTTTCTTATTTATGTCCTCTTCTGTGATGATAATTAATTTGTCAATAAATTTCTGAGACACCAATTTAACTCCTTAAAAATACGGTACAATGTTAATGCTAACTAACAACTTTGAAATTCCCCCGGTCATGCAATATAGATGGATATTGGGCGGAGCCGTCAGAGTCATTCGCTGAGGACTGTCGACTCTAGGACGCCTAAGGGGCCCTTCTACAAATTCGTTTGTAACAGGAACCTGTGAAAAACAGACAGCATTGTAATGTGTGGCTTACAATATCTGACACACCGTGAAACTGATATTGTCAAACGTTAATGAAAGGTACGATGATGTCTTTCTTCCAAGCCCTTGTACATGTACTTCTTTTTTTCTGTAATCAACATGTTGCCATTTTACTAGACATGATGTTCTTAGAATTGTTTAGGTCACGTTTTGGAGTTTTCCCTTGCGCTGTTCTGTTTTGTTGAGCAAGTGCCCAGGAGCCGTCCTCGAACCAGATACAAGAGCTGTTGACTTTCGTACACCTACATTTCCTTGTCTGTGTCCTGGTGCCTTAACGCGTTTTCCGATGATTCGTCGCCTGAAGTGCCTATATCTGTTTGTGTATGCAGTTCAAAAGATTTAGATTTTGCGACGACTAAATGGTCCCTGGCGTTTGAACTAGCACTTGTCTATGTGTTACGTGTTCTGAGCTACGAAGTGCTTATATTACATTATAAAAACTTCTGAGTTAGAAGTAACTTTTTTTACTAGTTTCCTCACTGCTATACTTGCTGTCAGAGTAAAAACATTTAAACTTTTTTTGGTAATAGACCAGGGTACATTCCGATAAGGTATCACAGACAGCACTAGCCTTAAAACAAGTGGTTTTACATTTCTGTATCTCCCTTAGTTCTGCAGACAACCCTTGGTATACCCTCAATCGCATATACTGACTTTTAGGTTTTTCGTTTGGGATCTCACTCGTTTTACTGCAGCATGACTTATTGGAACAAGTTGCGCCATAGTACGCATATTGCAGATCGATTCGTTTTACTGGTGCGCAATTGCTTGGAACACGTTGTGAGATACAATATGTATTGCAGTTTGAGGTAACTTGTTCCAAGCCGTTGTGCAGCCGTAAAATTAGTGAGGACCTAAATGAGATAACCAAAGCGTCAATGTATGCAAATGGAAAAAAGGGAGATACAGAAATATAATACCACCTGTTTCAAAGCCTAGGACAAGTGCTATCTGTAATATCATGTCGTAATGGACTGTGGGCTAATACCAAACAAATCCTTCAGTGTTACTAGGCTGACAGCAAGCAAAACAGGGAGGCAACAATAGAAAATAAAGCTACCTTTGAATTCGCATTTTTCATAATTTAGTGGGCGATGTGCTTTTCAGATTTCCAACGGAATGGATTTTCGATCTGTGGGACTGTGGGAGTTCTTTTCTATGCAGCAAGTACATGTACCCAAGACCTCGTTCTTTAGGGTACATTCATTGTGTTATGGAGAGATGAATAATTTATGATGAAGGTTTTAATATTTAAGAAAAGAAATAATTGAGGGGTTCATTGGAATTTTGGAACTCTGATTTTTTGAAAAATCCTCTTTCCTTTTGTGAGGAAAGACATGTAGTGAAAGATAACCCTTGCGTAAATGAAATAAATTCCCTAATCGACAGACTGCTTGAAGTTTTTAACGTTCAAATTTTTCCAGTAAAGGGAAGGTTTGTACGTGCCTAACGATGGCAGACGTTTTTTGAAACGGCTTAAAACCATAAGTCTATAGCCGAAAATTGCGCCTTGTTTAAATTCTCTCAGAAAATTATTTTTGCACATTTCGATCCTAAGTCGAACCTCAAGTGATGCTCAAACGTACTGCTCTGTCTCATTCGTTTATATGATTTCTCTCACTGAATCGTTTGCATGGTTTGAGAAACACAGTAGTTGAGTTCTTTGCGTCGCGCATGTCACACATTTTGTAATCTTGATTAGCTCTTCGTTTTATGCAATCATTTAAGCAGATGTTCTGTGTCATTTACCATACTGGGCCTTAAGCGTATCCCATTTGTGATAGGAAAATAAATTAACTGTTCAATGGACATGTCTCCGATGCTGCGAATTTACGTTCCCATTACTATTACAGGAGTTAGTAAATTTTTACTTTTAGCATATTTTAAGGTGCGCCGGGAAAGGGGGAATGTGCCAGAAAAATTAGAAACAGAGTAATGAGAAAAATCATCGATAGCCCTACCCATTATCATTATATGTAAAATAATAACCCATTCAGAATTCTAGAAGCTTTGATTTTAACCGAAAAGTTCAGACACGTAAGTACGTATGCATGCGTGCGTGCGTTTGAGTGAATGTTCATAGAGGTGGGCATATAACAGCTGTTAAGTACCTTACAGAAAGAAGACTATATTAAAAAACATTTTCAAAGAAGTTTCAGTTATTTCCCTTTAAATTTTAAACATGATTTCGCAGTCTTATTCTTAGTACTTAAGAAATCGTGTAATTTAACGTTGAAATGAGGGCAACGTTGGGTTCAAGATGTTGTGATTGCAAACAATGTTTTAGAACAGAAACCAATTTTATGGATCCTTACCTAAGGCTACTGCATAATTGAACATGCTTTCGAATCGTATCTAACATCTGCATTATCCTTACTTTAGTATTCAGTAGATATGCAAATTCTCTTTACGGCCGCATTGGTATTTCACAACTGATCCTCATTGTTCTTGTAATTATGTCATTTTATAAATCGTGACGTTCGCTCATAAAGAGCAGTATACCGTTCTTTAATGATTAGCATATTGAATAGAGTAATTATTACAGCCTTTCCTTTTAGCATATTGAATAGAGTAATTATTAAAGCCACAAGGGATATTCCCACATTTATTTTATATTGGTTATTTTTTATACAGGAAACTGTAATACACTCTAGCAAACTCCAGATTAAATCCAGAACTAGATGATACAGCGGATTATATGACATTCTTTTGCTTAAAAGAAGCCATGAAGTCTTTAAAATCATTCAATGCATTTTCAGATATCTCCATATATTCAATATTTGCTTTGTATCATTCGTTGATGCCTTCCTCGTACTGGGTGTTCTGTGCTGTGTGACATTCAAATGTTTTGCTAATGTTTCAACACACCTGTAAAAACTGTTCTGCTCCAAAAGGAAAACCAAAAGCTGCTGTGGTATAAATAAGGAACATTTTTTTAAATGGAAATTACGGAAAATTACGAAGTATTATCATTCAAATTTAATCTTAAAGGAGTTAATCAACATATTAATTTGGAAGCGAAATCAGAAAAAGATTTTCCTGATCCTTATATGTACAAGTTTTACATTCCACCATTTTCTATATCAAGCTTTCGATATAAGAATGAGAAATAGTATACGTTAAATAAGGAAATATTATATATTGGAGTTACTATTTAAAATGAAATTTCCCGCGAGAATAAGGGTAAAAATACCATGTACCGTAAAACCAAATTTGTGCTCTGTGCTTTGATTACGTCAGTGGACAAGTAAAAGTTGGATTGCATAATTACGGTTATGGTTTCGAAAACATTAAGTATTCCAAGTTATGAAATGAAGCTATTTTAATGGATGTTAAAATTTTCATCCTTGGGAACGCATTGTCTGTGAAGAAAATGTGTACCGAAGTTTTTCCATTGGAAGTATAAGAAGCAAAATTACTTGACGTCCACCTTAAAGTAACAATTCTTGTATGTATGTATGTACATTTTATTTTGAAAACGGCTCTAAGAATTTTAATGAAAGTCGTTAACCTACAGTTTTCTGGTACTAGAAATCGATTTAGCTTGATTTCGACTTTAGGAGAATTCGCTTAGTATGTTAAATACCCACCCCGAATTATAACGTTTTTATTGGCATGGCGTCGTTCCATTAATGTGACCAATGCTTAGAAATCTTATGACATCACAATCTCGCGTTTGAGAATGTTGGTGCGCGGATACGTCATTGGTCTCATTACGTCACACGTTGTGTGTGGATCATATTAAAGTTTTATGGCGTCACACTCTTGCGGCGAGCAGATGGTCGCGATTCCCATCTGTCTCATTACGTCACGCTTTGTGTGCGTATGTCCGTCCGCACGATAACTCGCGTAACAAACGTTCGATTTTGATGAAATTTTAGTAACTCGTAGGGGATCAGCTGGAAAGGAACACTATTTAAAGTGAACGAAATGGGGTCAAAGGTCAGTACATAGGAGCGGGATCCATTTCACTGCTTTTATGCGCCATAACTAACGTAAAAAATAATCGATTTCAATGAAATTTTAGTATGTGGTAGGGTGACCACTTGGCGACAAACCCTATTAAAAATGGGCGCAATTGGATCAAAGGTCACGACATAGGAGCGGAATCACTTCCATCGCCATTATGCGTCATAACTACGTAAAAATGCTTCGATTTAGATAAAATGTTAGTATGTTGTAGGGGCCTGACTGGGGACAAATTCCGTTGAAAATGGGCGAAATGGGGTCATAAGTTAGGACACAGGAGCGGGATCTATTCCATAGCCCTTATGCATCATTACTTACGTAAAAACGCTTCGATTGCGACAAAACTTTATCATGTTATTTCGGAGGTATACCGAACCGGTTCGGTTGAATTTCATCGAAATGGATCAAGGGTCAGGGCACAGGACCGAGATTTATTCCACTGCCATTATCCTCATAAATTGAGTAATGATTTCTGGTATGTTGGAAAGCGTATCATAATCAATGCATTGCGTGATTTTACTAACTTGTTGTTATTTTGTTGTGACCTGAAATTGATTTTACACTTTAATGGGAGACGGTGTTGGAAAAAAATGTTGGAGGTTATTACAACATGATTAGGTTAAGGTAAATGCAGTCCCATTTGTAAGTTACTTCATTGTTTTAGGTAATAATAATTTGTGAATTTTAAAATTGTGCTGACAAGATTTTCAGATACATGTACTTTGGATCGTGAACTTAAAATCCTTAATTTTGTTGAGTTTGCAGCGAAAAATCTTAAATTTTTAATGTAGAGGAATTTTGTAACGCTATGTGTAATTTAAATGTTCGAAGTGAAGAAATGGGGCTCCCTGCATTCCCGATGTATCACCAAATGATAATTTCGTTCCATACATGTATACTAAACGCAATTGTTCCAATCTAAGACTTTGGAAAATATATCTCCCGTATCATTCATGTATTGCATTTGTCTGCAATGGGTTTTGTATAGGAACATTTACCCATCAATATGCTAAAAACTGCTTTCTTTCTGTTTCAAGACAATAGGTCTTGCCCGAGTCAATTTCAGCATAGTAAGAGGCATCACAGTTCGAGGTAGAAAAGCAAACGAACACGATGTAGTCTGGAATGAAATGCAAAGGGACAATTTTGTAATAAATTTAGCTCCTTTGACCTGCAAAAGTAATATTTTTGTAGCCACTGACCTTTTTACTGGTAAGCTTTTCTCGTCATACTTTCACTTCTAAGCTTCGTTTTATAAAAAAACGGTAATAGATGGAGCCACTTCTCTTCTTAATATGGGAAGTTTACCTTATACTCACAGAACCTCCTGTTTTTCTAGTGGCACTACAAAGTTTATCTTCTTCTTTCAAGACCTTTAAAATATCTAACACGACGAAAAGTTATATTATAACAAAGATATGTCGTCCACGTCATTTTAGTTGACAAATATTTAGCTGATTTTTCTCCTCGTCGGATTTTACTTACGTGATTAAACGATAGATGACGCTCCAATTGTTCTGCTTACCAATAAGGATAATATCGCGCAGCCAATGTGGCACTGTCCTTTCCAATCGCGTGTGGAAGAACCCCTTAACTCAATGCTTACTCAAAGCGAATTCTGTACAAGTAATGAATTTTCGAGTAGGGATTTTTTTATATCTGAAATGGCACCGTGTGGTGAATCGGCCAATCTAGGACCACAACGTATTTTTACAAGTAAAGCGACAGTATTTTTCTTGGGAAAGCACGTGGTAATTCCTCATATAGTAAAAGAGCATGTATCTTTCAGCTATGGAATGAAATACCATTGCTCTATTGATCTCAATACCTAACCTGCCCTGGAAGTCTACAATTTTCCATGCAAAAGCTGAGTTTAATGTAAAGACGGGAAGTCATTTTATTTGTACAAGTTACACAAAATTTAATTCCTTACGAACGTAACATAACAATCGCTATCACTAGTAAAAAAAGATAATTTGTATCCCAGTTATGGAATGGAATACCAATTATTCATTGATTCCAATGTCTGCCCCTAACCCGTTAATCTGCGTTTTCTCAGTGAAATGTTTTGCGTCTCATGGAATAATGCTGCGTTTATTATCTTTCACGTACCCTCTTTACAACACAAGAAAAAAAGGAAAGACGAAGCACCCAGAAGGAATCATAATATCGACATGAAAATTGACATAAGCAAATTAATATACATCTATAGGAAAGGAAATTTCTACAATTCCAGGCAAGTGGTGCCATTTATTCGGATTAAACAGCTTTCGAATTGAACTGCTACACGAGTGGAAGATTTCAGTACGCTTTAGCGCCACATCTGCTCGGAAACAAACGGTTCTCCGGCATGGCATAGACGCATGCAGTTCACGTACACTGTCCTGATGTATATATAGCCTGCCAGATGTTGTGCAACTTGCGGGTCAGTTTGCTTACATTCCCGGATGGGCATATGTAGCGTCCTATTATGTACCAAATATGATCGATCAGTGAGATGTCGGACGAGCATGTAAGGGTGTCGACATTACTGAGGCAGACCTGGAACAACCGTTCCGTATGTAGCCGGGAATTATCCTGTTTAGAAATTGCTTGCTGATGCTACTACAGGAATTGTAACACAACAAGTCGTAGAATGCATTCGAGCTGTGAGGGTGTTGTATAGGACGACCAAGTGTGTAAGGTGATCGTAGGAAATGGATTCCAAGACAGTCACTCACGGTGTGCGAGCGTACTATTCCACAGTTAAAGCGGGATCCATGCGCTAGCCGGCATGTCTCCACACACGTATGCATTGTTGTGCGGCGCCAAGTGAAAACCGAGATTCATTACCAAAGACAACACGACACCACTGGACACTATATCACTTTAATAAGGCTCGACACCTCTACAACCGTTTCCGGATATGCTCACTGTCCTGTTGTATGCCATGTGGGGTTTCCCACCATGCCATAAGTCGTCTGCCAACGGTCGGAATTGCCACTTCCGTATCTGCAGACGATATAGCACGCCTGTTTATGAGCGATGAATTCGGGTCTGTTCGCGAGGTTCACACATTCACTCTGTCCTCGTGTTCTGTCATTTCCCTCCGCAGACCGGGTGCTACAAGTCTGTGTCCTTCTCGACATATTAGCACCAACATCATAAGACTTCCGCGTCCCTTCGATCCAAATGACTGAATATACGACGATTTGACCAACCGGTTTCCTTCAGCCCAATTACAGGTCATCTCTCAAACTCGTTCAACTCTTTTTGATTTGCACGGACCCAACGTCGAGGCACTCTTGGATTCAATGGAGGATAATGCAATCTCAATATGCTGTCAAAATTTTCCCTGAGTGCGGGTTTCCTCTTGATATAACTTTCCCAATGTGCGAAGCGCATGCTCTGTGGTGGGCCACTATTTATTTCTTAGTAGGTATTTTTTAAACATTTTTATATTCGGCCCTGAACATGAAGATTTCACCAGGATCGAAACGTTTTCTGTGCTTCTTTTTCTTTTAGCAAAGAGCACTTTGTGATGCCGGGTCTATGGATCAACGTAATAGGTGGAGTGTTTGACCGTCAGTTGCCTGCATTACCACTGCCGCAAACGACAGTATGTAGCCCGCTGATTCATCCTAACAGACACGATATCATTTGCATTAGTGAGAAAAGAAATATAGTTTTATCTCTATAATGGATGCTCATCCAACGCAGGAAAGCGACTTCAGAACAACGTTTTTGAATCTTAATTCATACGCCGCTTTAGAAGCAAGGTTACAAGTGTACGCATATGTGTAAATAAAGCAAAATAAGATTACCAAATACGACGGATTGAATGGTAACAATGAGAATTCGTGTCACACTCTGTGCGGGAGTTATAGTTTCTGAATTGCGTAAAAGGTTAGCAAATGTGTAAACCTTGTGTACCACGATCCTTTTATAACATATCACAGAACTCAGAAGACGCGTTGGAGGAATAAAAAACTGAATCCAAGAATTGTACGGCTTCAGACGAACGATTACCGCACGAATGATTGATTTATTTAAGTGAAATATGTGTTCCTACATTACGATCTCGTAACGACCGTTTGTTCTTCAAATGTTTTATTTCCCAGACATGAGCCTAGAAAGTTTGAAACATATTGCAAGCCAAAAGTATGAAATACTATTACTGTGAATGATTGTTATTTTAATACATAAGATATCTTTCGAAGACAATACTTAAATAAAATGAAAAAATATGTAATTGTAATGAAAAACGTACTGTGCCTCATTACAATATGGAATCTATACGAAATATTTTCATATCATATTCAAAAATATTTGCAAAAATGCTTTTATATGAAAGCAAGACCATAAATAATTATGTTCTGGTTATATTAAGTCTCTCATATATATTAAGTACTTGGCAGAGTAAATTATTATGGTTCAAGAAAAGTTTTAACTTTGTTTCACGTAAACAAAGTAAAAATGGCTTCTAAATAATGTTGAAATATATTCAGGCCACCTCGATGGCCCAGTGCTTTTGTCAGGTATGGGTTCGGGTTCGAATTCCGGTCAGGCATGATTATTGCATTTGTCTTACTGCCATGGATTCTTCCCTTTATCCAGTGGAAATAAATTAGGAACAGGCAACTGCAAATATCCAATCAATTTGCTCACGGTGGTGATGAAACCGTCAATGAAAAAAATATCTTCGGTCTAGTATTCAAAACTAGCAAAGCTAAAAGGTAACAAATAGTAATAGCTGTATCATTAAAGTGATTTGCGTATGGTATTATCTTAAATGATTGAATCATTTCCGTTAAATATTCGACAAGTATTTGTGCTTTTTATTAAATTTTTACTTTTGTAATACCTACTGCAGAACTTATATTTTACATAATGAATAATATTTTATTATTTATCAAAACAACGAATGCACGATAGAGATCGCATGACGTCATGCCGGTGTGTGCCATATCCCACTTGAAAGAAGAGGCCCTGAAAGGATTTAGTCATGTGACCTAAAAAGTGATCAGTTTCCATGCTCTGAACAGCACTTGAAGTCCCTTAGAAAGTTAATGTGTCGCTGTGTATTTTTTTACATTTTGTTATTTTGATTTATTATTAATATTTTCTTTCCACAGGAAGTAAAATTAACACTCGTAATAACATGCGACGTTCATTTACCACTGCAACAGAAGAACAATTTAGTTTTTTTTTAAAGCATTTTTTAAGTCTACCAGCGAATTCTTGCTGTTACTGATGTACTAGTGTTGGACATCATCTATTGAATTTTAGAATCGAAAGGTTACAATCGAGAGCTCTGACAAATCTACATATTATTTCTAAATAATCATTCGAACGACTTCTAATTTCAGAATTTACCAGTAGATGGCGTGATACGCTCAGAGTCGCTGTCTGCGTCAGACGAATCGAGATGTTCATAAGAATTAACCATTCGAATGATTTGTAAATGCTGCTGTATACTAGGACCTTTCATTCGCTGGGCGGAGTTACCCAAATTGTTTTTCGAATAGCATAATCGAGCTCGAGAAGTTAGAAGGAACCCCAGTGATCCTTTCTGCGAGAGATAATTTGAATATGCACGTGACAAGGGAGTTCTTCCAAACCTCTCGTAACCTCTGGATATGTGGTCGGGCAGACGAGCGATTTTGCTCGGAACCTATGTTCTCGAGAAGAGACAAACGATTTCGCTTTACGAATCCACTCTTTCGAACGAGACAGCGTAAGAGAAATCGAGAGTTCTCTCGAGAGGATTTCTTCATTAGAATGAATTTGTCGTATTATCGAATGAATCAATTATTTCTACTCCATATGACCATCTGTATGATGTACAAGTAAGATTTCCTTCTTGTCTTAAGTAACATAACATGCAGAGTTTTGTTTTCTGTATATACATTGCAAAAATGATTTGTTGCTCATACGTTTTGCTGGTAAAACTCTCTCAGTTGTATAACGGTTTAGCATTTCGGTAAAATGTATACATCTTACGGAAATGTTTTTGCACCGCTTTTGTTTTCATTAGTGCTAGATTTACTAAGTGATATAAATTCAAACGACAAAAGTCCGCCTTTCCAAAAAAAAAAAAAAAAAACGACAGTAACAAAATTCAGAAAATATCTTCAAGTCAAGCAAAAGAAGTGCAAACAGTTCGTAAGTATTCTTCCTTGAGTATCCTTGAATAAGGAACACACTTACACCGCACACCGGTAATGTTAACATTACGGTTATTGGCCAAAACAAAAAATATCGAAGCAGGAACTTTCGAAATGGCGGCGAAGCAAAGGCCTTTAATAACAAGTTAGTAAAATCGTGCAATGCATTGATTATAATACGCTTTTCAACATACCAGAAATCAGTACGCATGTTATGAGGATAATGGCTGTTTAATAAATCTCAGTTCTGTGCCCTCACCTTTGATCCCATTTCGATGGTATTCGACAGAACCGGTTCAGTATAATTCCGAAACAACATAATAAAGTTTTGTCGCAATCGAAGCATTTTTACGTACGTTATGATGCGTGAGGGCTACGAAATTTATCCCGCTCCTGTGTCCTAACCTTTGAACCAATTTCACCCATTTTCTATAGGTTTCGTCCCCAGGCAGCCCCCCACAACATACCAACATTTCATCCAAATCGAAACATTTTTACGTAAGTTATGACGCATAATGGCGATTGAAGTGATTTCACTCCTATGTCCTGACCTTTAACCTCATTTTGCCCATTTTCAATAGGATTTGTCCCCAGGTGGTACCCTACCAGATATTAAATTTTTGTCGAAATCGAACGTGTTTTACGTTAGTTATGTCGCATAAGAGCAGTGGAATGGATCCCGCTCCTATGTCCTGACCTTCGACCCCATTTCACTTACTTTCAATAGGGTTCCTTCACAGGTGTTCCCCTTCCTCATACTAAAATTTCATCGACATCGAACGATTTCTACGCGAGTAATCGTGCGGACGGTCATAGGCACACAACACGTGACGTAATGAGGCAGATGAGAATCGCGACCATCTGCTCGCAAAAGTGTGACGTCATTAAACTTTAATAGGATCCCCACACAACGCGTGACGTTATGAGACAGATGGCGTGACCGCGCGCCGACATACCAATATCGTGATTGTGACGTCCTAAGATTTGTAATCATGGATAACATCAAAGCGAAATTGCCATGACAATAAAAACGGGTTAATTCGGGGTGGTTATTTAACGCACTAAACGAAATTTTCTAAAATCGAAATCAAGCTAAATCGATTTCTAGTACCAGAAAACGGTAGGTTACCGATTTTCATCAATATCCTTATAGCCATTTTCAAAATAAAATTTACATACATACAAGAATTGCTCCTTTAAAGTGGACGTCAAGTAATTTTCTTCCTATACTTACAACCGAAAAACGTCTGTACACATTTTCTTCACAATTAATGCGTTCCCAAAAATGGAAATCTGAACATCGATTAAAATAGCTTCGTTTTATGACTTGAAAGAGTTAATATTTTCTAAAACATAACCATAAATATGAAATCCATCATTTGTTTGTCTACTGACGTCATTAAAGTACAGGTCGCGCCATCTTTTTTCAGGTTCCAACACCACCAAAGGAAAAGTTATTGATTTTTAAAAATAAATATGGTTATATTTTAGAATATATTAAGTATTTCAAGTTATAATATGAAGTTCTTTTAATCGATGTTCAAATTTTCATCCTTGGGAACACAATAATTGTATAGGAAATGTGTACAAGTTTTTCCATTGGAATTATAGGAAGTAAAATTACTTGACGTCCACCGTAATAGTATGGGATAAGGGCGATGGAATGGATCCAGAACCCATGTCCTTACCTTTGACCCCATTTCGTCCATTTTCAATGAGGTTCGTCCCCAGGATCCCCTAAAACATACTGAAATTTCATTGTAATCGAACCATTTTTACGCATGTTATGACGCATGAGGGCAATGGAATGCTTCCAGGTCCTATGGCCTGACCTTTGACCCCACTTCACCCATTTTCAAAAGGGTTCATTTCCAGGTGGTCCCCTACAATATACCAAAATTTCCTCGACATCGAACGGTATTTGCGCATGTTATGACTCATAATGACAATGGAATGGGTCCCACTCCTATGCCGTTACCCTTGACCCCATTTTTTCCATTTTCAATAGGGTTCGTCCCAATTTTGTCCCCTACCACATAATGAAGGTCCATCGAAATCGAACCTTTTTTACGCTAGTTATCTCGCCGACAGACGGACGGACGAACAATGCTGGACCATATACGTTTCTTCAACCTAAGGTTGGAAGGCGTAAAAATTAGAAGGAAATTGAAAAAAGTCCCTCCAATATCCAAAACGGAGTTCACCAGGAGTGAAACAAAAATTGCAAACAAGCCGCCATCTGGGTATCGAAGTAAACATATGCCATCAAAAACATGAAAATATTCGCATTTCGGGCCACAACCTTTTAAGTAATATGTCAACAAAAACAAATTCTGAAGATGACAATCCGATTTTTGGCGTAAATGTGACAAGGACGGTAAGTCAAATAATATCCGAAAACTTGAAAATTTTCATCGTCCTGGAGAGGGACTCTAACCCGCGTCTCCCAGAAAACGCCTAGGTATGCTAACCACTACACCATCCAGAACGACCAAGTTTCAAGTTTCCGATCAATTTGAATTGAAGCCTATTTCATTTATTTTGTGTAGCAAATTGCTAAGTTCCCACCAGCTGGAATTAAAAGCGAAAACTTGGCAAATATTTTTCAGTTTCGTTTAATAATTAACATTTCTTTAATTTTGTGTAATACTTTCAAAGTAATTTTGAACTAAACATTAGAAAATTTTATTCATATTGCAATAAAACCTTCAAAGTTTCCATGAACTCACGTTATATGAAATTATCCCGCTACTCTGTTAGCCCATTAGCACATTACTGATAGTTCAAACTATGCACACGGGGTAGCTCGGAGCTGTGACTAAGTTGGCCCCATGACCTCAGTGGCAGCAGTTCGTTTCAGGGTCTCTTGTTTCCACTAGGCTATGGGTATGTGCTTTCTTTGGCAACACAGCGAGCTATCGAATAGTAATTTCATCGGACGTTGCTTTCAGATATAACTAATCATGCGTCGTTGACAATTCATCGACTTTGCGAGAGGGTAGCGTGGGGTGATTAATTTACATGCCAAATGTCATCAGACAGGTTAACCGTTGGGTAGAACCAAGGCCTTTTATAAAACACAAGACCATGGTATTTGAGAGATTGGTTCCCACCATTTATGACGATATGTTCATGTTACACGGGCGGATACCTTGGTGTCTGATCCCTAAGGACTCCCAGCAGCGAACAACAGTAGTTTGCATGTCTACCGTTCTGGGGTCTGTTCTATGCCTGGAGACTTGGCTATATCTCTCGGTGGACTTCAGAGTTGCTTGTATTAAGATATTACATCATATTATACACAATTTCTATAAACTGATTTCTTATACTTCGAAATCACTGCATTCGCATTCCTAAAAGTTATCTTTGGGTTGAATTTCCGCAAACATGATATCCTACAAAATATGTCCTGCAACCAATTTCTTTGGCAAATAAACCCAGGTTTCCCAGTTTATAAATTATTTTTAATTTGCTTTTTATAAAATTAATCATTTTCAATGACATGAGGAAAACGTGGTCTTTTGAAAATGTTCTGATTTTTGAAGTTTTAAATTATGAGTATTTGAAAACATTTCCTATTGTATCAATTTTTTTTGTTGCTTTCGTGGAAAATTGTTATGATAACTTGTAGCTGCTTTAGTTGCTAGTTTTATGACATCATTTAAACAGCCAAATTTTGCTACCTTCGTTTAATCAAACAGATTGCCAGGACTCTCAAAACGATTTGTATTCACACATTAGCTTTGAATCTCAAATCCCGCCATATTACATGGCAGGAAGCTTTTTAAAAATAAACATATCGAAATTACAAATGAAGAACAAAAGCTTTATCATTTAATTAAAATAATTAACATTGCGAATAAAATACGGAATTAGAGAAATTGAAAACACTAAGGTGCTCAAATTAGGTAAATGTTTTCGTAAACAACGAGAATCATACAAACATATATCAAGCTGCTCTTTCAATGTAACGTAACTACAGAAATTTGAAAATTTTATCGTCCTGGAATTGGAAAAAAACATTATCTCTCGAATTGCGTTTGAATTCTGTGCCGTAACGATAAATTTTCAAATTTCTGTGGTTATGTTTCATGAAAGGAAAAGCTTGATATGCGTCTGTATTAATTTTTCCATGTATTTCAAGTTGATATAAGAAGAACCATATTTTAAAGCATTTGCTTTCTGTTTTCGGTACTACATAGAGTTATTTTTAAAAATTCAATGGGATGAAAAGTCATTTTATTTGTAATTGTCATTGCTCTAATTTAACTAAAAATCATTTCGTCACAAATTAATCTCTCTTTTGAATGTGTGCACGAGGGAAATTGTTACTACAACGATATATTTCATGGGGACATCAAAAACAGACAAGTAATTTGGCAGGTTTTACAGAAATGGAACTACAATATCCACGTTATAACAAAATACATATTTTCAAATCAAAAATGGAATTTGATATTTTAAAAGTTGTAATGTGAACTCAAGAAAATATTTATATCATTTGCCTGCAAAAATTTACTACTCTCTAATTACCCTTTCTTCAAGAACTTAGTGGCAAAAATCCGTGAACATACTACTTGAATTAACACCCCTTCTTTCCTAACCGATACTTTGTTTATGTTCATAATTGTATTTGTGTGCTTTAAAATGCAATATTGTAAGGAATATCGCATCCCATAGAAGATATACGATATATTCCCTATGTAATCCAAGTAAATGAAAGATGGAAGTGAGAGGCACCAGATGTCCGACAAAAAAGGAAAATAATGAGACCGAAGATTGAAGTATCTAATAGACAACAATCAGTTTTCGGTAAATGGCCGTTGCACACACTCAAGTGGTGTTTAATAAACCGAAAGTTTTATTAATTCTCTTAATATTTTTGTGCGCATTATCATAACAATTTTGGTTGGAAACGACGCTTTTTTATTTAATACACATAAGACAACAGTAAGCTGAGAAATTCAGAAAAAATCCCGACCTAACACAATGATATCTCTGTGAGGAACAAGTCTAGCAAACGGTTTATTTAGCGAAAAAACAGTAAATAACCGTATGGGTTGTCAGACTTACTCCTGATAAAAACATGACTTGTTAATTTCTAACGTGTTGAGTGCTTTGTTATTATATATGTTTTTAGCTTACTGATTCCTTTTTGCCTGAAAGCTAAATCCCTCGTATCCAACAAACACCGTTTTAAGTGGAATAATCTGAATTTTGTCAAATATTTCAGTTATTTAAAATTTCCCATATTTTAATCGAAAAAGTGTACGCCCTTGAAACTAGAAGAATATGTTTTTTTTAATTTCGTCAGTAATTGTTTATCAGGGGATCATTGAAATAAACCATTTCATTGTTTTTACTTTTGACATCGAGATACCTATATCCAATAGGAACTGTTCACTTGGATTATATGATACAGTATTTACTTGGATTATATCATACAGTAATTTGTTACAATTTCTTAAGAAAACCTCGAGTGCACCTATCGTTCATGCCGCCATTTATCGATGCTCTGTGTCTAACAACCGTTCGTTCGGACTGCTCTAATAATAGCAGTGGTTTAATGCTTGTGCCACTTATAGACTTTACTGGCATTCTCTCAGCCACGTTATAAGCTCAGTATAGATAAGGAAAATTACTGGCAGGTGTGAACATCCGATTAGCAATGTGTTCAATTTTCTACATAAGCTAACTGCGTGAACAACTCATAGAAAGTATGTTTTTGGCTGTCTCTTCATTACAATTCAGCTGCGTCCCTCTGTTTTCAAGGACCTCTATTGAAAATATCTGGCACGTATATTTAAAAGTGTGATCATTTTCTTCATGGGTTAAATTGTTCTGAAATTTGAGAAATTAATCTTGTGCGAAACCGCTCTTCTCGTCCAATGAAGTCGTACAGAGCTGTTGAGGTTTTACTAACCCAACAGCCAATGTAGTACGTGTGCCACAGAAGGAGACCGTGACGTCACGCCTTGATTAGTATCAGGACTACGTAGCCTTCCACCGACTTTCATTCTATATCATTAGAACCAATGTAAGCGATCTGGCTCAATTTCTCAAGCATTCTAGCAATACAGTCCTGCACTCTTTTGTCTTTAAACTACTAGCTTAATCGATTACATAGATAAAGCTAGTAGTTTAAAGACATAGACGAGCTTAAATTTTTATAGGTTACAGAAAAACAATTACAAGCTTAATTGATTACATCAGTAACTTTGTAATCGGAACATTGTCGATTAGTAGAAGGTACGGAAGGCAGTAAAGATTTGTAAAATGAAGACCAATAATTTCTATGCAGCTTTTTTCCTATCACAATTAAAAATTAAAAAGAAATCCTTCAATTTTCAGAGTGCATTTATCGTGCATTTTTTGTGGAAAAGTTTTGGATGTAGTAAGAATGGGTACATGGTTCAGGAATTCTATTTCCGGACAAGCTGCATTACAGATGAATGCCTTTCAATTGTTTTCCATACCGCGTTAATTTCAAGTACCGCACATTTCCTTTTTTCAGGTTCCTATTTGCAATCACATTAGCTAAGTAAATTATGTGTTTGTAATGTTTCTGAGGCAGAAGAAAGCGAAACAGTTGGAACAATTGCTCAGAATATGTAAATCTTTCACTTGCGGACGTATATCGTACAAAAGCATATTAAAATAAGATAAACAGTCAGATGAAGCATTGATTCTTTAAAATTTGAATATTTACAAAATATTTAAGAAGATCATTAATTTTACAGTGAGAAGTATCCCAAGAAAGACAAATAAAATCGCTCGATGTACGTACACAGGTAACGTAAAAGTATTTCAAACTGAATGAAAAAATTTAGAAATACAAATTAAAACTTCAAACTTTTTTGCAAATCATGTAGCATGCTAGGCATTAAATATTAATAAATATCCCGTAGGCCCAGGCCTTTTTAACAATTTGTACCCCATCATGCTCATATTCATAAGATTTAGACCCCAAGTCAAGATAGTAATATTGAGCGCAAAAATCCTCCAAACACGTGGCGTCAGTGAATAAACAATGACATCGCTCTTTCCACGTTTCATTAATACATGGCAATCAAGAAATTGTTGTTCGGTAACCGCTGGGGAATCGAATACCGGATCTCTCGATATGCAGTCGAGCGCATTAGTCTTACACCACGGTGGGCAACAATCCACGGTGCTATGTGTGTTTTCGTGTCTGCTTCTAACAACATATGGCTCATTATCTATGGATTTCTGATGGGCTGAAGCTAACAGAACAATACACATCACATTGTGGATTGTTGGCCACCGTAGTAGTGAGGCTAGCGCGCTCGGCCGGATATCGAGAGATCTGGGTTCTGATTCCCCAGCGGTGACCGAAGAACAATTTCTCGGTTGACATGTATTCCCAAAACGTGGAAAGAGCGATGTCTTTCTTTATAGTACTATTGCGCTATTACTTAGGCATCAAATATTAATAGGTAGGCCTTAGGCCTCGGCCATTTAACAGCTTCAGTTCAATCGTGCTCACATACAATATAAAGCGCTTTTTCTTAATCAGTAAATCTTAATAAGCAGGGCTTAGGCTTAGGCATTTTTAACAGCTTTTACTCCGTTGTGTTGGTATTCATTAGGTTTAGATACCAAGTAAGGTTAATATTATTCTACTTTTACTTATTCATTAAATAATAATAAATAGGCCTTTTTGACATATTTTATTCAATCGAGCTCATTTTTGTGAGGTTCGGGCATGAAGTCCAGTCACCAATATTACGCTTTTACTTAGGCATTAAATATTAATCAATATGCTTTTGCTCCAGGCATTTCTGACAGATTTTGTTCAAGTATATGAAATATTTATTCTTAATTTAAACATATTCCTCTATATTTTATGATAGCCAACAATATTTTATTTTAGAGATCTACCTCGTAATTTTTTCACGTGCTGTATTTTAAAAGGAGGAATTTAATATGTTTTCTACATACCATTGTTCTGAACGAAAAAACATTGAGCTTCGAAATTTATATTACTTCATGAAATTTTAGTAACCAGCTTTCAGTAATGCATTGGATAAATGAAATATTAGATATAGTACTTAATTTCAATCATTCTAGTCATTTGTGTGATCTGCCTATTTTCAAATATTACGAATTTCAAAAGTAGTCAAAGATCTCTCTCACGAATTTATGGTAAAGCAATTAGTGAATGGTTTGTGAATGAAGAATTCTATATGCAATGCTTTTCCTGCACTTCACAGGATATTATATTTTCAAAGTCGTGGCTATTTGTTAATATTTTTCCGGGGATTTAATGAATCCCATGAGCAACGCAACGGGATGTGTAAGCAGTCATCCATTCACAATCTAGTACGAGTTTTTTCCAGATATGAGGAAGAGCCAGTGATGAAAGGATTACACCGCATCCATGCCACCCAGATAATAGAACTCGTACTCGTCTCTGACGAATGGCCACAAACCAGGTTGCAATGACTGCAGAATTTAGTAGAACTAAACTTATTGCCAATAAGAATGTAGCTGCTCAAAGTTCAAAAGATTATGTTAAACATTGTACTGTATCTCCATAGCATTATGTTTTAAGCTTATCAAAAATCAGTTGACATCTTTTGCAGAACAATATAACTGAGATCTAATGAGTGATATATAAAAACAATATTACTCAAACGCCATTTTTAATAGCCTACTTTTTGAAGTGCTGCTCTTTGTAACGACTGCAAGTTTGAGTATACATTAGTTTACTAATGGTTTTTATTCCTGGCACTAAAACATTTAAAAAGATCTAATGTCAAAAAGGAGAAAATGAAAGAAAATTTTGCCGTAGTTCTAACAGCACTTAGATGAAAACAATAATTCACTTTGACGAACCCAGACACTTACACGCTGCTCCGTAATGCAAAGAGTTGACTCTGCTTTTCATTTTGCTCCTTTAAGATTAGGAACAGCAAGCGCATATATATTTTCAAATGTTAACAATCACTGTTGATTACGTCCGCGTCAATTAGAATTTAATCAGCCTTGACAAAGTCACAGGTTTGTGCACGAAAGACTGGCTATACCAGTTTGTTTCCTACACCAATAAAACCTAAAAGCCTACGGATATAGTTTCTACGTTCAAAGATTTTCGTTTTTACTTTCAGGAGCCACACGAAAACTGTATCTGTTGATTACGCCCGATGATTCGGTGTCTTGATTCTTCCTTGTTCTTTCTTTCAAATCGGATGTTTGGATGTTACAAGAGAACGTGTGATGAATTAATTACATATTGACCAATGTTCTTCGGAATGCTAGCAAATTACTGTAATATTCTACAAATAATTTTCTCGCAACCAACTGTAGTCTAAACATTGTTGATTTAAAATTTGGGGCTAGAATTGTACCGTATTTTTTAACATAACAGTTTTTGAACTCTGATTACTGATGCTTACCTCCTACTTCCTTAGTGCTCCTCATTTTGTGATATGTATATGTAGTTGCATTGGAATGCTCCAGTAGTACAGGTGTCTCCGCAGTCTACAGGAAATCCACATTTCCGTCATTGTAACATATTCGAGAGTCATTTGATTGCAGGTTAGAAACATATGCGTTGTAGAAGATACGGAATCACCAATACATAAATTTAGATGGTGCCTTTATTAATAGCATTCGAATACGTTCTCTATCCACGAAGGTTTCATGTGCCTTCCAGTCCACGAAAAAAAAAAAGAAAAAAAAAGTGTTTATTTTTTTCGAATTGTTTTGTTTTGTTTTACACAGATGTCGCTTACAGTCTCTCTTAACAATTTTTGGGAATCCTTCACTACATTATGTAGCACGTAGTGCTTAATCTATGGCTAACCACCTGCAAAAAAGCACGATCATTACTGGGTAGTGCTTCTTCAGTGCCGAGTTTGAATAAAAGGGGACATTTCCGGAATATGTACGAAATTTCCTCTGCTGGTCAGTCAGAGTGGAATTATTTACATATCTCAAAATTCCTACAAATTGCGTCAACTTATAGCCTACTATTTCCATGGATTCCTGCTTTCCGAAAATGAAAGAACAAAGAAAGTTACCAGCCGAGATCGGAGAAAATTATACTTATAAATATTTTTTCAAATACAATGTCGGTAACTGTTCCACCTAAGATAAGTCTAAAGCATTATTTACAAAAAAATACCAAAACAGTATGCTATTAAAGAAAAATTACGACGAATATACAGGGGATGAACAAAAATATGGAAACACCTGGTAAAAAAGGAATTCGATACTTAATATGGTGTAGGACCGCCTTTTTCATACAAGGCGGGCTGGATTCTCCTGGGAATGGACAAATACAAGTCTGGGATGGTGGTTAATGTGATGTTATACTATTCGTTCTGCAACACGCGTTCGAATTGATATAAGAAGAACAAGTCTTGGAGGCGGATACTGTGCTCGAACCTTTACCTCCAAAATGGACAATAGGGGATCTATTATTTTGAGATCTGGCGATTAAGAGGGCCAAGGGAAATGGGAAAAATCATCAGCATGCTCAGCAAGCCATGATTACACGATATTAGCTGCATGAATTGGGGACTTATCGTCTTCATAAATGGCAAAGCATGCAGAAACACTGTTTGTACCATGGGGCGGAAACGGTCGCTCAAAGTGCTTAAATAATCCTTGTCAGTGACATGACCTCGCAAAGTAATAATGTAGACTGCATAATACCACAATATGACTTGAAAAACCATGACAGAACCACTACCATGCTTCACTGTCCGCAAAAGTCACACCGGACTGTAAGTTTGGGCGAGCGTTATCCACACGTAACTCGCCCACAGGTCGAAACAGTGTAAAGGTCGATTCATTGTACCAGATGACAGCCTTCCGTTTGTCAGCAGTCAACGTAACTTTCGATGCGTACCTTGCGGTACACCAAATATACTTGCTACTTTGGTCATGGAAGCATCACCATACGGGCCCCAACAATTTGCCCTCTCTGAAACTCTTTAAGCTCCGACATAATTCACTAGCAACGCACAGATCAATGTCTAGGCAGCAACTGTGGCTACTTGCCGGTTTGTCACGTTTTGTAGCACACATTCATTTTCAAGACCTCTGGCGCCATCTCAATTTTCACGTGGAAAAGTTGGTCTTTATACCCATACATTTTTACCAGCTGTTTTCATATTTCAGTCCATCCCCTGTACCTTAGGTTGTCAAATATGATATATTTGAGCATATACCTTTGCACAGAATGAGGTATCAGAAGCCAGGTAGCAATTTCCTCAAACTTCATGTTAACTATTAATAACAGAGATGCATTTTTCACATATTCACAAATTTCATAACTGAAATAAATAATAAAAATGCATGTTAAGAAATAAGGGCAGTTACACTGATCTTCGAAATATTGCTAGACATTCAATATCACATCCATCGTTCATACTGGAAGAGGAAAATTCGGATACCAATCACTTCTGAAATGTTTATTTTTTGGTGCATGTTTGTGAGTTATGCCAACATCTGATACGTTTCTGTCCATCATACTACACTGCTGGCCTCCCAAAATGCAACACCAAGAAGGAAGCATCCAATTGGCCTGAAATTCGTAGCATGCGTCGCCCGCAAGAGGACATGCAAACGATTAGCATTGCAGGGCATATGCAAATGAAGTGCGCCCGGCACGCCACCGAGAAGCACTATAAGAAGGGGGCATAGAAAGGTGTTAGTAGTAATAGTGTGTTGTGCTGCCGGACCTGTGCGTGGTAAGCTTCCTGATGCCTTGTCGCAGAATACGGCAGTCATTCCAGCACGTTTCGGTGTTCGACAGAGGAAGAATAGTGGCTTATCGCGAGAGCGGTTTATCGTACCGAGACATCTGCGCCCGTGTGGAACGACATCCAGCCACAGTGAGGCGAGTATGGACTCGGTGGGTGCAAGAGAAATGGACGGTCAGACGTGAGCGATTGCTGCAGCCGCGGCACACCACAGAACAAAAGGACCGGCATGTTGTGCGGCGAGCATTGACGGCTCACACCACCACATCACGAAAGTTAGCGCAAGAAATAGGGTGTTTTGCGCAACAACCTGTGTGAGCACGTACCGTTCGACGTCGTCTGAAGGATTCGGGACCTGTCGCACGGCGCTCATTGTTCCGATTACCATTGAAGTTACACCACCGGTAAGTGCGGAAGAAGGGGCTGTTCAACGCCGCACCTGGACTACGGAATGGCACGACATTGTCTTTTCCGACGAATCCCGCTTCTGCCTGCAACCCCACGATGGTCGGATAAGCGTGTGGCAGCACCGGGGCGAGGGACTGTATGATGCCTGCATTTTGCATCGCGACACCGGTCCGTCGCCTGGCGCTATAGTTTGGAGTGCAATTGGATATGTCGGAAATGCTTCCTTCTTGGTGTTGCATTTTGGGAGGCCAGCAGTGTAGTATGATGGACAGAAACGTATGACACCCGCACCCCTCTGGTACGCATCGCCGGTACACTCAACAGCAACCGACTCATCTCCGATGTTTTGGAGCCTGTAGTCCTCCCTTACCTGCAGGACCTTCCATCGACCCACGTTTCAACAGGACAATGAGCGCAAGATCGTGGCACGTATCTTGCAACAATTCTTCACGGCCCTCTAAGTGTCACTGTTGCCGTAGTCAGCGTGTTCTCCCGATATGTCGCCCATCGAACACGGCTGGTCGCTGATCTCAACCGAGTGGCCCGGCAAGCACCACCCGCGGCTACACCTGATGAACTGTGGCAACGTGTGGAAGCATCCTGGACCGACGTACCCCAAACCCACATCCAAAGGCTCTTTCGTCCGATGCCGCGGCGTGTAGCGGCCGTTATTGCCAGCCATGGGGGCCACACGAACTATTGATTTCAGCGTGGTCCGCAAGTCTCACAGGCCTCTAAGCTTATTTGTTTTATCTTGGTATATGTTGTTATGTGTCCAGTAAATCTGGTGTTGCTTTCTCGTGTTCTTCTTGGTGTTGCATTTTGGGTGGCCAGCAGTGTATATACCAAGCGATTCGTTCCGCCATGCCATTATACCACTGCATCATACGTCTCTGTACTTTTAGCAATGCATCACTTTCCACTATGCGTCCTTTTAATTAGGTGCTAAACGACCAGCGTGAACAACTCAGTGGGAAATAAGCAGTCTCCCGTCCCTAATTTAGGGTCACTAGTTCCAGGAAAGGGATAAAGCTTGGGCTGTAAGACAATCCCAACATCCATGTCTCATCATGCACCCATCGCTGGCGAATAGTCAGAAGCCAGCATTTTAACACCGTACAATGCATCCATTGTACCCTGGGTCTATCTATATGCAGGCCTGACGGTAGTGAATGATCCAAAGAGTCCACAAACATCCCAAACTGAGAGGGGACCTACGTGGATACCCATCACTTTAGCTACAGTGTCTTCTGAAATCCTAATCCAGAACGGGAGGGTTTTGGATGATAAGAGTTGCAACGACCTATAGAAATAACTTTCGCACTAGAGACGGAGAGGCCTACTCCCCCTAAAGGAAATGGTTCACCTCTTGGATTGCTTAGATTTTTAGATGGAATTTTTATTCGTTCTGGGGAAATAAACCTGGTACAAGAAAATGAAGAAATTGGAAATCTCAAAAATCGTTTTGAAGATCTAACCAGAGTTATTATTTCCGTTTGCAAAAGTTGCAGCAGTACAAGAAAAAGAGCCAAAAAAACTGCATTCCTGATGGTCGGAGAAGCTGAGGCCTTTTCGATACAAGTCCAGACATTGTAGGCCCAAAATGCAGCGACCGAATTTGATTCTGCAATAGAGTGGTTATTCGCGGGAATACAACAAATCTCATTCAGCATACAGAGAAGAAATTATTATCTCAAATGTCACTTATCGGAGGGGTGTGTATTAAACCCAATCCTCGGGAAATGCATTTGGGTTTCCAAATGAGATCGCTGTGGGTTCCGTGATAACACGCAACTAGAAACAGAAGCATTCAGAGGGGAAGTATATAACAACGGACACTATCTACCAACAAATAATTGGACACCCTGCAATCAACGATATCTGCTGTCCTCAAACACGTCACGGCCGCCGGCGTTAAATATCGTGTGGGAAAAAGGAAAAAACAACGCAACCAGTCGCATGTAAGATGCCACGCAGTTCGGAGCTCTCTGATTTCGAGAAAGGTGTAATCGTCGTATATCACAGAAATGGCCGATCCATACGTGACATATATAGTGAGTTGTAGTACCCAAAATCTACAGTGGCCTACGGGGACCCATGTTACTTTAAGGATGACAATACCACCTGTCATGTTCCGAGGTCCACCATGGCTTGGTATGGTGACAATGGGATTAAGCGAATGAACTGGCCTGCGCAGAGCCCGGACCTTAACCCTATCGAACACATCTGGGACGAGTTAGAGCGTCGTCTTAAGGCGTGCCCTACTGTCCGAAATCGTAGAAGGAACTGACCGGTCTTCTCCAAGCCGAGTGAAAGAAAATACCGCTAGCCGTCGTAAAACGCCTGGTTGAGAGTATGCACCGGAGGGTGGCAGCTGTAATCGCCGCTCGTGGAAGCCTCCACCAACTTTTGAAGGTGAATAAACTTCGTTTACCTTTGCTATCACAGGTGTCCAATTACTTGTCGGTAGATAGTGTAGATGAGACTGTGAAAATTATGTTGGATTGCCACTTTCAAGATGATGGGGAACAAGTGGAATCCTCACTGCAAAAGAAATGGGGCATCAATATAGGATGGCCCCTTGACGCAGGGAATGGTTTAAAGTTCACGAGGGAAGAGGTTGTTGACGCATTGAACACACTGAAGACAAGCACAGCACCCGTAAATGCTCGGTTTGACTTTAGCATTGTTAGAGCAAACTGTCATACCAATCGTGAGTATTTCGTGGTGCTCCTAATTGATTGCTCAGGAGGTGATGCTTCCCAGACATATAGAAAACCGCGGTGCTGGTCCATTTCAACATGACCGTAAAGGACCAGACAGATTCAGCAACCTGAAGGACATCTGCGTTACCTCGGCCTACAGCAAAGTGCTGGACCAAATAAAAATGGTCAGAGATATTTACTTCCTTGTGGACCAAGGAAAGCTAAATAAAAACCAATTCGGTTTCTTACTAGAGAGAAGCTCGTGGATGAAATATGATAGAATGACTTAGCGACCCTGAGAAGACTGACTTAAAAGAGAAATTGGAAAACAGGCTTGTCGAGGCATTGATCCAGCAATGAACTGATAAAGGTTCATGATGTTGTATCCCAGTAACTGTAAGAGCCTGTTGAGATATGCGATAAAATATGTTATTCTTTTAACGATATTTTTAACAATTCAGCTTAATCACCGTACCATCCGTAATGAGCATTTAGCAAAATTACAACAAGAAATGTCTTGAATATTGTGAACTAAATCATTCAAAAAGTGCTGTAATACATTTCCTGATATCCATCGTCCTCAGTGCAAGAAGTCTAAGTTCAGGGTGTTAACCAAAATTATTAAAGCTTGAAGGATAATGCTGTTCAGAATGTAAGAGTTTCCTTTATTGACGATATACGTGAAAAAAACAATATTTTGTTTTTGAAACCGTAGGAACAGCACTTTATTTGCAAATAAAACTAGTTTTTGAATTAATAAATTTGAAACGAATACTTCCCTTCGATTTCCTTTTAAGAGAAAAATAAAGTAACGTGATGCAAAATGCTCTTCAAAGATCCTTGACTGTTCCCTGCAGATGTTATTTTTACTATTTTGTATTTGTAAAAAACAGTGTTAATAAAAGGAAATCTAATTTTACACTAAATTATTTGAAAAAAAAATATTATACATAAGTTTATTTAAGGTAATTATTCCACCCCAGGCACACGGCTAAGTGTTTGTATTAGACGATTATTTAATCGCCATAATGAAGACAGCAATGGCAAGTAAAAGTAGCATTCGAGGTCTGTGAGTGAATTGGAGATACTACTTAGGCACGAACCGTGATGAGCCAATTTTATATTATTTTGTCTTTAAACTGAATATTATTAAATTGTGAAATTCAAAAAACTAAATTAGATATTACTTAAAATATTTAGTTTAATATGAGCCGAAAGATATAAACTAAACTCTGGCAATTATCGAAGAATATAACTTTGAAACAAAGAGGAAAATGAAAATGAAGTCTAAGAGTGTTCAAAGTAAATTTTCAAAGTATAGCGCGCTTTAAAAAATAAAGAAAGAAAACCCTGGACTTCGCGTGTAAAATAACAGAAAGGTAAGAAAAAGGTTATTCTCTGAAATTCTTCCAACCCCTAGTTTAAACAGTAGTTTACTTACAAACATAAAGTTTTAAAAAGATTAAACGACCTAATTTTATGTACACACTCCGAATAAATATAAATAGATTAATATACCTGACTGCAACAAGAAACATTTCCTCTTATGCAGTATGTAAACAGGAAATTTGGACGAGGAATTTGTAGCAGCAGGAATATAAATCTGGAGTCATTTGATCAGTTGTCCAAAGTTTCAAGAGCTGTCCTTTCATTACTATATCATTTTAAGATATATCGCATTTATGCCGCAATTCCATATCAGTAAAAATTGACTTTCAGTAGGGTATTCTTATCCTAGATCACATCTTTAAAATATAGAGGGCCGCGGTGGCGCAGTGGTCTAAGGCGCTGGCCTTTGGTCATTCGTCCGTAAGGGGTCCGGGTTCGAATCCCGGTCAGGCATGGATGTTGTGTTTGTCTTACGGCACTTGCTCTCTCCCTTCCCTGGAACCAGTGACCCTAAATTAGGGACGGGCGACTGCTTATAGCCCATTGAGTTGCTCACGGTGGTCGTTAAACCTCCAATCAAAAAAAAAAAAAAATATAGAGGAGTAATTTAAGTTGAATATTTGTTTGGTGGCTGTGGAAAACTTTAGAAAGGTATGTAATTTTTTGTAATACATAAATATTCAGTGTTTTTTTTTAAAAGATGTTGAATTTGGAATTAAAATTAGCACTAAAATGCATTAATTTCAAGAAAAATTGGCAAGTAAATACTATTCATCAAAGTTCTCAGAGAAGGATGTAAAACTAAAAACTAATGAAATTCATAGTGGGAGAGTTGGTATGGTATAATACATGGCAGTGAATCTTTGAGTTTTAATCTGCAGCATCATTCAATATCTTATAATTCTAACTGCAGTTTAACGATTCCAGCTACCTCCTAAAGGCTTTTCAGAATGCATTCAAAGTCTCTGGTTCTGTTAATTCCAAGTAGTACATAAATGTTGATATACAAAGGTTTATCAAAATAATTGAAAAGCTTACGGTTAGTGTAGAACTTCTTTTTAATAAATTTTAGGACGATCTGGAGCTTCGTGAACAGAAGCCTTTCATTGTCAAATAAGCTTATGTAGGTCATGCGCATACGATAATGGAATTTGTGATCATTGTTCCTGTAAAACATATCCTAATGTGTCAACGGCTGTTAGAGAGAGAGTCTGTGATCTGACCTTTCGATGTAGATATTCCAGCAGATGTTCAATAATGTTCAGATCTGCAGAGTGAGGTTGCCACAGTAACTTTTGTACCTCATCTGATGCTTTGCAAATCAAAACGTGACACGTTTCGCACAATGCCTGGGTGCATTAATTGCTTGAACGGGGGACGGACATTAGCGAAAATTCCTGGCGACATGGGATGCAGGTGGTAGCCAAGAATGGATTCGTACGTTGCAGGCGTGTCGCGAATCTGAAGAATAAACAATGGCCTTAAGGAATGCCATGATTTGACACAGTACGGGGTCACCTCAATGCTTACGAACCTGTACCAAGCAGTCGTTGGTGCTGGTGGGCATGGGAGCGGTAAGCTTATGCAAATTTTTGTAATTCGTAACCTCTACCAGTGGTGGGAAACAAAGTCAAAAAGGATTCATTAGACAAGATGAGACGTTGCTAGTCTTTAGCATCGCAGTTTGTATGTGTTTTGCATTACCTTACTATTTTTGTTGCACTGATGTTGATAATCAGAATTGTTTGGTTTGCAGCACGGCCATAAACACCGGTATGAGGGAGTTCCTCACGAACTGCCAAGTCGGAAATGAAATCATTCCGATTGGTGTTCAACTCCGCTGCTTGCTATCTGTGGTGGTATGATCTTGTGCTTATGTTATACAGTCTGCGCCAAAGTTCGCACATCCTTACCACATATTTTCCAATGGCTTCGACAATTTGCACATTTGGAGGCAACTCCGTGTCCTTTTCTCGAGGTAGTCATAATCTTACATCCAGTTCTTCACGTGACAACAGCGATTTCTGCCGTTCTAGCTGCTGAAGTTCTGGCAAGATGCATACTAAACTTCATGATCTTTTGGGGGTCATTAAGATCTGACATGGTCGTAATTGGTCTGCAGTATCTGTTTTACCAGATATGATGTCCCAGCTACGTGATAACCGAGATATAATTACTCCCCTTATAAAGTCATATTGTTGGTGACGTCGTCACACGGGATTTTCATACGACGCATCGCGTGTGCTCCAGACGAAGTCGGTGTATGCTATAAAACAAATGGTGAATTAGTGCATACATTTCAAAGCTACAATGGATCGGTTTTACATAAACAGAAGATGTTGTTCATTGAAATTTTATATGCGCAAAACTTTCTATTTTGCTCTAGGTTTTATTAAGCAGCACAATGTCTTAAATTTTATATTATTGTGGGCAAACTGTGAATGAATCTGTATGTGTATGGTAACCAAATTATTGAAAAATCGTTGGACTTTAAAATTTTTACAGTTATTGATCTTCATTTACATTAGTTTTATGATTTTCTGCCGTGATTGCAAATTCTGCCTGATAAATTTGCAGAGGAGTTTGTTGAACCACTTTAACGTACAATCTATCAATAATGTTAAGTAATTAAAAACAATATGATCTACATTTGACCAAAACTAGTTGAATTTGAAAATCTTTGTTAAAACCCTAAATCGCCATTTGACGTCTAGCATGAATTCTAAAGCAGATGGTGATTAGTAAAATTCAAAATCGCTGGAAATGACAACTGGAAAAAGTGACGGCATTAGCACTTTATGTGTTGATATATTTTCATTTGGCACATTCCAATTTATATTACAACCTGCCGAACAAATTCTATAGGGGTACAGAAATATTCTCGGAAACTTCAAGCACCCCACAGCAGAGAATTTTGCATTCTCTGAGAGTAAAGATAGCCTTTTAAAATGAAAACCAGATAGGTTTGATGCAAATTTGTGGATATATATTAAATAAAATTTATTTTCTCAATAAGTTTCTGCAAACTTTAAATTTGTATTTCATTATCAACATCCTTCTGGAAATAATCACAATTCAAACTGACGATTAAGTAAAAAAACTGAAAAAAAGTTTACATAACACTTTAGAAAGAGAAGTACCTGATCATCTGGAAGCAGAAGTGCAGGAAATTTCACAATCTCTTTCTCTCGGAAAGAGAAAGAGTACGAATGTTCTTTTCCTTCTGATAAATCAGTGATGCCCAGATTTGAATTGTTACATCTATGTTTTTGCAACAGAATTCGTTTTACGGTCTACTTTCATTATCTGCAGAATTTTGTTTGGAATGTTGTTGAATGGTAAATGTAAAATGATATCAATGCAATACCTTCTGTTTAAACCATTCGCTTTACCTGATTTATTGAGAGAAAGTAGCTTGATCTATTTCTAGATCCTTTTTTCGATTGTAGAAAAACGATTGATTTTTGTCTTTTGTTTTGAAACATGATCAATTGAAGGTGAAAGAGCCTTAAATTATTTTATTCATGCCGGAAGTATTTACAAGCCGTACTCATTATAACCGTAACTTCAGTGTGATTTTCTTGGTTGTATTTTCCGGCTATGATGAAAGTCACCATTCTTTAATTTAGTTTGGGAAAAATCACGGTATTGACTCAGAATGATAAGTGATTTCTTATTATCAGAATTAAAAAATTCAGATTCCTTGATATTCTGGTTCTTTATACGAGTGCCAGCAAGTATGCCCTAAGTGCCAGCAAGTATTGACCCTCAATATTGTAAAATTTGAGTTTAGGTGCTGTGCCTCTGTAGTTATCTGTGCCCAGAATAATCATCGGACACGCAGGATTAAGCGCAATTTCAAGCAATCTGCAAGAACAGGCACCTTTTTTCACAAAGCTCATTTGTCTCTGGCACAAGTCTCGGAATTTGTTATGTTTTGGCTATTCGTCAGATTTCCAAGACAAAATTTTATTGAGACACAAATGGAGGTATCCCCTACAACAGTTGTGGATTGGTTCTCCTTTAGCCGTGAGGTGTGTTTCAACTGGGACCAGAAAATTAGGCAGTCGCTTGGAGGCCCAGGGAAAATTGTAGAAGTTGATGAGTGTAAGATCGGCAGGAGAAAGTTCAATATGGAATGTATATTCAAGGCCAGTGGGTTTTTGGTGGTATTGAACGAGGAAGCAGGAAAAAGGTTTTAGTTCCAGTTGAAGAACGTACAGCACGGACATTAAAAATGTCATTCAAAACTTCGTTTTGCCTAAAACTACAATTTCGAGTGACTGCTGGAAGTCATATGACCATCTCGATCAGCATGGATTCCACCACTTGAAAGTCAATCATAGCATCAATTTTGTTGCACCCATAACAGGTGCTCACACCAACAACATAGAGAGAGAGAGAGAGAGAGTGGTGAGCAGTGAGAGGTAATATCCCAAGATTTGGTGGAGTCAAGAAGCACTGCTCTGGATACTTAGCTGAATACATGTTCAAGCGAAGTGTTCCAGAATTGAATCTCCGGAGCGATTGGCGCATAGCGACAAGTCCCCGCTCCTGCAGACGACGTCGAACGGTACGTGCTGACACAGGTTGTTGCGCAACACACCCTAATTCCTGCGCTGACGTTCGTGATGAGGCGGTGCGAGCCGTCAGTGCCCGCCGCGCAGCATGCCTCTCCTCTCGTTCGGTGGTGTGCAGCGGCGGTGGCAATCGCTCACTTCGGTCCGTCCGTCCATCCTGCACCCACCGATCCATACTTTCCTCACTGTGGGTGGATGTCGTCCCACATGGGCACCGATGTCTCGGTACGATAAACCGCTGTCGCGATAAGCCACTATTCGTCCTTTGTCGAACTCCGAAACGTGCTAGAATGAGTGCCGTATTCTGCGACGAGGTATCAGGAAACTTTCCAGGCAAAGGTCCGACCGCACAACACAGTTCCACTACTTACATCCCACCTTCTGTATACCCGTCTTATAAATCTTCTCCGTGGCGTGCCGGTCGCACATGATTTGAAATGCTAATCATTTTCATATCCTCACCCGGGCGACGCATACTGCGATTTTCAGCCAAATCGGATGCTTCCTTCTTGGTGTTACATTTTGGGTGGCCAGCAGTGTAGAAAAAGGCTCTTTTCAGGGCCAGTATTTTTTTAAGAGTGACTAAATGCCTACTTCATAACATTTATAAATCACACCATATATTATGCAGGTGGCCAGCTATTAAATGCACCAGACTCAAGAGTCTTTCAAAAAGGGTGCTATCAATATTGTAAAAGTTCTTTTGTATACAAAACAGGGAGTTGTGTAGCTTTTTGAAGCCAGCTGAAGTATCCACAAACTAGCAACCCCATATCAAAAATAATCATCACATATACATCTCATTAAAAAATTATCCATAACATACTATATATTACATCTAACACTTTCTATTGAAATAACATTGTTTTCCAAGACTTCCGTAAAAATTTACATTACACTAGCATGTTTAAGAAACTACACTTGTGTATTAAAAACAATGGCACTGAGTGAATTTTTGTGCTTATGCATGCTTTGAGTTCATGAGGATTACTATATTTTCAAGAAAATTTAAATGGAGCTCTTCAGCACTGAAATTTTATACATTCATACATATTGTTAAGTTATTCTCTCAGATTAGCTCCTCAAAGAAATGCCATGTTAGCTCCTCAAAAAAAGGCCTTGTGCCAAGTACACATTTGTTAGCTCCTCATAGAAAGACCATATGCCAAATACACGTTTGACTGATAGAACTAGAATTTACTTTCTGTTGGTGTATCAAATGACTCCATTTGCACCGATCTCTGCACACTGCATGAGCTTCATTAACATCCATCACACGCCACACATAAGATCTCTTGTACTTCATACTCATAATATTTTTTTTTCAAGCAGACGTTCTTGAATCTGATTCTCCCATGATTTTCTTGGCCTTCCTCTACATTTCTTTCTTGTCACTTGGGCTTAAGAAATTCTCTTAGTAATCATGTATCCATTCATTCTTCCAACATGGCCAAACCGTTACTAACATCATATTGCTTCACATTACATATCTGCAACACATCTTTATTCGTCACGTGATCAGAACATGTCTTGCCATAAACCTCCATAAGTACAGAATCTTATATTATTCAGTTACACCACAAAAAAGTTGGGTACAAAACTGAAATTTTAAACAACAATTTTGACTTTGGTTTTGCAGTTTAAACCATGAGGTGATTAGGTGCAAAATCAAATCTTGAATCATAGCTTTGGCTACAGTTTTACAATGTACATACACTTTATTGCATATGTGAATACTCTCTGATACAGGAAAACTAATTTACCAGCAAAACTATCTTTTAAACTGCATAAATTTCAATTTATTATGTCTACAAACCTAAAATATAACAAAAAATATTGCTAATTTTATCAGCATACTTCAATTTGTATAATTAAGTCATGTGTAAAATTATTTTTTTGCGTATATATGCCGTGGTCCCATATGCAATTGGTAAGGACCTTAATTTTTATTTACTTTTTACCGGGTGTTTAAAAGTCCTTAAAAAGTGCTTATTTTTTGTATGAGAAAAAAGAGGGGATGGAGTTTTCAACTACAAACTAACTTTTTCCACTCATACAAATGCAAGATTTTCTACATGTTTTCACCCTTTTTGTTAAACAATTTAGTTAACTAGTGAATAATTTCTCTTTGCCAAAAAGTAAAAACAGGGAAATAAATACAAAATGTAAAAAAAAGGGTGTGGAAAAAAACTGAAAACCCTTTTGAAATACAACTAAAATCACATTCTCTCAATTTACTTGATTGTATTTGAGTTGGAGGTTCCCTATTGCTCGATGTAAATCATTTGATTTTTTGGTTTACTATTCCGGTCTCTTTGTGTGAATCTGCATTAAAGATTCGAGGAGTTATTAACATCGTACCTTGCCTCTTTCTACTTCCCTTCCTTTTTTCAACTTTTTCCTCCGTCTTTTACAACATATTTTCCTTTACTGGTGCATGGAAACAGCCTGTCTTGCCGTGGTAAACAGCCAAACTTCCTCCGTTCACCACCCCAAAACCAAGAGCCCTCAGATTCATACCAACAAACACATTTTCTCCCCTCCCCCTGTAACATATTCAAGTTATGTACAGCAGATGTGTGAGTGGCAATAGTGAGACTTCAGATGTTGTTGTGATGGTGTGATGCCGATGCTCAATAAATCGTTTTGTTTAACTTGACTAATACTTAAGTATTATTATTACTACTATTAGTAAATACCTAGTTTTAACACACACACACACACACACACACACACACACACCCCTCACAAATAATAAACACAATTCTACTGACCCCAAAGCAAATCACAGGAAAAACTTGTAAGCTTTTTCTCTTTTTTACCTCTGCGTCGCATAAGAACATTCCTATTTATCGCTATTTCCCAATGCCCGAAGGAATGCACACATTTATCTACCACCAACCTTCCCTCCTCTTCACATTACCTCTCTGCAAGCAATTAACTGTATGGAAGTTTCTTTAAAAAAAACTTAGCACCTCATAGGCATTTACCAACTGATGAACATACCCTTCTGTGCGATGACGCAGACAAGTGTATATGTTTATATATATTAAGAACATTGCATAAGATAAATGTCCCAAACATTTTCTTTTCAAGTCAACCATGGTTTTTCTGGGTATTGACCTGCTACGACCCAGTCGTCCTGATGAAGCTAGGTCAATACCCAGCGAAACATTGGTTGACTTGAAAAAAAAAATTGTGATGAACCACTTTTTATGCTCTTAATGTATGTGTTATCGTCACAATACCATCTTTGAGATCAAGAAAGTGTATGTGCGGATTTTTCTGCATTTTTTCCCATGTTCTAAGTTTTATCGAAGAAAAGGAGCATTATTCTCCTTCCTGACTCTTAATATCAAAAAGCCCTGTTATTGAGAATCATTGGCACTACTGACTCACCCCCGAAATTTTTGATTTATCCGTCATTCATGATGTGGTGTTTTCAATTTTTATCTTTAAAAAAGTTAATTACATCAATAAATAAAGTACTTATGCTTATAATGCAGTATTAGAGGAAATTTCATAATCCATCTGAAATAAGAGTTCATGGAATTTTAAATAAAATCCGTCTTCCAAGGGGAGTTGAGCCCCTTCTAGCGCCTACTAAGACGGCCCTGTCCACACTTGACTGAAGTTGATATTGCATGACGGAGAATATGAGTTTTCTTTTTTGTAGCCGCACATTGTTTTTTTCATATAGAGACTGTTTCTCATAAGGGTCGTGTAAACGCACAAGCATATCAATACAGGCTGTACTTTTGCCTCCCCGGTGGCGCAGTGGTCTAAACAATGGCTTCTGATCACTCGTGCGAAATGGGTCCGGTTCAAATCCTGGTGAAGCATGGGTGTTGTGTTTGTCTTACGACACTGGCTCTCTCCTTCCCTGGAGCCAATGGCCCTAAATAAGGCATGGGCGACTGCTTACAGCCCATTGAGTTGCTCACAGTGGTCGTTAAGCCTTCAAACAAACAACAACAACAAAACAGGCTCTACTTCTTTTAAAGAGATTATTATTAGTCCAGAATGTCTGAGTTTTTAGCATTGGCAGTTCCAGAATTTACATTTAGAGAGTTACAACAGATTAAAAGTTTGTTTCACAACTTTGGACTACAAAATTAAGTTATCTGATGCCACAATATGGTAGGATAACAATGTATACATACCTTTGATTATGAAATGAGGAGATTTCTATTTTTGAACCATATGGATGAAAAAGGAACAAATAAAACAGTGCATATCACAGAATTAAAAGAACATCATTCATCAAGTCCACAGCTGCTTGGCTATGCATGCCCACCCCTGGTTCCTAGTGTAGGAAAACCTGAAGTTGTTACTGGCAAGTGGCTAACAGAAAATCTATCATTCAACATTTTCAAAGCATATTATTTTGCAGATTAATTAAAAATGAGAAATGTTTGTATTAAATTAGGAGATTGTTAATTTTTAATGTTTTTTGAAAAATGTGAAGACTTTCTGTAAGTTTCACACATAGAAGTATTTCCCATGAATGTTTTTCCGATGCTTAAAATAAAGTCACTGAATATACAGTTTGAGCTAATAAGGAAAATAAGAAGACTGAGAAACAATATATTTTAAAATTCTGTTCACTTGTAAAGAAAATAGCAGAAACTGATGAGTTAGGGTTATGGGTTTTGAATCCATGTTACACTTGCTAATCTGGATTTTACACGACCTGATTTCTGAGAGCTGTAAATATTTTTGGTAGAGATATTTTTGGTAGAGAAAAGGCATGTACAATATGCCAACCGACCTCTGCTACACTATCCTGGTGGCCAAGTAATAGAATGCTTGTGTCTCTAACTAGTGGGTGAGGCATGGGTGGTAGTACATATGTTTTGAGAGATCATCTCTGTTAGGGAACATCTCAGAGCACACAAACACATTGGTGAGGTTTACTGTCAGTGTGATGAAGTTCATGAGATGAAAGTTGAATTTTCCAACTGAAATGCTTAGAGCACATCATGTTGCTAAGGTTTTTCAGCTGTAAATGAACATATGTTTTGAAAACTGACTTTCCTATATGAATTCCTTAGGCATACAACACATGAGTGAGGCGTTTTACCTTTGTGTTGGTGGTTATGATGTGAAACATCAGATCTCCATTTGAATTGCTTGGAACATACATCATATTGTTAGGTTTTTCACCAGTAGTGGAGCATACATTTTGTAAAATTATCACTCCTAGTGAATTGCCTGGAACATACAGAAGACTGGTGAGGTTTCTCAGTTGTGTGAAAAACATACGTCTTGAAAGTTCTTTTTTTTTTTTTTTTTTTTTTTTAATGGAGGTTTAACGACCACCGTGAGCAACTCAATGGGCTATAAGCAGTCGCCCGTCCCTAATTTAGGGTCACTGGTTCCAGGGAAGGGAGAGAGCCGGGGCTGTAAGACAAACACAACATCCATACCTCACCGGGATTCGAACCCGGACCCCAGACGGACGAATGATCAGAGGCCAGCGCCTTAGACCACTGCGCCACCTGGGCGGCCTCTTGAAAGTTCAGCTTTCTTATTAGACTTATGGAACACACATTGTACTGATGATGCTTCTCACCACTGTGAAGGAGCACATGTCTTGAAATTTTAGACTTTTGTGTGAATATCTTGGAACACATATCACACTGGAAAGGTTTTTCACCAGTGTGGATCTTTACATGCTTTAAAAGACTTCTTTTGTGGGCAAATTTTTTGAAACACCCATCACACTGGAAAGATTTGCTATTTGTATTCTGTTACAACAGTCATGCAAAGCTGGAATCTTCTCTGAATTTCTGGGAGCATATTTCATACTCTCAGTAGCCTCTGGAACAATGTACGGGGATGAATCAGCTGCTTAATTCACTTAGAATTTCATTCATCCATGAATTCCCCTGAAGGAGTTTTCAGTGCAGTGATTCCATGTTCATAAACTTACAATTTTCACTTATTCAGAAGACTGCCATCTAATAATTTCCCTCAACTTCCTTTGGATATCTTTTACTGCGAAGAAACATGAAACTTCTTGGAATACAAACACAGAAGCTCTTTTCGCACAACTTGATCTAGAAGAATTTCTCAGAAAGCATGTTAATTCATTCCATAAAACTTTGTGGTGCAATAACAGTTACAATATTGCTGAATATTCACTAGATTAAGATAACTGCTTAACTTTTATTGCAGGCTATGTGCCAGTTAGTATCCAAAATAGCATAGCTTTCCGTGATAACTAATGCAATCTGTTTCGAATCCCACTGGCTGTCATTCTTCAATATGCTTTGAACCTGCAAGATTTTGCAGAAAGACTACAGCAAGTTTTTTTTAACAGTAAGATTTTTTTAACCATCCAATCAGGCAGCATTTATGTGATAACCAACGGATTTCTAGTGAGTACCACAGACTCAGTTTGCCACAAAGGAAGAATATAGAAACCAAATTCCTTTAAGCAGTATACTTGAAGAGCTTCCACACAAAGAAGATATTTCTAAATTTCAAACATTTTGATGGATATTTAAGCCATTATGAAAATTTATTAAAAGCGACAGTGCTTAAATATTGTAGAATAGGGAGATTTCACCATGGAAAAAAGTAAAGAAAATATCATCAAATATACATCAGGTGTCTCTTGATGATACTTCTGTTTTATTTTTAACATTTTTTTGGAAATTTAACAAAACGTCGGCATTTATTGCATCAGTGAAGTTGCAGTTTATAATAATAGAATATTATCAATCAACATCTTACAGCTGGAAACAATTATTTTTATCTAATTTAATTAAACTTCATTTGCAAGAGGAAAAGAGCTTCCTGTCTATTAATTTGATCATGCTGGGCTTAATCCAATTTGTTGACTTTCAGTTCATATTATAGCTAACATATGACTAAATTATAATTGCAGGAAGAAACACAAAACTTGTATGCCACCATTTCAATCTTTCAGTGCCAACCCTTGTTATGTTCTTTTCTCAATATTTTACACGAGATAATTATATATATATATATATATATAATCTTAAATTTCTCAGCCAAAAAAAAAAAAAAAAAAAACAACCACGTAAGTCTCTGGAATGATTTGTGCCACCACCAGAATACAACACTGTTTATAAATGGTATTGTGACTGAATAGAATAGAATGAAATATTTCCATAAAAAAGATAGAAATAGTAATATTTTACCCAAGTAGAAAGATCTAAAACAAAATTATTGAACAAAAAGAACAGTGGTAAACTGATGTTGACACAAGCAACATAAACTTCTTGCTGTCATCAACTTGCTTTAGGAGAGACTGTTACTTTAGAACCAATACCTTTCTTTTTATTTGTTGCTGTGGCAGCAGTCAGAATCCTATTTTCTGACAACATTTCATTTCATTTCATTTATTATTTCTGCTGTTACAGATTTATCATTTATTGTTACACTATTATTTACATATTTTATAACACAGCAAGAAAGCTCCGGGGAAAGGCCTCACAGAGTTCTGACTTAGCCTCAAGCTCCCTAAGTAAAGTCAACAATCCAGAACAGAAAGGAAATTAGTTTACTATTGGTATAACATGAAATCTTTGTGACATTACAATTACAGATCACTCCATCCCCCCAACTTTCTGTACCTTCCCCTTCTTTTTTTTTGTTAGTTTAATATATATGCTTTTAATTTTTTTATATAATTATAGCTTTTGATTGCTGTTAGTTCTCTAGGTAATGAATTCCTAAATTTTGATGCCGCCCGGGTGGCGCAGTGGTCTAAGCGATGTTCTCTGATAATTCATCCAAAAGGGGTCCGGGTACGAACCCCGATGAGGCATGGATGTTGTGTTTTTCTTATGACACAGGCTCTTTCTCTTCACTGGAACCAGTCACCTTAAATTAAGGATGGGCGACTGCTTATAGCCCATTGAGTTGCGCATAATGGTCGTTAAACCTCCAAACAAACAAACAAACAAACAAACAAATTATCCATAGTAGTGTAGACTTTGTTTTATCGGAAGAGTTTTAGGTAGTACTAGTATTAGTATATAATGATTTCTAGTATCATATTGATGTGTACATGATTTTATTAAATCATGTTCTATGTTATTTTTTATTCTTTTATACATAATTTTACCTAAATTGAAATCATATTGTTGCTTAACAGTCGTTATATTATGTTTCTTAGGGAAAACTCTTGTAAATCGATGAATACCCACCTGCATGTAATTATTGCTGTTAAAATTATGTTGTAAGTCTATTAGCCTAATAATTTTATTTTGAAGTATTTGCAGTTTTTTTAATATTGGATTGAGTTGTTTGACTCCATGTTAATTTGCAGTAATTAAGATGTGTATGAATTAATGTGAAATATAATAATTTTAATGCTTTAACCATAAGATTTATTAAAACAGGGCTTACAATTCCTATATTTTTTATTATATTTTACTCAGAAGCTTTCCTATGTGTTTATTTCATTTCAAATCGTTATTGAGTTTAATTCCAAGGTAAGTGAAGTTATTTACTATTTCAACTGATTTGTTATCCAATGATAAAGGTATATTTATATCTTGTTTTGTTTTCTGTCAAGACAAAAATTACTGCTTTAGTCATTTCTGTATTTAGTACCAGTTCATTTGCTCCTAACCACTCTGTATATTTTTGTAATACCATATGGTCTTGTAAAATTCTTTTATTTGGGTTAGTTTTCCTGAATAATAAAGTGGTATTATCTGCATAAACTATATTATTAAATTTAGCATATATATAAAAAATGTCATTTATATATATATTAAACAGCAGTGGTCCAAGTATTGATCTCTGTGGAACCCTCATTTCTACTTTTTCCATTGGTGAATAATAGTTCCCAAATTGAGTAAATTGATTTCTGTTTAATAAATAGTTTTTGAAAAGTTATGTGCTGTACCCCTAATACCGATATTTTGTTAGCTGTTTAATAGTATGCTATGATTTAGTGTATCAAACGTTTTTGCTTGATCTAAAAAGAGAGCAAGAGGTTTTTTTTGTCTTCAAAATATTTTTGAATAATATCCTGAATATGGAGAAGTGCAAGCTCTGTCGATTTGTTTGTTTGAAATCCAAATTGATTTTCATTTATAATATATTTCTGTAGGTAGGGTAATAATTTATTGAACATTAATGTTTCAAGTAATTTTGAAAAAAATTGATATTTTAGATATTGGATGATAATTATTTTCATCATTATGTGATCCTGATTTATGTTTTGGGGTAATTTTGAGATTTTTAATTCATTCAGATAGATTCCTGTATGAAAAACAGATTTGTATATTAAGAGCGGAGGTTCAGATATCACATCTGCTACATATTTAATTGTTAATGGATTTATATCATTATAACTTGTACCTGATGTCAATTTTATATTTTTAAATTCCACTAGTAGTTCATATTCTGTAATATCTGTAAAGTGAAAATTATTATATTGATATGTTTTTTGTAAATAAATCGAATAGTGAGTATTAAACGATTTTAATTTCTGTTTTATTATCAGCAGTATTGTTGTGAAATGATGATTCATGTGTGTTACAATATCCTGGTGTTTTTATCTTTTATATTATTTATAGTAGTCAGGTAAGGTGGTTTTGGGTGTATTACCAAGTAATTGATTAAAGTGTTTCCATGTTTGTTTAGGAGAATTTTGTAAAAATATATTACTATAATAATATCTTTTAGTTGATCTTATTTCAGAATTCAGTGTTTCTATATTTGTTTTTTATTTGTTTCTATATTGCTTAAAATTATTAAAATCTGGTTTTTGTCTGGTTTTAAGAAATCTGGAAAATAACATTCATTTTTTTTATTTTTTTTATTCAGTATTGTATTAGTAATCCATATTCCATGGGTTTATAAATAAGTTTGCCGACTTAGTACTTTGTACAGAAATGGGAAAGCTTTTATCATATATATGTCTTTTAGTTTAGTGAAAAATATTTTATATTTTTTGTTTGGTGAAGAATTGGTATTTATATCACTCCAGATAATATTTTTTAATTTTGTCCTAAATATTTCTAAGTTTTTCTTATTAATAGATCTCATTTTGTGAACCCTGCATATTTGGGTTGCATGTTGTATATGTTTATGTATTATAAATATAGGTAAATGATCACTGAAACCAAATTCCAATATTCCTGAAGTAATAGGGTCTATTTGAATGTTAGTAAAACAAAGATCTAAAGTTGTTTTCGAATCTATTGTTGGTGACCTGATAGTATTCAGAAATCCTTAAGAATTTAAAATATATGTTAATTAAAGAGTTATAGAAGTATTTTATAAAAGTCAATGTTTAAATCCCCCATAATAAAAGCTTTTTTTAGTAAGGTTAGCATAGTTAAAAAATTCATTTAATATATTAAAAATTCCATTGTAGTCAGAATTAGGCTGTCTATGTTGTACATATTTTGTAATTCTCAATATGTTTACATACAAGTTTGATTAACAGATGGCGCCAGATGCGCACTGCAGACATTCTGTGTATGACATAACAGCATCACTTCTGGATTAGTAGCCATAGAGAGAGGTTGTGGTGAATTGTGAAGCGAAGAGCTCGTCTTTTATGTAATAAATTAATGTGTTTTCTAATGTGATTGCATAGTATTTCAAGGTGGAGTAGTGCTTTGGTTATATCACAGCAAATAAGTAATAATACAATTAATCTACTGAACCATACCTTCAAAATACCACTGCACAACCAAACAACCAACAGTCTATAACATACTGCAATTATATAAAATTGATTTTGTATAGTTAGTACTTCTATGTTAGGGTTTGTTATTGTAAAGTTATTAACAGTTTTAAAGTCCATATGTTTATTATTAACATATATTGCAATACCCCCTTCTTTTGAGTAATTTCTGTTTAAATTAAATGTATGGTAGTTATTTAATTGTTCATTATAACTCCCCATTAGGAACCACATTTCAGTTATACACACAATATCTGTCACTGTTTTAATTGAGTGTAATAAAAATTCCAATAGTGATATTTTGTTAGTTAGTGATCCTGTATTTATGTGTATAATGTTTAGTGAATTATCAGGGTTAGTTGTTAATATATCATTAAAGTTGTCAACTGAATAACAATCCATATTTTTTTCTCTTTCTTTTTCTGTTACCTGTTTCCCTTTCACATCTATCATTAATGATAAAAGTGCTTCCATATATTCCTGTAGTATTTTAATATTTAATGTTTTTTGTTTTTTTTGTTTGTTTGTTTTGAGCTTCTTTACTTTGTTTTATGTACAAAGTTCCATGTTGGTATAATGTGAGGTAGTCCTTCCAGCAGTCACTATGATAGTTTAAGATGTAATGGGATTTTTGGGTATAAGGAAGGAATGAACACAGAAAAATGCCCACTTCTCGAAAATAGGAAAAAATGTGTGGTGTGTTTTTATGTGGTTGAACATTTCCTAGTGTTGTAATTCTACGAAATGTTCAAGCACTGAATATTCCCTAGCATTACAAGGCTATCATAGTTAACTTCCAAAATGGTGGAAGAGGTTCATTATTTGAATGAAACACGTGCTTGGATCTTCCAAAAAGAGTAACCACACTTCAGACAAAGTATTTCCAGCATTATTTTCAGGAGGGATTTGGGAGTGGTGCATTACAGAGGAAGCTACTTTAACGAGACCCCAAACTAAATGAATCTTAACACTTATTAAATTAAAAGGAATTCACGGCTCACAAACAAGGCATCTCTAAGAACTGATATGAGGACTCCGGGGCACCACAGTAATAAATCTGTACCCAGAATAGTATTTTGAAAAAATACTATTCTTTTTCAGTGCCCAAATGGGGAAATTACAAAATAACTAAAGGTGTATGCAGTCTGGGCCCTTTTTAAGCATTACATGATTGATGTATTGCCTCCGTGGTTCGGACAACTGGTCACATGGACAATTGGCCACAAAGGGGATATTCCATGTCAAATCAACCAATGAAAAATACATTTTGGAACTTGATGCCATGGTTTTAGTTAATTTTTGGTACATTTGTACCTTACCATCAGATGTTTGAAAATTGTTTTTCAAATTTTTTTGTTCACGCGTTTTTCAGATATTGAATTTTTAAAATTGCCTAAAAATGCAAAATTAATTAGCCACCATAACTTCAAAATGCCATTTACGAGATACCTATGATAGCTGTAGACATGGGAGAGGTAATATTTTAAAGCTTACTAATAGGGATTCCATTTGATATAAAACTTGACAGAATTGTAAATTTAAAAAAAAAATTAAAAATTTTCAAAAGCATTTATTTTGAGTTTTCGAAAAAACGTAATTCTTTAACATTTTCAAAAAAATCACACTTAAAGCTATATGTCTTGTAGCTAGTCGGTCCAAATTTCAAGGAGGTATCTTAATGGTATCATACAAAAAATTAAAATTTCCTTGTAGCAGTTCCTTGGTCTTAACTCAGCAAATTTTGAAAATCCTCTCTTTTCAGATGGGTACTTGGACTTGAAATGTTGGTAAATTTCTCTAAGATTACCAAGTTATCAGATGCTTTTGAACTTGAGTTCGACAACCATATTTGTCTGATTGATTGAAATATAATCTTTCTTTGCTGGGCATTTGCAACACTTGCTGACTTCTTCATTGCAGTAAAATTCCTTTACTAATTTGACCTTGTTTTTCAGGTAATAGAATTTTTCCAGGTTTGGGATTAGGTGAAGACAAAATTCCTTTTTTTTCATAAGTTGTTTTTGCCTTCCTTTGCAATGTAGTTCACCTTACTCCAAATTCACTTTCTATTCTTTTACTGGACCAGCATTTTGGTAAAACTGTCAAAAATCATGAACTTTTTACTTGCACTTATTCGTGAGTTTAAAATTCTCCTTTGTAGTTTGCTGAATAATATCTGAATCAGTACAGTGACATTCTTTCATCCTAAAATCATCTTTAGAAGTAAAAAATAACTTTTTACATGTAGGTCCTTTTAATCTTCCCCATGTTTTCTTTGCAGTACTTCTGAGACCTATTTAATACTTCCTTCTTACCCACCAGAGACTCACAACAAGGGAGGTCAAAGAGGCATTTAAGTTGCCTGAAGCTGCATCAGGGTCCAAATACTGGAGACTCCTTAATATGAGTAGGACCAGGAATCTCATAATTCTCAGGAGGAATTTCCATTTCAAGTATATTGTTTCCCATCTGACAAGGCTTCTCTTTGCACCTAACTTCAATCTGCATGAGAGTGCAAACTTTCATGTGTGGTTTGATTTCACTATTTTGTAAAACCAATAAATGAGATACTTTTCTCAAGTTCTTATTAACCCAGTGCCCCTCCCCCCTCTTTTTTTTGTAAAGGATTGCAACAGAAGTTTTTCTGACCACTTATTACTCCTCCATATTTCAAACCAAGTAGCTATCAATCAATTAATGGAAATATACTTAATAAAAATTAATAAAGCAGCTTCCCAGCAAAAATGTCCTAGAAAGCTTCAATTAAAACCCACTGTCCAAACGAACTGAAGTGCACACACAGAGAGCCAGACCACAATTAAGCTATCTGTAAGGTAACATGGTGGGGGAAGGGAACATGAATAAACAGGCACAAACATGTCAGGGCCTGTCTTGCATGTTTTGAACAGCTCTTTGCCAAGATAGCTTGCCCCATCTCCCTCCACACACACACATACACATGCACATCTCTCTCACTCTTTGTAAAAATCCTGTTATAATTTTTTTTTTGGATTCGTTTCAATTCTTACCACATAATTTTATCAATGTAAATTGTAGAGAAATGGACTTGAGGTTTAATTCATTGTCACTTCCAACAAGAAAATTTTGATTTTTTGTATGACGCCATTGAGATACTACCTTGTAATTTGCAATGACTGGCTTCAAAGAGACATAATTTTTTGAAAATTTTTAAAGAATTCCGTTTTTCCGAAAAACTCAAAATATATATTTTTTTTAATTTGGGAATTTTTTTTGAAAATTTACAATTTTGTCATGTTGTACATCCCAAATGAAAGCCATATTCATAAGCTTTAAAATGACATCTGTCCCATGTCTGTAGGCATCATATGTATCTCGTAAATGACATTTGAATTTTATGATGGCTAACGAATTTTGGCGTGTTTAGGCAATTTTTGAAAATTCAGTATTCCAAAAACGGGTGGACAAAAAATTTGAAATAAAATAATTTTTAAACATATCATGGTAAGGTACAAATGCTACCAAAAATTAACCAAATCCACGCGACATTAAGGTTCCATGCATTGGTTGATTTAACATGGAATGACCCAAAAGTGTTAAGGGCCACATAAAAATTGCACTTTTTGGCCACTTTACTTACGTAATGGAAATATACTACACTGGCGGAAAGTGAAGAAAGAACACCAAAAAGGAGACGTCTGATACCAACGAAATTTATACAGCATAATAACGGAATACAAGAGGATAACGTGATTAAAACATTATGGCAAAATACAGCCTTGTATTTGCTTGTAAACTGAAAAATAACATTTCCATGTAACAGGGTTAGTACGAGGTTGAAGACCGCCATGAACTGCATGGCACTGTGCAATTCTGGCATAGAGTCTATCGTACAGATGTTGGCTGTAAGTTTGGGATGATGTTGAGTTCAAAGCATCCTCAGCCTGGACGCGTAAATCGGGGATGGTCGTGGCTGGCCGTGGAGACCGGATAAGTCGTTGTCCCATAAAATCCCACACGTGCTCAATGGGGGACAAATCCGGTGAACGTGCAGGCCATGGAAGTTGTCTCACACCCTGAATGCATGGTGCGTTGCACGTGCCGTGTGTCGGCGTGCGTTATCTTGCTGGAAAACACCACGATAGACCGACCCTACGAAATGGCACAACAACAAGCTGAATGATGTTGTTGATGTAGGAGGTGCTGTTTAACGTACCCGGTACAAACACTAGTTGTATACGGGAGTGATAGCTGATCGCTCCCCACACCAGGAGACCAGATGTAGGCCCTGTGTTTCGCTGGCGGATACCGGAAGGGTGAAGGCGCTCCCCTGTGCGTCTGCGAATACGCATACGGCCATCGGAAGCTCCCAAGCAGAATCTGCTTTCATCGCTGAACATGACAGATCGCCATTGCGTTCTCCAGTGCAGACGTTGGCGACACCACTGCAGCCGTTCCTGACGATGGGCTGGAGTCAGAGGTACACATGCCAGAGGCAAAGGTGCCCGGCGCTTATTCCTGCATCCAGTAGACGGTTGCGGATTGTTCGCGCAGTCACCTCAGGTGCAACGGTAGCTCGGATTTTTCGTGATGGATGTTGGCGCTTGACAACGCCGCTCGTCTTATGCTTCGATCAGTCCGCCCATCAGTCCGTCTGTGACTCCCGGTTCCACATCTTCTCGTGTGGGAATGTTCCTCGAACCATCTACGCCACCATCGTACCACCACCGATACTTCCCGTCCAATTCGCTTCGCAATACAACGATACGACCACCCGGCCTCGCGGACTCCAAGTAGAAAGACGACCTCGGTCAAAGTCCGATAACTGCCGA